>CM060964.1:387791900-388314400 GCA_030765045.1 Tenodera sinensis
AAACGGCTAATGCTATGAAAATTACATAGTACATTTTTGTGCTCTATATTTTTACTGCAATAAATATTTGTCTATCTTTCCTGGATTTCTAGTTTTAAAATCTAAGGAGTTTTGATCACGACTTTCTCTACTCCTGTACTAACTATTCTTAGTAACAATGCTTACAAACCCGTATTCTGTAATTAGCACAACTTATTTCTTGTAGCAGTCAATGGGATCTTAGACAACATACCCGCCCCAGTAATAGGATTTTTTTAAAAATATTTATTTATTGTCGCTTAACTACTAATTATTCTGCGACATACAGGATAACGTAATATAAATCACAGCAACAAAGGTTCACATTAAACAAGAATCAATAAATCCCTCAACCATTCGTACTTTCCCGGTTAAGCACAAGGGAATCTCACATCAGAGATAAATATCCCAAGGGCGACTTACATTTGTAACTACTTTATGTCCCGGGCTTAAGTAACCTTTAGATGGTAATTATTATTTATTACCAATTTTGGTTTCTGGCCGACTTTTCGACTTTAACTTGTGCTGTTTACAGACAGACACTTTTCTAAAAACGCTTTTTGGAGGGGGGGGGGGCGGATTCAGGGGGCCTCAAAACATTTTCGGTGAAATCTCGACATCGAAATTTTTGGGTCGAATACAACACTTCCTCTACTTACTACACGTAGTAGACAAAGCAAAAATACGGAAAAAGGACTTCGTATGCGGGTTACAGAAATCTGAAATGCAAATATTTTATAAAAACGATATTTTAATTAAACTCTTTTTAGACTTTTTGAGAAAATGATATGTAACGGAATTGTTCCTCCAGATTTTTTATATATATTTTTTTTTTTGGGGGGGGGGGGGAGAGAATCGATGAAAAGCTAGGGCTTACATCTTTAAAATGGGACTTTGGAATTCTATGTTCGCACACACAGCACACTAGACGATCGTTTAGATAACTTGTCCTTACTTTTCCAGCGAGGCTTGCAGACATTAAACCTGCGCACATTCTCTGAATATTGCCCCTCTCCCCAGCATCTCGGCCTGCAGGAGAATTCCCTGGCCTTGTGTGCTGCCGTCCAGCAATTTATGAATTCCATATTTCTTAAATCCCCCTTTACCTCTTTTTATCGTGCACTTTATCCCGCCTAACCGGGGCCAATATTTTATTTTTAAGACATTCTTTGAATATTCATTTGCTCTGCATACCCTAGACGTATTATCCTGAGAGAATTAATGAATCTTATAAAAGCTGCCCTTCCCAGAACATTCTACCTTCCTAATAAGATGAAATCTTCAACTTCCCCTTTCCTGTGACCTTCTTTAAGTTTCCTTTACTAGATTCATTTCCTATGCATAATCTTCTTTTGTCTTTTAGTGCGGTAATCGTTTTATTCCATATTCTACGTGGAAATCTTAAAATTCTTTTGATCTATAAGTTAATGGCTAAAGAAAATTGCATTACGATGTTCTGTTGTCTCTCATAATTTTAACCAACCTCAAGAACATAAATAAACCAACAAAAGACCAGATTGTAACACGTCAGTCAGTGCACTAAAGAAAATGGAAAACTTTATGAAGTTTTCTCTCTGTTGATTATTCGCAATCTTAATACTTTGGCTAATAAGTTCATTAGCTTGATTTTTTTTTTTTTTTTTTTTTTTTTTTTTTTTTTTTTTGTTTTGATCTTTTCATTTTATTACGTACAATAGATAGACCAAAAATTCGATAGCGAGACTTTTTGAGACTCCCTGAAACTTTAAAAAAGCACTTTTAGAAAAAATGTGTGTGTGCACGTGTTTTGATTTCTGAGATTTTGAGATTTGTTTTATTTAAAAGTGCATGCTTCATAACTGGAGTAACGCTACATGAATACGTTCACCTTTCAAAACATTATAAAAGTTGTATTTTTGCAGGCATTTGGGTAATTTAGGTGAATGAACTGTGGGCAATCTGTTTCACTTATAATTTTCAAACGTTATACTTCCTACGTTTCCATGGGAAATTCAAATCAATTTGAATCGTTACTCCGGATTGAATACTGCATGGAACGCGGATTCAGACTGAACGGAATCTTTGGATCCGATCCTCTTAGAAGAGGAATCGGATTGAAATTGTGTTGCATGGAATACCTACCGGATTCAAATCGATTTGAATCCGCCAAACATGCAAACTTCTGCTGTACACCTAAAGTCATAACACACTGCATGCTCGTCATTTTGGTTTCTTAGCGAAAGTGATGTAATAAAACAAAACAACAATGCCACTTTTAATGTTTCCATAATCTTGCAATGTATTCTTTTCAAACACATTCACTAACCACAAAAGTTGTTAAAATACGCTGAAGACGTATTTTTTATAGGTTCGCCAATATAAATCAGCTGACCAACACAAAAGTTTGAATTATTTATGTTTGAGCCTTGCATATCCAAATCGATCTCATTCCGGATTGAATTCAACATGTAAACGCAGATCGTATTGAATATGGGATTGGACTCAATTCGATTTCAATTATCCATGGAGACATAGTAAATGTTAGTGAATCTGACCAAGTTCCTACGGAATTTCTACACCAGTTTGTCTTTTTTTCTTCATTGGCCAGTGTTCTGTCATTAAAACTATAGAATGTCTCTTTCTCTGTCAAGCAATGTGCAATTACATATTAAATGATCTATAGTTTGTTCGTCTTTGTTACATGGGCAAAGTGGGTTGTATATTATTTTATATTTATGTAGATAAGATTTGTTTCCATGCCCTGTTACAATGGTTGTATACTTTCAGTTTTAACTGCTTAGCTATATTTGGGAAAAATGAATGATTTTGTGATTTGTCCTTTAGTTGTAACGTCGCATTCATTATGCCACTCTAGTGTATTTCACTTTTCACTGCACTTTTTGGTATCTTGTTGTAGCTCTCTTGGATTTTCTCGGATCGTGCTGCCTCCTACGCGAGTTGGTCTGCCCGGAATTCAGTTCAATTCTATTTTCCAATTCCTTCTTTCTGCTTCAATCATTTCCCTTCTGATTTCATCTATTAATTGTGCATGTTTCTTTTGATTTTTAAGAGAATCTAATGTTACTGTGCTGTCTATAAATATTGAAATTAATTGTTGCGGACTTTCCATGATCTGTAGACATTGAATATATTTTAACCCTCGCATTACCAAGGGGTGGGGGATAATTTATGCCCACCTTCCTGTATAACTTTTTTTGGTTAACGGCATGCAGTTATTAGTTATTGTCAATAACTGTTTCTACTACGGAATTGCGTATTTGTTTCAAATTTGTTATTGTTGGTCTTTTTGAGAAGCTGGAATTTAAACGTGGTCATGAGGTACTGCCCCGTCGGAATAATGTAATTCGTGCAAAAAAATCTGATGTGTCGCACTCACACGACTTTGTACTAACCACTCTTACCAACTCTTATTCTTCTATCTTTTTCGTGTTAGTTGAGATAAACATTTGCAGAAACTGTCTTATTGCTTGTTTTCTTGTACATACAAGGGAAATATGGGAATAGTCATATCTTTGAAAGCTTTCAAATTCCGTTCTCTTTGCACGGTTAACATACAGAAACTAGAATATTGACGTTCCATTTAACAGAAGTATAAGTTCTCCAAAACTTACACAAATAACAAGGAATATCTCCGAAATGGTTCATTCTACAAAAACATTTATTCAGATATAAATTGTGTGTTTTAGCAGGATCGACATTTTTTGTATAGTAAGATTTGGCCTAGCTCTTACGGTTTACCAGTAATGCAAAAGTCATCTAGAGTAAATACGACTTCATGGACTATAGCCAGAAAATTCAAAATATACATTTTATTTGTCATAAAAATATCTCAAACAGTTTAATCAAAATCGTTAGAGCCATTTTCAAGAAAATCAAAATTTTCGAAAAAATTTCCACGTAAAGGGTAGTTTAGTGTGGGGCTATTTTCTTCAAAATCTTTGTGTCGCATCCTTGAAATACATTAAACTTAAATACCAACTTTGGTTTTTAACCGACTTCTCGTTTTTGAGTTATGCTGTCCACAGACTGACACACAGACACACTAACGGACCTTTTTCTAAAAATGCTTTTTTTTTTATTTATTTTATTTTTTTTTTATTCAGAGGGTCTCAAAACATATATTTCCGGTGAAATCTCGACATCGAAGTTTTGGGTGGAATACAATACTTACCCTACTTATCAGTAGAGAAAGTAAAAAGTGGAAAGGAATAGTTAAATAATGTTCAATATTATCTTTAAAAAACATGACAAGATATAATACCCAATTCTAAGGTAAGTTTGTTTTAAAAATTGCTCATTTTGTCACTAGTGTTGGTCACATAGCCTCCACCCGCCCCCTCCCACCCCCACCCCCCTTCGGTAATCTAAGTTATAGAATAAGCTTTGGAAATGCCTATAATAGGGTTAATATGACAAGTTGCTCAGCGTTATTTGAGCATTTTCCGTTTAGTCTACATTTTTGGCTTCCCTCTAGGAAAGCAGGTATTCCAGCCCCTATTTATATTCCCATTAGCGAATATTTTAATTATGTTTGTTCTCTTTTCCTTCCCTGAGTCAGTTGGATGCTACCAGTGTTTTAATTACATATTATGTTCTCGTTTCCTGTTCTCATGTTCCTCAACTAGACAAGAATATAATGAAAATATTGACAGAGGCTGCTCTAAAAAACAAAAGAATAAAACGTCACCAGGACCAGAAGCAACAAACATAGAACTCGTGGACGATTACTCCTTAAACTGCGCCTGCTTCATTTGTTTTTGTATTCTGGATTAAAACGAAAATCCTCAGTGCATGCTTAGAAGCAACAGTATTTTTTATTTTTAAGAAAGTGGAAAGAATAATGCAAAGGCATTAGCATTTTTAATTCAACATATAAAATGTATGCATTAATCTTGAATAATAGAATAAAACCAATTACAGAAACATTGCAAGAGAAACAGAGTGAATTTAGAAAAGGAAGATTCTGTTCTGATATTATATTTACAATTAGACAGTTAATTGAAAAGAGACGAGACCCACACTTATAGCATTGATCGATCTGGAGAAAGCTTTTGACAAAGTGGATAGACAAAAGCCATGGGAGAGGATGAAGAAACATGGATATAACACATTGTATAAAAGGTCTATATGGCAGTATTGGTTTTAGGCTCAGTACATAAAAAACTAAAGGAGAGTGCATATTAACTAATCAAGGTGTTACACAAGGGCGTATATCATAGATGGGGAGAACTGGCTCAATGTGTCACTTTCCTACATCGTGGTTTTAATCCCTTCCACTGCCTCACAGCGACTAGCTACCAGACCACGCCTCTCGCTATTGTCTACTTACCTCAGAGAACCGGTCAGTCCTTCAAACTGTGTCAGTAAGTGGAAAGCGTAAATACTCGATTGCATTCCTGTCACCTCTCTTCCCCATGGCTGGTGTATATTATTTCATACAGTTTTTAATATTTATATGGACGACCTCTTAAATAGATGGAAACAATGTACACAAATAGGAATTAAGCTAATGGACACTAATTTGCAGGTTTTAGCCTATACAGATGATTTGGTTACTATTTAAAATTGAAAATAATTTCCAGATAGCAACTTATATGCCCCATCAGGTGTGTGTCGGTTTGGGTGGCTCAGTTGGTTAGACGCTGGCCTACTGATCCCAAGGCCGAGGGTTCAAATCTGGCGCAGACCAATGGTTTTTAACTGTGCTTAAAAACGACAGCTTCATGTCAGTAGATTTACTGACATGTAAAAGAATTCCTACGGGACGAAATTACGGCACACAGGCGACAGTGATATGATCCCTGCAATCGACAGCGTCATTAAACAACAAAATAATTTTTTTCCAACAGGTGTGTAAAGAGTATAACTAAAATTTATGTTCCTAAATCGAAAATTCTGCAATTCCAAGGTAAATACCCAGTAAGAGTTAACATATGTAGTTCTAGATAACATTTTGGAACAAATTCCGTATAACTATCTGGGACATGAAATTTCTTTTGATTATGACAGGGATATATAAAATAGATAAATATCAGTTTATATGCGGCACTAGGTATATGAAGAATATTAAAAACAACACAGATAGATAAACAATTTAAATGTTATAAGATAATGGCAGCACCAGTACTGCTATATGGCCCTAAATCCTGGATAAGAAAATGATCTTAGTCACATTCAAGCAACTAAAATGAAGTTTTTAAGATCATTGTTAGGACATACAAGAAAAGATAAAATAAGAAACCAGAGTATAAGGGAGAAGTTAAACATATTTAAAATGCATGGTAAAATCAAATAACATAGAAGGAATTGATAAGAACAGCTACAAAGGATGGACTACTCAGGAACATCAAGAAAGATTTAAAGTTATAAGCCTATTGGCCGAAGCGACTGGAAAGACCAAGGCAAAGATAGATTGAGGTCGGAACAGGCTGAATGGCCCAATCCTTTTTAGGCAGAAGATGTTCATCTTGATTTCTGCTTCGGCTTATGGCTCGACTGCCGCTTCTATTTTTCTGTTAATGGGGATTATTCCCATTATCATGCACATTACTTTATTACACTTTTCTGTAAGCCTTTGTTATCCTATTACGAGTCTTTGAATTCTAATGATCTTCGTTTTGTAATATTTATCTAAGGCTCTTTTGCATACAGGAGCTCCATATTAAAACTAGTGGCAGAATTCCTCCTTTATATATTGTTTTCAGTGCTTCGTACTTTAATCCCAACGCTAGTTCGGCTGATTTTGATAGTATGAATATTAAGTTTATACACTTTTCTGAAATATGTTCGATGTGGTTTCTGAAGGATAGTTTATTATCATGTTATTCCCAAATATTTTATAGCGTCTACTTCTGTTAAGTTTGTAATTTAGGTAAATATGTATATCTTTTCTTTCTCTCCGTTTACTTCTGGAAATTAGCATCACTTTAGACTTATTTTCGTGAAACTTTAATTCTTTGTTTTTGCTCCATGTTGTCACTTTGCTCATTTCTATGTTGATGTTTTCGGCTTCTGCAATGAATTCACCTTTAATCAAGATTAATAGGTCATTTGGAAAGGCTTATTACTTTTGAGTGTGTTGTGAATTCTAGCTTGAGTAGAGCAACGATGTCCAACGTTTGCAAAAGAGGGGGGTTGGGTTTATCTCCTTCCACTACATGCGAACTCTGCCATTCTTTAGCTCCCAGTCGATAATTTTGTTCCAGTGGCGGGTTGGTTATATGTACAAGCAACGCCAAAGATAATTTTCGTTGCTGTAACAACCGCTATGATGCATCCATACACCTCCCCGTTCATTTATACCTTTCCGACACGTGGTTAACATCTGTAAATCCCCTTCTTAAGTGGCGCCGAGTATATATCATCTGACTCCAGATTAGCTCAATTGGATTGAGTTTACAATGGTATGGAGGTAACCTCAGAACGGTGTGACCTACACTTTTTGCTGCCTCATCCACAACATACTTATCGAATTGTGCTTTTACATGCTTTACAATGCCAAATAGTTCCAGTTTAACCATATCGGCACTAAACTCACACGCATGATCCTGTAGCCACTTAATAATGTCACCTTTTCTCCATGACATATTAGGGATGTGCTCTGCTTTAACACTGTGGTAGCTAGCGTTGTCTAATACGATAACGGAGTTGGGGTCAAGCTTCGGAAGGACTGATTGAAACCATTGAAGAAAAACAGCACCAGTCAGTTCTTCGTGGAAGTTCTTTGTGCTTTTGGATTCAAAAGTCAATAAACCACCGTCTACAAATCCAGTTTCACTTCCTGAGCCTTCTTCCATTGCCTGTGGGATCTTTTAGACCAGTGGAGAGACCAGAGAGAAATGCTTGTTTCTTATCTCTCACAGTTGTATCACACCAAGCTGCAGATGTTGTGTACCCCTCATTTAGCCAAGTTTCATCGAGAAAATAAATTTTTCGGCCCTCACTACGAAAACTTTTGATTTGGCGCAGATATTGACGTCTCCACATTACAATGTCTTCTCTGTCCACTATTACTGATTTCCGCCTCGCTTTTGAAACTTCAATCCAATATCTATCAGCAAACGGTGGAGAGTACTTCGCGAAAAATTCGGCAAGTCCGTGCCAGAATTTACCGCATGCAAAATTTTGTTTAGAGTCGGCGGTTCATTCCTGAAAAAATACTCATGAACTTTACTGCGTATAGCACTTTTCGTAAAATCGTCGTACTTCTCCACGCGCTGTTTGCATTTACGCGATTTTCCCGGTGTTCTTAGCGTTCCGGATGCTTGCTCTTCTATTCTAATTCTGTGTACACTACTTGCGGAAACACCAGTTTCTTTTTCAATGTTTTTTATGGACGATTCCGGGTTTCTTTCTTTAAGTACTGCGAAACAATGCGCGATCATTCGCCTCTCACCACTTTTTAACGGTTTGCCTCGATTGTGTTTCATTTCGGCTGAAGCACCAGCCTGCTCCATGGTGAAAAGCTTACTGATTTTATATTGCATATAGATAAGTGTCCTTGGCCTTGTGAGGTCCGCGAGATGTACAGGAAATACAGTGTTAAATATCAGAAGCAACCCCACACTATAAACAAAAACATCTTAATCAGCATTCAACTCGATACAGACCTCGTTGCGAGAGAGTTGTCTGATAAAGGAATGCAAAAATGTTATACGTATAATAGCAGTGTCCTTCAGTAATTGTTAAGTAAAATGCAGCTTACTTTAACATAATAAGCTAATGGTGTATATAATTTCACCTGTCTTCTATCTAATCTGTATATAGTATACCATTATGTATATATTCCTTTACGAACTCACGGGCCCAGAACACATATGCGATATGTGAAGCAGAAAGATAAAATGTGGGGCTATTTACATTTATAAGAATCGAAACATTTGCATACCTTTCTATCTCCGAAATTAGCTCGCGCAGAGCAGTGATCGGAGAACTACTTACGTACAATACTGTACTTAAAGGAGGGGTTTATCGTACGTACGCAAACAAAAGATAACGCCCATTATCTTCGCCAAACCAATCAACAGCTTAACCGTTTTCTATCCCAATATCTCTGTCTCTCTTCCCGCCCAGATGTTTACAACAGGATTCAACTAGGTTGAGACATATTATAGCAATTCTGATTTTCTATACATATTATTGTTGGTACAAATCCTTAAGAAATTGTTGTAGACACCTCAGAAATCTCCCAGCAATGCCAGACTGGTATAGTAAGCTGTGGGTTTACCAGAATTTGTTATTCTACAGATTGTCTTTGCTTTTTGAAGAATACTTTTGTTGCATCAGTTTTTGGAGCAGTTTAACCAAATCTAAAAATATTCTTCACTAGCGAAGAAGAGCATAGGTATTTTTAAATAGAAAGCTCCTAAGGGCTCATACCAATTTTGAAAATTTAAAAAATATAAAATATGCATTAGAATTTTCCATAATGTGAATTTGTGGTTTGATGTTCTGAGACTACAGTTATTGCATTCATTATATATAAGCTGCTAAAAGAAAACAGCAGCCAGTTCTTTTAGGCATATTCACAGTCACAGAAAATTAAAAAATTTAATGCAAACACTCACACTACTTTCTCTAACCATGATACATCCACACATACCGAGTGGAAGGGAAGTCATTACATTAATTTGTTGTTGTTAGCTAATGCTGGATTTCTGACAATGAAGTCATTAATCCTCTTGCTCTCCAATATGTTTCACTGATGGATAGGGTGCTAGAAGTGGCTGGGCATATTTGAAGGTGGTCTTGATCCATTTCCTCTTGCAGATCACATAGAGGACGAGTGGTGAAGAATATATTCCAATTCTGTTTAAATGTTTTGCCAGACAATCATGTCCTGTAATCAACCTGAAGGTTGCAACTGCTGTTTTTCAAGGATACTCAGGAACTACTGTTTGAATGTTTGGTAGTTCCCATCTTTTATTTATTGATTTTTCATAGTAATATTTTGCAATAATTTTTTTTAATTCAGAGTTGACTAATCTTTTAGCTGCATAAAATGGTAGATTAACTATAGATTTTTGTACATTAATTTAAACCACTGATAAATCTCGATATTTGAAACACATTTTGTATCTGATGTTTTTTGTCTCTGAGCATTTCCTACGGAGATATTTTAGTTTTCTCAAAAACAAGCTGGCAATACTGCAGATTGTGTGGGTGTCACTTTCCCTAGCTCAGTACATAAACAAACACATTAATGGTGCTTTTTAGAACACAAACAAATATTCTGCCTTGTCCTTCTGTGTTTACTGTGCGAGTGTAGGCTAATCGCAAGTGTTAGCTCCCAAAACGTTAAGGCAAAAGCGAAAGTGCCAGGTCTGTTTACATCAACAAACCAGCTCAATTCCCTGAACAACCTCAACACAACGTTGTTGACTTACTGCATATGTGAAAAAGCTGCTTGGAGTATTCCTTCACATCTTTTAAGCGATTAATTATTTTGAAATCCTGTGTGGTGGTGCATAATTACTACCAAAGCTATGTCAGAAATGAGCAACTATACGCATTTTACAAGTAACAAACTGGTATCTTCGTACACTCCTGTGGAATTATGCATCCAAGTTGGATCAAAAACCATTTATTTTTTCGAAATCAGCTAATCATGATCAGACTTTTTTGTTTGTAATGCTTCTATGAAGCACTATTAGAAGGAATGTAATGACTTCCCTTCCATCCTTTACATGATACCCTTTGGTATTTATGTAAAAGGTGATTTGTTTATCCACCTTACATTGTTCACCATACATTTTTACTCAACTTTTTTTTTCAAAATGCACAGTATAAAACATGTGAAAATGGCATACAAATATTTAAACCCTGGTAAGAGGGCAAGTTCTTGTAATGGAAAGGAAAAAACAACTGCAAAGGTTCACCTCTGTGGTGTGGGGGTAGCATAACTGTCCCACATTCATGAGATTCAGCGTTTGAACCTTGATTAGGGCAAGTTACCTGGATATGGCTATTTCCAGTGTTTTTCTTATTCTGAAATGGTGAATGTCGAGTAACTTTAAGTGCCATCCACCCCTGGTTCATTTGAGCACTATTTCATCCATTTGATTCATCTCCTGATGTGAACTATTTGATTCAAGTATATTCAATTTAAAAAAGAAAAAAAATAAGAAAAATATTGTGAAGGGTAGAATGAGACTGAAAAATTGAATGCCATGACCAGGATTTGAACCACGGATCTACTAGTTACCGTCCAACTGCTCTAACCACTAAGATATCATGGCCAATGTGCCGATCTGACATTAAATTCTCCAACTCACTTGCGTTATTCCGGTAAACCACACAAGGAGATCTCAATTTATTCTGAGATAACACAACTTAATGGCAACTTACAACGTTTAAGTACTGAAGTCCTGGGCTTCTAGTTTAACCAACTATAAGGTCAATTAATACACAGTCAGTCTCACTCTACGCTTTTCAGTCATCTCCTACACACGGCTATTGTGTGAAAAGATTAATTACAAATTTTGTGAACTTTCAAATATGTATGTACACGAGATGATATAATTAGTTGAGAAGTGTAAACATGCAATATTTAAAAAAACAGTGAATCTTTTCTGTAGTAACCTTTTGTCATCTTTTGTTTCTCCAGTTGCATAAAATCATACAAGTTCATCAATACTTCATGGGCTATTAAGGATTTTTCATGCAAATACCTTAAAAATATGGGATTTTAACCAAGCATTTTTCATAAATAAATAACTACTTTTATAAATAGCTAGCCAAGTAACTATTCATAACATTGGATATCCAACACCCCACGCTTTTTTACAATGACATTTATTATTTTGTTAATATGTTGTTACTGTTTTATAGTGCCTTGCATCTGGCAATGAAGCCATTAGCATTCGTGCTTTCCAATACTTTTGAACTGTAGTTTCTTCTGATCTTAATGCTTCACAGGTCTTCAAGTGGTCTTCGTTCATTTCTGCTGGATCGTTACACAGGACACATATTGGTGAGGCTGAGATACCTATTCTGTAGAGATGACTTGCTAAGCAGTCGTGATTTGTCAATAGTCGGAAGGCTGCAACCGCTATTTTCCTTGGTCTCTGGGGGATTATATCTGGGTTGGAAAGTAGTGTAATCCATTTTTTAACTTTGGCATTTGTTTCTATTTCTTGTAGGTATGAATGAGAAAATTTTTTAAGGATCAAGCGTTTTATTGAGGAATATGAGAAATTGAATTTAGACTTTTGTTTTATTGTTGTGCCTTTCTTTGCAAGTGAGTCTGCAGCTTCGTTTCCCATGACTCCACAGTGTGCTGGAATCCATTGGAGGTGAACAGTCTTATTAACTTTTTGGAGTTGTGTTAACATTTTGTAGCATTCTCTAATTTTTGTTGACTTCTTTGTATTATTTGAACATATACCCTGAATTGCAGCTTTAGAACCCGAAAGAATTACTGCCTTGTTAAATTTATTTAAGGGAAGATTTAATAATTGTCAGAGAGAAATGTGTATAGCCTCTATTTCTCCATCATAATTTGTTGTGTCTCTGCCAACAGAATGATAAAAGGAAAAATGTGAACACGTAACTCCAGCTCCAGTAAGGTTTTCCTTGGAGGATCCATCAGTATATATGTGCAGCCATTCTTCTGTGGGATATCTAGTATTGATTGTTTCCAGAGCTAGAAGTTTTTGTATTTCTTTTGGTGTGTCTGATTTACTTATTTCCTCTATTAATTCCAAACTGAAGGTAGGTTGCAATAATTCCAATGGATTTTCTCCTATAAGTAGATTTTCTCTGTTAGGAATGTCAATTTCGATTTAATCTGTGTTACCTTTTCTAGGAAACTACTATGAGCTTTGAGGATTGAAGGGGGCAGGTTCTCTTCTGTCCATTTAGAGTTTGGCAGTCGTAACATTTTCTCGTGTTGGAGCAATGCTTGTTCTTCTATTTTTGTTGTTATCGATGGGGTCCGTGTTAAGGCAAGCATGGCATCAATAGGTGTGGATTTAACTGCTCCAGTGATTAGGCGAAGAGCCTGATTTTGTATTTGTTCAAGTTTATTGATGTTAGCATTTGCTGCTGTTATTAAAGCTTCAGAACAGTAGAGGTTTGGTTTAACATACATTTTGTATGTTGTGTTAAGGACTCTCCTTGAGCAGCCCTATTTAGCACCAGCTAACCTTTTCAGGATTTGCAGTTTCTTTTCAACCTTTTCTGAGATGTTTGTTATATGTTTTTTCCAACTTAGCTGTCTGTCGAAAGTGACGCCTAAGTATTTGGCATCATCAACTGCTTTGAGTGGTTTACCATTATAATTTATGTTAATATTAACTGGTTTGTATTTTAGTGTAAATAATTCATAATTTGTTTTTTCCACATTGATAGTCATGAGGTTTTTGGAGCTCCATTCATGTACTTTGTTTAGGGCTGTTTCTATTCTGTCTTTAATTAATTCAGGTTTTTTTGGAGAGCCTGAAGTCCAAATGACTACATCGTCAGCAAATAAAGCAATTTTGGTTTCTAAAGTTTTTATTATTGATGGAAGGTCATTTATATATATGTTAAAGAGTGTTGTACTCAGAACAGCACCTTGTGGAAGTCCTCGGTGTGTTTGTTTATATTTGGAGATATATGTATTATATTTTGTGGCACAAAATCTTTGTGAAATATACTGAGTTATCCATCAATCACAGAGAAAGACGTTAGCATAAGAGGAATAAAGATGTTCAACAAGTTACCAACACAATTAAAATCTGTTGTAAGCTCAAAAAGACTATTTAAATCTAAGCTAAAAAAATATTTAATAGACAAAGCCTTGTATGATTTAAATGAACTGTAAATGTGTTATTATTTTATTTATGTCAACATAATTTATGAATTTATGAATTTGTAAATTTGTTATATTTGTAAATGATTTGTATTTGTAAAATTGTATAACTGTATGTATAACTGACATGTCCAAAGTCAATGTAAAACTGATAAACTGGCGCAATAAATTACATTTAAGCATGTTACTTTTCACACCTATTGATTGCAACTTCTCAATTAATTTGTTTCTCCAGACTGAGTCGTATGCTGATTTAAAATCAATGAATACTGCTAAGGTATCCTCCTTTATATTGAAAGCTTCCTTGATGTCTTGGCTTAGTAGGAGTACATTTTCACTTGTACTATGATTCTGTCTGAAGCCGGTCTGTGAACTATTAATTAAGTTGTAATATTCTAGGAACCAGTTAAGTCTAGATGCCACCATTCTTTCCATCACTTTTGCTTATTTTGTTAATATAAATTAGCTTTTATTTTAAACTTATTACAAAATTTTGAAATATAATTAACTATTTGACTTTATAGAACAAATGCTTCACACTTAAAAATTATTTCCTACCTTTTAGTTTGGTTTGTTATAAAAGCATGTTTTTGTTAGTTTCTTAAAACCATAATTTATTTTAACTTTTTAGCCTCAATTTTTTTCTATTCTATCTTTTTCAAAATTTTCTGAGTTCGAAGTTTCTTTCAAGCTTTTTTTAAAATTTTCAAATCACTTTTTTGGAACAGTATTAGATTACAATTACTGTTTTAACTATACTATCAGCTGTTGTGGACTTCCTGGCCCTGGGTAAACTTCAATCAGCAATCCTTCCCCTGAAACCTTGTGTTCCTCCAGGTCCTCTCTCCGGGCATCGTCTTTCAATATTTTCAAGCAGTTTAATTCCTTTGTCCAGTGTAACATGTATCAATTTGTAAACTACCAGATGTTGTGGGTATCTTGGCACTGTATGAACTCCGGTCCACAATATTTCCCGTGGGTCTCATGTTCCTTTCAGGTCCTCTCTCTGGGCATCTATGTCATCCAATATATAAATTTGTATAAGAGGTAGAACTGGAACTTAAAAATTCAATGCCACAACTGGGATTTGAACCACAGACCTTCCGCTTACCAGGCGGACGCTCTAACCACTGAGCTATTGTGACAAACTGCCAGAATGGTATTAAATTCTCAAACCAGTTCGTGTTTCTCCTGGTAAACCACAAAGGCAGTCTCACATCAGAGACAATTACCATTCTGGCACTGTAACTTTGTCTGCATCTGGGGAAATTCCTTCTTTGGAAACCTCAAAGCCAAGGAGCTTAATTCTGGTCATGCCAAAGAAGCATTTTGCAGGTTTCAACTTAAAATTAAAATGTTCCAATCTTTGAAATACAGCCTCCAGATGTTCCAACAATTCATCAAATGATTTAGCATACACCACAATATCATCAAGGTATGCAAAAGCCTTTTTAAGGTTAATATCACCTAGCAATTTATCTGCACAGTAACTAAAAAATCGTGGAGCATTAGCCAATCCAAATGAGAGACGTTGAAATTCAAATTGACCTTGAGGTGTCACAAAACTTGTGTACTTCTTAGAGTCCTCTTCCACTGAGACCTGAAAGTAGGCCGAGAGCAGGTCCAGTGAGCAAAACCAAGTGGCATTATTAAAGGCACTCAAAAGGTCATCTATAATAGGCAAGGGGAAAGATGATGTGACTGTTATAGCATTTAACTTCCTATAATCGACACAAAATCGCATAGAGCCATCTTTCTTTTTAACCAGCACAACTGGTGAAGCCCATGGGGACTGTGATTCTCTAATAATACCTGCGTCTTGCATTTCTTGTACTTGTTGTGCAATGATTTCCTTCTGTTTATAAGGGACCCTATAGGGTCTTTGCTTAATTGGTTTGGGGTCAGAGACCTTTATTTCAAATTCCGCTACATTGGTTGTGCCTAAATCCTGTAAAGAGGTAGCAAAAGTATGAGAATATTTAAGTAACAATTCATGAAGCAGGTTCTTTTGTAGATCTGAAAGAGCATTGTTTACATTGAAATCAAAGTTAGGGGCTTTCAAAGTTGTGACATCCTGAGGTGATATAGAGCTGCCTTGCACGAAGGCAATATCTTGCACTTGGGCCAAAACTGTTTTAGCAAATAATGTTTTAGGTTCTGCTGACGAGTTATGAACTGGGACAAAATACTCATCACTAGGTTTAGCCACCATTGAAGGGATTGAAATTTGCTTTTTGTGCATGATACTTGAGGAGGGCTCGAACATAACATCATGGTGAACAGGTTGTGACAACTGGACAGCTACATTACAGACTGAAAATGGCTGTGTTTGGACATCCTCTTTAACAAAAACTTTGTTAACTAGTTGTGACATATCATCATCAGGCAAAGGGTGGAGAGCGATATCTGAACCTGGTAACATTTGATGTGTTACGATTGGCATTGTGCAAACTTCATCATCTTTAACATTAACTGTAATGTTGCCCTTAGCATAATCAATAATGACATTATGAGCACTCAAAAAATCATTCCCTAAAATAAAATCATGTGCAAGGTCCTTGATAACCAAAACATCCTCCTGGAAATGAAAATCATTAATAGTGAATTCAAGCAACATATGATAAGGTGCATCTAAAAGCTTGTTACCCGCAGTGCGAAGCAGAACTTCTACGGGCTTCAGTTTAGAGATGTCCTTTACATGTGCAGCATTTACAATGCTGACTACGCTGCCAGTGTCCAATAAAATCTGGACGTCGCTGTCATTCACCACACCTGGAACTTGCAACACCTGGCCTAAAGGACGAGAAGTAGCAGAAACATTTGATGTCTGTGAAGATTCTTTGGAGGTTATGGGGGGCCGTTGTAGGCTGGGCGCCGGTAGTTTTTTGTCAGCTTTAATTATGGCTGACAAAATTTAATGGCGGGTGGCTCAACACAACATCCAATCAGAGGCTTACTCTGCGATGTGAAATCACGCTGTAAAGCCGGCGATATAAATATCATTTGCACCCACAAAATTTATTTACACAACAGGAAACAGATGTCAGCTGCCATTAAATTTTGTGTGTGCCATATAAAACGTTATTTGTATTTTAAGTGCCGTGGAAGTATAAAGGCTGACGTCGTGGAAAACTTTTAAATTTAGGAAAGTAGGGAAGCCTATTAATTTACAGCCTCTCTTAAATTATGGTTAGATTATAGGTTGGAGGTTAATTTTCTTTGGAATAACAAGCATGAACCACAAAATAGTTAAAGCAATGTCTATGTAAACCAGATAAAATGTTCTGTCCTGTAAAAATGGCAAAGAAATTGCAGTAAGTCAGCTTTGATAAACTCTTAATTTAATTTAACATATCATCTAAGATAATACGTCATAGTTGCCACTGAATAGTATATTATGGGTTATTACATGACTTTAAACCCAGTTGAAGCTAGTGTTGGTCTTAAAGGGCGAGAAATTCTGGCTAACCAACATCTAAATAAAGATAACTGTATGGTTTTGAACTGCTGGAAATGTCAGAGAGAAATAATGCTTTTGCAGAATGTTGAAAATGAAACCTAATCAAAGTTAATAAATATAAACGTTCATTTAATCTTCCTACACACTCCTAAAATCATTTACTGTCCTCTTTGTTGTACAAAGGTTTTTAGAGCGTGCTCTTCACTCAAGCGAATAAGACCGGAACTAAAGAGCCCATTTTTGCAATTTGTTGGTCCTTAAGTTCAGATGTGACCAAGAAAAGCAAAATAACAACACATGTGCACAATATTTATCTAAGTGTCAAACAAAATAAGTATAAACTGCACACAACAACCATAGCTTTTGTAAATACGCCGCTTCAAAGCAAGTGCAAATAATTATGTTTTATAATATACTTACAGGATGCATCATTGCATCGTTGTATTTTAGCCTTGGAAAATGACATAGTTTCTTCTTTCACGATAACTTCTTCAATTTATAAAATTTACATAAGTATTAATTTAAACGAAGTCATAAATTTTAAAATATATAAATACTTTATTCCTAACCTATTTACACGTTGCTATGCTACAAAATATTGAAACAAACGATGATCGAAAAGCGTAACTAATTAAGTCTGCCTACGTAGCCCTCTGGAATACAAAATAAATGCAATCGCTAATGCGCATACACGCAGGGTTATATACCAAAAGTGTTCATACTGCGTATTCAGATAGTATTGAAACTTTAGTATACATAAAAGATAATCCAATTATTCTAACATTTTAGAAGAACCTATAAACGAATTCTCGGTAATTATTTACCTTAGTACCGATGTCAGATTTGTTTCAAACATTCTGATATATTATGCAACGAGAGCGTTTAAGATGCGAGTAAATTTTATGAAACGAGTTTCATACGACTATTTATGCTCAACCACGTGCCTATATTTAAAACATTTATAAAATGGCCTCACTTACACACATGCTCTTTAAAAATCTGACTATCGCTTTATCCTATTGAATCTTTCTTATACCTACATCGAATGTGTAACGAAAGTACGTCTTAGGGCAGCACACCTGGGAAAAAGTTAATACTCCGGAATTTCCACCCGAGAGACCTGAAATTTGTATCACAATATGGTAATATAATATGACGATTACATGCATTTCAATAGAAATCTGCATCAAGGTATTAATGTTTTTGTTCTGGATTCAGTTAATTTATGCTAATTAAAAAGCTCCACGTGTTAATTGGTTTTTAAATCTTACTATGTTATTTTACGCTTAGCAGACGTTATAAAATCCCCACATTGGAGGATTTTAAAGTTAAAATAAATTTTCCCTGAAAAAGAAAAAGCACTTTGCATTTTGGTATTGTGACCAAATGACAAGTCTAGTCTAATTACCTTTTTCCCCCTCACTTTATTTTCTTCTAACTGAATGCACAACACAGTTCTCTTTTATTGACGTTAGCACAGTCTTCAGTCTTTGTGATATTACAACTCACAACTGTTTTCTTCTTAACACTGTTTTTCTTCACTTTCTCTGTCACTCGAACAGACGACTCTGACGCGCGCGCGCACACGCACACGCACACACACGCACACGCACACACACACACACACAAACACACACACACACAAATACACGCTCGCGCGCACGCAAATACACGAGAGAGACAGAGAGTGAGAGTGCGTTGTTTGTTGAAATAAAATAACACTAAAGGGATTCGGCATACGTCGTTTAAATTATGCACAAAGGATAATAATGTTCTAACATTTAGCAACCCCTTATACACTACACGAACATAGTTATACTATCATGCAAGAAATCATAAGTATTCTCCTGTTGAGCATAGGCGACATATAATCACTATATACCAGGTGACCCACTGCAGCCGGCATAGGCGTAAATAGATAACCCTTCGTTGTTTAAAAGATTTGCAGGACTGATAATAGACAATAACAGTACAAACCATTTTACTTATAGGATCTATATTATATATTTATTCATTCATTCACTCCTTCCTTCACTCATTCATTCACTCATTAACTCATTCATTCTCTCACTCACTCACTCACTCACTCACTCACTCATTCTTTCACTAATTTATTTATTTGTGATTGGTAGGCACACCGTATTGACTAGAGCGGAACCTGCCTTTGAAGGGGTGAAAGTTTAAGAGGAAGAATTAATGAGCACCAGGTTAGCGAAATATATGTGTGAGATTTTCAGGGGATGCAAATTAAAGTTTGGATTATATACTTTAATTAAATAAATTAAATTAAATTAGTCCTTTTGCCCTTTAGGAGTTGAAATTAGAAACCGGGGTTACTTCACACGCACACGCGGGTACGCACACACACACCCACACTTCAACATACATGTGGATCACTAAACGGAGAAAAGCACACAGCTGGTCAACGTTCTGTCAAAATCGGCGAAAATTAAATGGGGACTAGGATCCAAGCTTTAACAATATATAAGAGAGCAATTGTACCAGTTATGTCATATGCAGCACTGGTATCGGAGGTAGCTATGAATATACAACAGAACAGAACAAAAGAGAGTCCACAGACAAATGAACATTAAAGCCACCAAAGCCTACCGTACCTTTTCATATGAAGCACCATGTACACTTGCTGGCTCAATGCCTCTGATTAAAACAATTCAAGAGACATCCAAGATACACAGGATTAAGCATCACTCAGGGGAATACGACAGACCAATAAGAGACTGGATGCACCCAACCGAGAGAGTGCTCTAAGTCCATATACCCCTGTACTAGATTTAAAATTACGTGAGTAAATGCTTTTTCTTAGGTAGGTATATATTCATCTTATTCTCCCGTCAGATACCCATTGTTGACGACTTCGATTGTTCGATTGTTGTCGCTCTTAGACAACAAATCAACAAATTGTATGAATCAAATTAGTTGATGCCGAGATATTGAGAAAGAATGGCTGAAACAAGTGATTAACAATTGAAGAACGCTGTGTGAGTTCATGAGCGTCAAATTAATTGCAAATCAATGGAAAATGTCATGGACGATTTCGTTGCACGGTTTGTGAAAGCAGCACTGACACAGAAGACGTTGTTAGCGTGGGAACGGAAAACATTTTTAACAGGCAGAGACGAGAAGTGGAAGACTGTTCACCAGACTTGGACTTTGTGCTGACGTGGAAAAATCTATCCAACAATCTCCGATTAAATCCCTTAAGGAAATGTGCTGCAGAATTAGGGGCAGTGGAATCAACCATGAGGAAACACATTCAAGTGGATCTGGAAATGAAGTGTTAACTTCAATTGAATGTGAATGAATTATCAGATGTTGATTTAGAGACACGTGCTAATGCTTGTGGTCGGATGCTGCAACAATTCCGAAGAATGTCTGAGAAGACAAAATTCATGTTCACAGACGAATGTGCGATTTATCGCAGTTCCCGTAACAGCAATGTTTATTTCTGGGGAAAAGAAAATCCAAATATTTTCGAAGAAATTGAGCGCAACCCACCACAAGTCATGGTCTGGGCCGGAATGACACAAACTCATCTGTTTGGCCCATATTTTTTTGATGGTCCTGTTAATCAGAACACTTATCTCCAGATGATTGATGACTGGCTCCTCCCACAACTGTAAAATGCGGAAATGTTGGTTTCAACATGATGGGTTGCCAGCTCACTTCGTAGTGGCTGTTCGACAACGTCTGTCGTTGGATCGGACAATCTCACATGGCCTCCAAGGAGCTCTGATCTAACAACTTCAGATAATGTACTATGGAGTTGCTTCAAAGAGAAGGTGCAGAAAAGCTAAACATTACGACTGGTGCGAGTAGCTTTCCAGACAGTGACTCCAATGATGTTGAGTAAGATGAACACGAGAATATGGCGGCGTATTCGGCTGTGCAGAGACAATGGGGGGACACATACCGATGCTTTGGAGTCCTAAGATGTAAGGACAAACATTTAATTACATAAATATGGGAAATTTGTACTTTTATTTCACTTCAGTTTGAATTTAATATAGGGGTATACGGACTTTGCGCGCGCACAGTATATAAATGACATCGACAAGAAAGCAGTCTACCCAATTGAAGTCTACACTGACGGCAGCAAAACGGACCGAGGGGTTGATTCTGGCACACTTATCATCAGAGAAGGAGAAATTACGCACCGGCTGAAGTTCAAGCTCCAAGATACAATCAGGCAGAACAGGCAGCAATATTAAAAGCACTAGAAAAAAATGAATCACATCGCAGATGCTAAACGCAAAACATTTGCTGTGTACTCAGACAGCAGAATAGCAATAGACTCACTGAAGAACCCACAAAATCACAGTTTCCTAATAGAACAAATCAGTAATCAAATAAGACTACTTGAGCTAGACAGGTGGAAAATACACATGGGATGGGTGAAAGGACATGCTGGTATTGGAGGAAATGAGATGGCGGACAGACTGACGAAAGAAGAAGCAGACGAAGCAGGGATTGAACCAGCTTACCAAAAATACCTATAGACGGAAAGAAATCAGAGGCAGAGATATCTCCGATGGCGAAAATAATGGGAAATTTCACACAATGCAAAGGGAGCTCGACTCTACTTCTCTATGTCATAATGTGGCTAAAGAGGACCGTACCAGTTTCACCGAGTTTAACTATCATGGTAACTGGGCACGGTAAACTGAAAAGCTTCTTCAAGCGGTTCAGAATAATAGAGGACGCAACATGCCAGTGCAACCAAGGTGAACAAATAACAGACCACTTATTACTACAGTGTAAGAACTACGAGAAACAAAGAACAGATGTCATAAGTAATGCAAGGAAAAAGAAGAGGAAAACAAAAAGAATAAATAAAAAACAAAAATCTGGGCCCCATCAAAGCATGAACTAGTGGACAATTATTTGTAAGCCTTTTGTAAATTTGTAAATACTATAACATTTGATGTATTTGATGTACACCAGGGGAAGACAACTTCGGGCCGTGTGACGTATTTAAACGAAGAGCCAGCTTGTACGTTCGTGTGACGTCAGGCGAGAGCGTTGCCTAGATCAGCGGCGCTACTTGAACGAAACTGAATGAATATGAAAAATGTTATATGTTTGGGGAGAACCATCTTCAGTCTAGTCTGAGGGTTTTTATTGTGCGAGCGATCTTAACGACGTTAGTGCGAGTTTTGTTTTTATTTTGTGTTTTTGTTGACGTTGTGTAGTGTGGTATGTAGTGGTTTTGTGTTTGTGTTCAGTTCTCCGTGTTTCACACCAGTTTGAGACCAGGCTTCAAGATGTAGAAACATTCTCAACTACGATTCAGATATTTGCGACCCCGTATTCACTGGATGTTAACAATGTTTCTAGCAGGTAGCAAATTGAATTGATAAATTCACAGTGAGACGATTTGCTGTAGGACAAATATGAACAAAAGGAAGCCTTGGCTGATTGTTATAAGAACGTTCCTCAAACCAGATTTCTGAGGTTATATGGCATGCCCTTGTTGCACGGGTATTATGTATATTTAGTTCTACGTATGTGTGCGAACAATTCTTTTCTGTTATGACTCTTTCTAAGTGAAAATCCCGAAGCATATTGTCAGATCACAATCTAACATGCAGTCTTCGGTTACAAATGTGCCGTACATTACGCCCTAACATTGACAAACTAGTTACAGAAAAGCGAAACGGCAAATGTCGGAAAATGCCCACCTAATTGTTCTGTATGGCTCTCCTCTAGCTCAGGCAAAATAGTTATAATTTCTGTTCTATATGCATTATAACGTGACTGTTCACATAAACTAGAATTTATATATATGGCATAAAGCCGAAATGTAATTATTTATAATCTGTGCCTATTCCGTAAATGAAACAGCATTAAAATTACAATGTCCCACATGCCATTCGCTCTTCCCCACTGTGACGTCACATGTTCAACTGGCCTTCGTAGGGAGCATGTGAGTTGAGTGAGCTGACGTTACAGCAGCGACACTTGTGTTCCCCTGATGTACAATATGTATTATGTAATTATTATGTAATATGTATTATTGTTCAACAAAATCTATGTCCTAGCATGTAGTATTCTTCATAAAATGGAACATGCTGTTAATTAATTTACCACAAAAAGTATATTACTATTATTACTATTATTATTACTATTATTATTGTTATTGTTGTTATTATTATTATTATTATTATTATTATTATTATTATTATTATTATTATTATTATTATTATTATTATTATTATTATTATTATTATTATTATTATTATTATTATTATTATTATTATTATTATTATTATTATTATTATTATTATTATTATTATTATTATTATTATTATTATTATTATTATTATTATTATTATTATTATTATTATTATTATTATTATTATTATTATTATTATTATTATTATTATTATTATTATTATTATTATTATCATCATCATTATTCTCATCATTATCATTGTTGTTACTATTATTACTTCGGTTGTTCTCCAACATTTGCAATGAAAACTTAACAGAGCAGCATCCAGAACTTTTATCGACAAAAACGAAGTTTTTTCTTTTTCAAATCAGAACTGGGACGGGAAGGTACAAAATCAACAGAAGAACGAAGTCCTAGACAAACAAACGACGCACGCCAAACTGCTATATTATACATTAGCGAAAGCCTTTCGGAATACTGGGATACGCTTTTATTTTTCCGTTACATTCCCTTTTATGAACAGGCTTGGTATATCTTGAATATTTTACATCTTTCCTTTTTCTATTTTATATCTTCGGGGAGGAATAAAGCGGCTATTGAAATGGATACCTGCATTTAGCTGACCTTTCAAGGAAGTTTGTCACCAAGGTATGAATGCCTATGTTCAGAAACCTTCAACGGCGTTCATTGCAATAGGAAAATAAATACAAGTCTAAGAAAGTAGCTTTCAAAATTGTCAAAAAAGTAGTGAAGGTAGGAACTATTTTCTGACTTGTTTAAACTCCCTTTACTGTATTTTTGAGAAGTTCTAGAGGTTGTCAGTTTATATGCAAACATTTTTCATCTGATAAAGTTTGTACTCCTGTTTAATTATGGCATTATATTGATTTCAAAAGGGGTTTGATAGGGCAGCCAAATGTCAACCGCTCTTTTTAATTTATATATAGACGACATGCTAATGACATGGAAACAACAAACAATAGGGGCAATTAATTTAGAGTAAAGATCGGTAAAAGCAATGGCATACGCAGATGATCAAATATTCCTAGCAAAAAAACAAGAATGAACTTCAAAGAATGGCATAAAGTTAAATCAAATAGCAGAAGCACATAAATCAGAAATATCTATAAATAAAATAAAAACAATGGCATTTAAAGGCATCCATCCATTTGGGTTAAAACAGTTTTAGAAAATATCATTGAACAAATACCAAAATTTTATTTTCTGATGTGAAAAAACATACAGAACAGAAATAGATATTGAAAAAAAATTAAATAAATTCAGCTACATAACAGTTAGAATTAAAAGAACCTCAAAGAATAAAGCAAGGAACAATTCCATAATAAAGCTATATAAAACAATAACTTTCCCAATTTTAGCACACGGTTCAGAAACATGGATAATGATGGCACAACATAAACATATACAAACAGCAAATTCCTTTGAGCCATATCTGGATATACAAGACTAGACAAAAAAATCTGATGTGTTGCACTCATATGACTTTCTCTATTCTTGTACTAACCATTCCTACAAACTCTTATTCCTATATCTTCTTCGTGTTAAGATACATTTGTATAATTTATTGCTTATATCCTTGTAGGTACAAGGGGATTATTAGAATACAGTAGGCTTTGTGCAATAGTCAATGTCTATTGACGTCAATGTTTTAAAGCTTTGGGATTCTGTTGCCTTGCTCACTTAACATATAAAAAAACGAACGATAATCCTGATTATTCCAAATGTTTAGTTCTTCCGGGCTTGTAGGCCGTGGTCTAGAAGGCATGGTAGATACCAACGTTTCGCCAAGTACTGCGCTTGGCATCATCAGGGTATCACGATCCTCCATCTGCACTGGTCAGAGTTAGAACTAGCTTCTAACTTCTAACTCATTCTAACATACTGATTTGAATAATTTCTTTTTTCAATTGTTAGCCTCAATATTGGGATGGTTTACAAAAAAGAACAATAAGAAAGACCCAAAGAAACAGCTGAAAAATAAAAAAAATAAAAATTACTAACCTTGTAGGAATTGCCACTTTGGATTACTTTCAATACATGGTGTTTGTTGCATATCAATCGTTTGAGGTAGAGGATTTTTAGAATAGATTTGATTAAATTTAATTTAATTACATTTTTCGCACTTTCATTCTGATAAGCCATGCTATTGGCTTTGCAGGCTTAGAAATAAACAAAAAGATTCATCCAATTCTTTTGTAACAAAACTCAAGGAATTAGTTTTGAGTTTCAATTTTGTAAAGCTCTCAAGAAAGCTTTGTATTGAATGTTAGCTGCATTTACCTTCCATGTAAACAAAATACATTAATTCATTTGAATTACAAATTTCATTTAATAACCTAACAATACTCAAACTGTACATGATGCACCTAATATTATCGATCTCAATGAATTGGAATGTTAATTAGGATTGATAATCACTTATGAAGAGTTACAATCAAATTAATTTTAGGTAGTATGAAGCTCACTGGGTCATATAGTCGTAGAATAATTTATTCCATGTTTTCATTCAAGTGGCTATAATTTGTTATTTTAAAAAGCAGTTGGCTACTGAATGCAAATGTTTGATATAAGGAAAATTTGTTTATAATCTACTTTGACAACCAGAAGGGTTAGACACTATATCACTGAGGTGATCCAATGAGTAAGAGGACAGTGAATTCTTTGTGACGTTCAAATTGAGAAAAGTTATTATGCATAGAGTGACAATTTGGAGATTATGATATGCAGGTAGGTAAAACAAATGTACTATTTAAAACAGATCATGGTTTTATGGAAAGAGATTAATTAATACCTAATATAAACAATAACACTGGTATAATACTTAGCTAAGTATACACAAGATGCGAAGTGAATGTTATTACTGTTAGACACGCTTTTCAGAAAAAGTGAGGTTAATTCTGATTTTCTTTCCTTCTACGGAAAATAATTCATGTCGGTCATTAACCAGCTACTTCGCAGTGTTCAAATAAGAAACCATAAGAGTTTAGGAACAGTTGATTATAAAAAAAAAAATGCAAAATCGTCCACAAGTTTCAACATAACTTCAAACCAACCAAGACTGCAATAGAGTCAACAAGTTTTATGTCTACTAACAACGGAAATGTTATTTAAAGAAATGAGACATGTTATACAATCCATTGCCTTATTCCTACTCAAGGGTACTCCTAATTCATACAACCAGCCATTAAGCAAACCTCCTACGAAACAGATACGTTTAAATGTTCAGAATGGGAGGATATCAATTCCAACTGCTTTTAAATGGCTAATTGTGTTTTGATAAAAGTGACAATCAATTTTTATGCTTACACAACTGTACTAGAACTGATTTTAACAGAGGGTTGCATCTACTGCTTTCAGAAGACCAATTAACATTTCAATCATAAATTTCCTTTCACGATTATCAATTTATCTCGAGTGCAATGTCTGTAGTGCCATATGCTACAAGATCTGCGAAAAAAAAAATTATTTTGTTATTTAACGACGCTGTCAATTGCCAGGATCACATCAGCGTCGCCGGTGTGCCGGAATTTCGTCCCGCATGAGTTCTTTTACATGCCAGTAAATCTACTAACATGGAGCTGTCATTTTTAAGCACACTTAAAAACCATCGGCCTGGGCCGGGTTTGAACCCGCGAGCTTGCAATCAGTAGGCCAGCGTCTAACCAACTGAGCCACCCAGACCGACAACAAGATCTGCCATTAAATATTACCAAAAAGAAATTATATACGTGTACACACAAAATGCTTACCCTATTTCCTGATATGGACCTGTATACATGCCTAACGTAAAATAGTCTATTTTTGAAGTATATTTATAATACTTTAGGTTTAAATTTAATATTGAACCTGCCTTCAGCAACAAAATAATCATAAATATATCACCTTATTTCAATATCAATGTGGTGTGTTTTTTCAAAACAAAAAGCAAGATCTATGGAAGTGCAGTCAATATAAACCCATTATCAACATAACACTGTTTATTTTACATGAGCCATCCCCATCCTTTATCATAGGCACATGTAACTGTAGTCACTTTGAATGGATGGCCAGTCCATTTTGTCTCACGCTAACACCATGGCTATTCAAATCGCTACCATTAATGTGACAGGGATCTAAAAACTGGTTTGGGAATTTTAAGAAGAGCGGCATATGTAATAAAATAATTTGTGCAATGGATATCAGGCAATGGGTTAAAATAATGTAATTATTTAGGTTATGGTGAAAAGCTTCAAGCAATACTGTTTTTAAAACCACAATCACACTCTACAGAGGTCCATATGTAAAAACTATGTTGATGAACAGTTACTCTCCGCTGCTATTTAGATTTAATCTTTGGGAAATAAATGGAAGGCTGTTTCTTTGACGAGAGATGTCATAGCATTCCACCTTGTATAATATGAGGGATTCGATAATCTATGTAAAAGTTTTTCAAACAAAACTGCTGGATACTTTGCAGTTCTTTCTTGTTCTTGCATATATTAACAGTTATAAATATACCAAACTGGCTAAAAGAAGATTTAAGTCATCTTCCAAAATTCTTAAAATGGAATAAGCATGACTTAGCAGTGTTTAATGCCCATTCTTACTACATACGATAACACAGGCAGTGAAGTCTGCAGTTCAAATCCTGCCAGGGACGGCTGACAGCTGTTTTCCAGATTAGGTTCATAGCTGGCAAATGCTGGAAGGTATCAGTGTCACAGCTTTTTTTTTTTTAAAGAGATATTAGCATCCTTCAATGTGATGTTATATTGGACACTGAATGAGTGGAATGATGCTCAATTGAGCCTGAGGTGCATAGAGCTTTAAATTACTCGACATTGTCTTCTCAGGATACGGGCAAACCTTGGAAAACAACCACCCTAACTGAGATTTGTTGTTTGTATTCTCTCGGACTGGAAGCTTCTATATGTATAAAAGATACGACACAATTAAGATAACTTGTATCCAGAAAAGATTTTAAAAACACTTCCGTGAAATGTCATTTTTTCAAAAGGTATGGACACATGAAAAAGGATTGCAAGAAATGCTCAAGTTGGAAAGAAAAACCAAATAAAGTGAATGCAGTTGAACATAAAGAGCATATATTTACATTTGACATTCCGTCAAATAGTTGGATTTTAGATTCAGGTGCCACTCGGCCTGTAACCAATGACAGAGAGTTTTTCACATCCTTGGATAGATCCTATGTTAATAAAATTTAAGTTGCAAATGGTGAACTAGTTGATGTTATTGGCATCGGGACAGGAAAATTGATGTCTAAGAATAAAGAGGAAGAATAGAACTCTGGTAGAAATGGCACGTTGTATGCTGATTGATGCAGGCTTACCAAATCAATTTTGGGGTGAAGATGTGATGACTGCTAATTTCGTACAAAACAGAGTCCTTACTCGAGCAAAGAAATTAACATCATATGAACTGTGGAATAATGAAAAGCCTAAAGTAAAGAATTTACAGATTTTTGGTTCCAAATGTTTTGTTCATGTTCCAACCCAGAAACGCCAGAAATTGGATAATACAGGAACAGAAGCAATATTTCTTGGATATGATGAAGAATCAAAAGCTTATTGTTGCTACAATTTAGCTTCACAAAAGGTGATAATCAGTCGAGATGTCAAGTTCAGTGTGGAAGCATATCAAGGGAAACGTGATGATTTAAATAGATCTGAAATCGACATAAATGTTGATTCCAAAGTTAAAATATCACATCGAGAAGTAGAAATTCAGGAGGAGAGTGATAAAGAAAATGAATCAGTTAAAGACTCTCAGACTCGAGTTTCTCAGAGATCAACAAAAGGAATTGCTCCACAAAGACTGATTGAAGAATGTCATACTACAAGAGAAGTTATTAAAGAACCCAAATCCTACAATGAAGCAATTTTCAGCAAATTCAAAGAGAGATGGCTTCATGCAATGCAAGAAGAATTGACATCACTAGAAGAAAATGGAACTTGGGAATTATGTAGTCTTCCTAAAAATCGAACAGCGGTTGGAAGCAAATGGATTTTTAAAATCAAGGAGAGCAAAGATGTAGCATTCAGCAGTTCAAAGCACGTCTCGTGGCTCAAGGGTTTTCACAGAAGTATGGTGAAGACTACGATGAGACTTTTGCTCCAGTTGTACGTCAAACAACCTTACGTACCTTACTTTCAATTGCATCTAAAGAAAACCTACCAGTCTACCACTTTGATGTAAAGACAGCATTTTTAAATGGAGAATTGAATGAGGTAATATACATGAAACAGCCTCCAGGTTTTGCTACAGAGGATTCATCAAAGGTATGTTTATTGAAGAAAAGTATTTATGGACTAAAACAAGCAGCCAGAGTTTGGAATGAAGCAGTACATAAGGTTATTGTTAATTCAGATTTCAAACAAAGTGAAGTAGATCCATGCCTTTATTCAAGACAATCCTTGGTTGGTTGGTGTGATATCCTTATTTATGTAGATGATATCATAATTGCTAGCAAATCTGAAGATGAGATAAACAAAGTTGAAAACATTCTCTCTGAGGAGTTTAAGATAAAGAACCTTGGCTTAATACAGCGCTACCTTGGAGTTGAAGTTACAAAAGATTCAAGCGGGAATTTTCAACTCTGTCAGTCAGATTATATCAACAAAACTGCATTTGATTTTGGATTGTCAGATGCAAAGAAAGTCAATGCACCAATGGATCAGAACTATGAGAAGTCAGAATCTACAAATCTTCTGAAAGATAATTCAAAATATAGGCAACTAATTGGATGTCTACTGTATATTTCAGTCAACACAAGACCAGATATTTCAGCAAGTGTAAGCATCCTTGCACAAAGGGCTTCCTCACCAAGCCAGGAAGAACAGTTGAAACGTGTTCTAAAGTACCTTAAGTCTACTGCCAATATGAAACTTAAGCTTAGTTACATTGAGACTCAGGAGGGACTTACATTTTTCGGATATGCTGATGCAAATTGGGCTGAAGATCGTAAGACAAGGAAGTCAAATAGTGGATACGTGTTCTTCTTAAATGGAGGGATCATCAGCTGGTGCTGCAGAAAACAAACATGTGTTTCATTATCTTCTACTGAGGCCGAATACGTTGCTCTGTCTGAAGCCTGTCAAGAAGCTCTGTGGTTGCAGCATTTGTTGAAAGACATGCACCAAGATGTGAACAGTGCCACAATAATTTACGAGGACAATCAGAGTTGTGTATCTTTGATTAAGAGTGGAAAGTTCTCTAATAGAACAAAACATATTGATACAATCATTTTGTTAAGGATTGTGTAGATAAGCAGTTGATTGAATGCAATTATTGTCCCTCTGACCTAATGATAGCTGATTTGTTAACCAAACCTTTGTCACCCAGCAGGCATATTGCATTAAGAGAAAAATGTAAGGTTGTGTAAACGAGGAGGAGTGTTGGTTATTCAGTAATTGTTTATACAAATTTTGTGTTTGTTTTTGTAACTTAGCAACTCTGTTTGTTCTTCCGAACAACAAGATTCAACTTGGCACTGTGCTACCACCACTCACTGATTGTGTTATAGCATGTCAGCCTTACATTTAAGAAGTGCAGAGTTTGAATCTCAGTTAGGGTGAGTTATCCACAGGTTTTCCCTTATCTCGAGAAGATGAATGTCCAATAACTTTAAGTTCTACGGACCTCGGGCTCACTTAAGCATCATTTCACTAATTTTGTTCATTCATCATCCGATATGACATGTAACAGAGAATATTAATATACAAGAACAGGCAGTGACATTGATATGTGCATTTGCCAGTTGTAAAGACGGAAAAGCCTAAACTGGAAAACACCTCAGTCAGCAGGGACGGTCCTGGCAGGATTTGCACTGCAGACTTCTCATTGATGAGTCCATGCCTGAACAACCTTGGCTATCCTTATCAGTAATCACAACTTGATACTAAAGAACTCGAGCCAGGAAAGTAATTGCTATGGCTGTATGTAAATACTAAACATACATGGATGTACTTAACTGTTTTTTGGAAGTTTGTACTTTTTTTTTCTGGAACTGCTACTGAAAACTAACAATTTTTCCCCACCTCTAGTGTGAATAAAAGTAATTCCTAAAAGTTTCACAAATAAAGAAAGTTTCCATCTCTGTACTGACAAAGCCTAAGTTAGAAATATAACAGCAAGGCAATCTATTCTTCAATTTGATTGGATATTCCAAGGGACCGCAAACAGTTTATTCCGATTTATCGTCTTTGGTAGTCTTGTTACTATTATACCTCTCCAGGTATCATGATTGCCTTTAAGACAATAGTTTTACAATAGTATGTTATATACTAAGTAAAATATGTAAACACTAAAAAACTTAGCTAGCTGGCCATTTGGCAGTTCCTTGGAGTTACAAAATATACATTAACAACTTGTTGAACACAGTAATAAACAGTATGCTAAATAAATCACCAAAGTTCTTACTGTCACAGTACACCCACCTCCGTGGTAGTAGAGTGAGCAAAAGAGGCCCCAGACAAGATAAACTCGTACATACATTCAAACACAACTAAAATGCAATACAGCTTTCCTTAAAGCAATTCATATCCATAAAGTACAAAAATATAAGCAAATAGAGATTATGGTGATAACATTAATGTAATCAAGACAGCAATTTTATCCTAAAGCAGTAAATAACCTTAATCCTCCTTACATAAAATATTACTGTTTTGCATGATCTTTACAAGAAAACATCTGTCAACACAAAATAAAATTACGTGATTGGATACGACTGCAGATACGTTCAAAATATTTTATCAAGCTTGATTCAAGGAGCCATGTACTTTAAATGTGAAGACCAGACAAAGAATCAACATTGAACAGTGAAGAATGACTATTAAAATATAGGGAAAATAATATTCCTTATATCTGCCAAAATATCTGAGTTAAAAGCACATAAATATTACACAATTGATTATGTGTTATATAAGGAATAAATCATTTATTACCCATGAGACAAATATATTCCATTAATTTCACAGTTTAAAATCCACACATGATAATCACTATTCATTTTACATGGGCCCACCGTATGGGTACTACTGCATTCAGGATTCAAACCCGGCACTGTAATATTCATTACTAGGGCTCAGATTTTTAGGCAAATACATATTTTGTTTGCACCCTTATATGAACTTCAAACCGAGTATCATGTTCGGGATATTTACACTGGAACAAATATTTTACGTTTTATTGCACTTAAAAATGCATATTTTCTGATTTTTTGGCATGTAGATATCTTTGGATATTCATATAAATTACAGAATAATTGCATAAAGGAAATTTTTAAAAATAATTTTTACATATTTACATAAAAGTAGCAGTGGAATTTTTTTAACTAGTCACCATCCACTTCTTTTATGTTCAACTACACAGGCTAGAAGTTGTAATTTATTATTATTAGAAGAACTGATATGTGAGCTATAGTATTCCTTCATTAGGCAAAAAATATAAACATCCTGGTTTCTCAAGTTGCATGAGCCCGCAAGATAAGAACTTTTAAGTGACACTGTGTTAAGAAATGACTTATGATACATTTCCTCAAATCTGCGATTCCTATATGATTCCATAAAGAAACTGGTATCAGTAGAAATGTCTTTGAGAGAAGCGGTTCTAGTAGTTCAGCATGTGGAAAAAACTGAATGTTCTCTCTGGTCCTGCAGCGCAAAACTTAAAAAGAAACTGCAAGGAAGTGTTTGAAAATAGTGAATATAACATAATGTGTAAAATTTCAGATGTGTTGGATGGCAACACGAAGAAATTATTAATGTGAGTGTGACTGACATTCCACGTTATAGTTAAGCTAGACTTACTTCTTGTAATGTGGAGCAATCAGTTTTGAAATTCAAGACACTTGTTTGTGACATCGTCAATTTTTTAAAATGGAAAACTTGAGAAATCATGTGGTCCTGGTCTGGCACAGGGTGCACTCAACGTCGTTAGGTCCCGGGGGGACCAATTGAGAACCAATGGAGAAGTAGCGACCCCAGGTCGAGAAGGCCGTATAACTGGCTGGGAGGGCTCAGGGCACTGGCCATGTCTCACCCTCCAGTACTGCACCCCACAAATGACACTTGTAGTGGGCAGAGGTGGGGGACGTAGTGGCTGGCCGGGAAGCCTTGGCCCTTCATGGGCTGTTGCGCTGCGGTTCACTTAGTTTAGAGTATCACGTACATTTATAGTAGCTGAGCCATTGAGATCTTAAAAATGTATTTTATTTAAGAGGTAGAACTGGAACTTAAAAATTCAATGCCACAACTGGGATTTGAACCACAGACCTTCCGCTTACCGGGCGGCTGCTCTACCACTGAGCCATTGTGACAAACTGCCAGAATGGCATTAAATTCTCTTAAACTTTGCCCACACACAGCTTGTGTGTTTAAAAACACCAACAGTAAGTTTGTTGGCATAAATAAAATAATGTATTTTTTTGTTTTGGCATATATTTTAAACATTTTCAGCACATAAAAAGCAAATATTTCCCAAGGTTTTAGCACCTAAAAATCCGAGCCCTATTCATTACCTTAGCCAAGAGCAGTTTTTGGTATGAGCTTGAGATAGATTAGCAATAGTTTCTAGGGCATAGGTGTGTATAATATGCCAAATAGTTTTCAAAATAAGACTGTTAAATGTCTTTGCCTTTTAATTTAAAAACCTGTATTTCAGCAAACAAATTGTAAATAGGTGCGATTTCCAGCTTAGCACACTTATTTACAGTTGAACTGACTGATAAAGAAGTAAATACAGGCAAGGGTAGATTGTGAGCACATGCATTAGTTTGAACAGACTTACTGCATTTGAATCTATTTGATTTAAAGTTGTGACTTCATAAACTGAACATCTTCTATAAAACTTGCAACACTCAATGATTAACGTAAAAGAAACTGTAGCATATTGAGTATTCACATTAAAAAATAATTCAATCCTAAAGTGCATAAGAATGACATTTTTCATGATTTGATTCAAAGATTACTTAATATTCCAGTTACAAATGAAGAATCTAACAATGAATATGAGCACAAAAATATCACCAGAAAAATATAGTACATTCATATTTCATTCAGAAGTCTGGAACAAATTTAAACAAGATTTTCAATGATGAAAGTGATGAAACTGACCCCTCAAGACTGATAGTTTAAAAAAAACCATTTCTAGATATTAAGATCACAACAGACAACAACTTGAAATTGAAATCAAACACCTTGTAGCATTGGACCACCCTGCACCACTAGAAATGACAGAAAGTAACAGCTGTGCGCAACCTAATATTACAACATGGCTACCACCCTAAAGAGCGGAAAAAAGCACACCTTATTCTTCTTGAGAAAGCAGGAAAAAGCAACACTGATTATAAAAACTACAGATCAATTTCAATAACAGCAACACTTTCAAAAGTTTTTGAACAAAATCATCACCAAGCGCTTGATTCTTAGTTGGAAAATCACAACCTTTTGTCAGAAACTCAGGCAGGATTCCGCTCAACCATCACCATCCAGGACCAGACCAGAGTAATCTCAGAAATGGAATGTTAACCACACCGATAACCCTTGAAGCAGGAACCACACAGGGCAGTGCCATATATATAATATACACGGCTGATACTCCACAACCCATCCACCCGAGCATACAGCGGTATGCAGATGATACAGCATATTGGTGCTCCACAGGCCGACTAATAAAAGCAAAACCCAGACTTGAACAATAATTAAGACTATTCAACACATGAACCAACAAGTGGAGAGTCACAATAAACTCAGAGAGGACACAAAACATAATTTTCCAGAACTGACAGAAGAGAAAAAACAAAAATATTACCATCCCATATGGAAGTCACGACCTCCCTGTTCAAGTCAAAATGAAATGGAATCATGCTAACAGACAAACTCTCAACCACCACAAATTACAGAAAAAACCTACACGAAGCCAAAATTGCAACAACCTGCCTAAGATTCCTATCTAAGATAGGTAAGGAAGGCCTATCATTGACAATCGTAATACAACTATACAAAACCCTATCACACCAATAACAACATGTGCAGCAGTGGCAACTGAACTTACACCCAAATCCACAATAGACCACATCATCCAATTCGAAAGGAAATGTCTTCACAGAGCGATGAAACTGCCCCATGGTTTAAAAACAACGAAATCTACATCTACAAAACACTACCAATACAGGACACCATGAAGACAATGAAGCACAAATTCATCAACAAAACAAATCACGACCACACAGACAAAAAATAAGACAGACCCAAAGAATATAAACCACTACAGATGAGACTAACCAACACACCCACCAATAATTTCTATACTAAGGGAATATGAAGAGACCAAGGCTGAAAAAGGCCAAGCAGACCAGTAACATCTGCAGCAGCATCTGATGTGACACGAGACGTCGGGAATAGTCCTCCATCAACCACTGAATGGCATTTTAAAAATAATAATAAAATAAATTGCATGTTAGAATAGTCTTCAATCAACCTATGTATGTTATGGATAAAGAAAGGGGAAAAAAAAGGTTACATTATGTGTAAAGTCAATACAAATAAAATAAACGAGTCCTCCCTTTAAAATAAAAATAATCCTATTTGACTGAATAGGGTGAAATATGCCCTGAAGCAGCCTTGGGTGAAATAAACCCCATATTCCCTAGGGAAAGAAAGGCACTTTCACAAAAGAAACCCAACAGCTTCCAGAAAGATCCAGAAGTCTACCAATGCCAAACTTACGAGACAACCCACCAACTGCATATATATAAACCAATTGCAGTGAGTTAAGTGTCACAAAAGCTCGAAAATGAATTGACAGATTTCAATAATTTATTTTTTGTTTTGTTCGCCTGAATACTGGGACGGTTTAGGAAAAAAGAACATTAGGAAAAACCCAAATGGAACAGCCAAAAAAATGGAAAAAATCAAAATTGGTGATTTTGTATGGGAATTGCCACTTCGGATTGCTTTCGATATATGGCTTTGTGTTGGTCCTATTGTTTGACAGCTACATCTATTACATTTAAAATTGTTTTTTCGTGATAAAGGTAGTGAATTTTGAGAATAGATTTCGTTAAATGAAATTTAATTACATTTTACAAACATTCATTTTGATCAGAAACAATACTCAAGCTGTATACGATGCGTCCAATATTACTGATCTCAGCAAATTGTAAGGTTGATTAGGATTGGTAATTGCTAATGAAGAGTTACAATCGCATCAATTTTAGATGGTACAAAGTTCACCGGGTCATCTAGTACTGCTTAAAATCAAAGATAAGGGAACAGGTTCATCATATGATGGTCATTGTAAGCCTTTATTTATTTCAGTAACATTTTAAGCAATATTTATTACAGAACAATACCCTTATTCATTGCTGTTATTCACTACGTTGAATTTGAGGGACTAATTACAGGTTCTGTAAACACAAGCCTGGCACACCCCTAAGGCCGATTGTAAGCGCCATTGACTCACCTACGTACATTAGATTAGATTAGATTAGATTGCGTTCTGTAGGTTCAGTGATGGTCAGTCAGACCTTGAACATAGAACATGTCAAAAGCATTTACAATTAAATGCATAAAAAACATGCAAAACATGTATAGGTTTCATGTTTTGCTGTTAAGTACGAGATGAAGATAATACTTCTAGTGCATTGACACTTACATAGTTATTATACATGTACAAAATCATGTTACTTGGCTTTTACAGACTGTGTCATTGCTTCAATGTTTACATTTTTGCTTGTATGAAAAAGCAGTCCAAATTTATAGCTAAGTAATACATTCTAACAGGTTACACATGTACATTTAGCTTATTAGTAAACAATATTCTTACTCATGTGTTAAGTGTGTCAAATTTAAGATAAGCGACCTCAAAATATTAACTGTGCACATTAATCATAGCATACCTATTTTAATTCTTACATAGTATGTAATGTACAGAGTAGACAACATTTCAATTATGTTCATATATACAGAATATCTATTTACATCCTTACTTTTACATAAAGCGTGTCCAACATGATTGTTCAAATATACATTTTCAAAATATCAACAAACATATTAACACTGTTACTTAATATTGGAACTTAAATTATAATCAATTAGTTGGCTTTTGTAGCCTGCACGTCATTATTGTATTTTCAGCTACCCTTGTTATACTTAATTCCCTAATTGGTACCTATCGAACAATACAACTGATCTGACATTAGGCTGATTATTGATTTAAATATTCCTCTACAGAATAAAATGACTTATCACAGAGATACTCTTTGAGGGAAGCTTTAAAAACTCTGAAATTGCTAACATTTTCCTTTAGATTACTGGGGAGAGCATTAAATATTTTAATTGTTTCACAATAAACACCTTTCTGGAAGCAAGAGAGTTTGGCATTGGGACGATGTATATTTCTTTTTTGCCTAGTGTTAAACGTATGAATTTCCATGTTAGTTGTAAAGCAATTCTGGTTATTAGCATAAAATTTTAAAATAGATAGTATATATACGCAAGGTAAGGTTAATATACCCAGTTTCCGAAATAGATCTCTACATGACTGCCTTCTATGGGTGTTGCATATTATTCGTATAACCTTCTTTTGTATTAGGAATATGTTCTTACTATACACTGAATTTCCCCAGGACATTATTCCATATTCCATAATGGAGTTAAAATAAGCGAAATAAACTAACTTCAGTGTGTCAATCGTGTGGAAGTTAACCAGAGATCGGATGGCATAACATGCTGCATTAAGCTTAGGTGTAATGTAATTAATATGTGACTTCCAAACGAGGTGGTTGTCTACTTGGAGACCTAGAAATTTTACCTCATTAGGTTGTTCCAGTAAAATATCATTGATTCCTATTTCTATATGGGTATGTGGTGAACGATTAGTTATGAATTTAATGAATTTTGTTTTTTCAAGGTTTACTGACAGTTTGTTTGCTTTAAACCAATTTGACATGCAGTTTAGTACATAATTTAATTTGATAACGCACTCACTTAAATTTTTGCTTTTGACGAGGACACTGGTATCATCTGCAAATAGATAGATACTAGCAATGTTATTTATGTATAGTGGGAGGTCATTTATGTAGATTAAAAATAATAGAGGCCCCAATATCGATCCCTGGGGAACGCCATGTTTAATTGATTTCCAATCCGATGTGTTGTTGTTATACTGGTTGGGATTGCTGATTTCGACCCTTTGTTTTCTTCCTTTTAAGTATGATATAAACCAATTTAGATTTTCATTTTTTATCCCATAGAACTGTAGTTTTCCTATAAAAATTTCATGGTTTACACAATCAAATGCTTTTGCTAGATCACAAAAAATGCCACCCACATGCATACTATCATTTAACGCTGTCAACACTTCATGAGAGAGTTTGTAGATTGCATTATTGGTTGATATTCGTTTTCTAAATCCAAACTGCTCTCGGACAAACAGATTATTAATTTCCATATGATTATACAGTCTGTTAAACATTACTTTCTCAAATACTTTCGAGAATATTGGTAAGAGGGATATTGGTCTGTAATTTGAGACATCATTTTGTTTGCCTTTTTTGAAAAGGGGTTTGACAGTTGAGTATTTCATTCTGTCAGTTGCGAAATACCTCGAAAAGATGCTGCAACCTCACATCGGCAACACTGACACATACATAAAAGACTCCGCCCATTTCATTCAGAAACTCAAGACCATCAGCTTACAACCCAACGACTTACTTGTCAGTTTCGACATAACATCTCTGTTCACCATGGTTCCAGTCAATGAAGCCATAACACAGCTTAAGGAGATTTTTCCAGAAGACATTACGACGCTTTTCCACCACGTCCTCACGACTACGTATTTCCAGTGGAACCACGAATACTATGAACAGACAGACGGTGTAGCAATGGGAAGTCCTCTCAGTCCGGTTATTGCGAATTTTTACATGGAATTTTTCGAAGCTACTGCCTTGGATTCAGCACCGCTTAAACCTTCGTGCTGGTGGCGTTACGTGGACGACATGTTCGTCATTTGGAGCCACGGAGAATCAGCCCTGACAGAATTTCTGGATCACCTCAACAGTATCAATAAACAAATTCAATTCACCATGGAGAAGGAACAAGACGGCAAATTGCCCTTTTTGGATGTCATGGTAAACAGAAAACAGAATGGCACACTAGGCCACAAGGTGTACCGTAAGCCGACCCATACAGACCGCTACCTTCACAAGAACTCCAACCACCATCCGAAACAAAAGCGTGCTATGATTAAAACTCTGGCAGACCGAGCTACATACATTTGCGAACCACAAGTTCTACACCAGGAATTTCAACACTTAGAGTCAGCGCTCCACTCTAATGGCTACGTAAAGCGAGAAATTAAGAGAGCATTACATCCTAGTAAAGGTCCCAACATCACAGAAACAGCCGCAAACAATAGGAAGGGCAAGGCCTTTTTACCGTACATCAGATCAGTCACAGACCGCATAGGCAAACTACTTAAACGTCACAACATTGACACCGTCTACAAGCCCACTAAACAGATTTGTAACATACTCCGTTCCGCCAAAGACCCCAGGGATCCTCTATCCACCGCAGGAGTATATAGAATACCTTGTTCGTGTGGCAAGGTGTACATCGGAACCACACAACGTAGTACAAAAACCCGCATTGAAGAACACAGAAGAAATTGTCGCATGGGTCAAACTGAAAAATCAGCAATTGCTGAACATGCCATACTCGAAGAAGGGGAACACATCATCCAATATGGTAACACAGATATTCTGGCATCTACATCCCACTACTATTCTCGCTTATTCCGTGAAGCCATTGAAATACACATGCACAAAAATAATATCAATCTCAAAGAGGAAGGACTTAAGCTCAACAGAATATGGCAAACAGCGTTAACAAAAACAAAAATCCAGAATCCCTCTCCAGCTCCAGAGGCAGTTCGGGTCGAACGGGGGGACAGTGATTGCCCCCCGCCCGAGTGTCTCGTCCGCAGTACCGAGCCGTTGTACGGCTTAACCTGCGCAATGAGTTGGATGTTCTCTCTACGGGGATTTTTGTCATCAGGGGTTTTTATAGGTACAGGAAAACGGGTGGGTGGGATTTATCCACGAGCTGGCAGTGCGCGGCTTCTGGTTGGCTGGCCAATCAGGTGACGCGCTCATTCCCACCAGGGTTCTGGCCATCAGTCACTCACTGAGAGGTGACCTGAAAAGGTAATTTACTCTGTTTTGGATACAGATTGAACTGTCGCTTTTCCCATCTTTGAGATTATATCGCCGGACTTAGTATGTCCTTTGGTAGTCTTTTGGATGGTAGTCGGCGCGGCTGGTTCTGGTCATATTGGCCCAGAGTATTTACCAGAGGGTTAGGGTGATTTTGGAGTTTGTTGTACATTGTGCGAGCGCGGGTTTTAATCACGTCGACAATGTACGGGATGCTGGAATGTTCATGGAGGATATGGGCAGGAAATCTCCAGCCGGTATCATAGATCATCCTTAACGCCCGATTCTGCAACGTCTGGAGTCTGATGAAGGTGGACTTTGCCACCACTCCCCAGATCTCGCATCCGTACAAAACCAGAGGTGGAATGATCGCACGATACAGCTGGAGCTTCAGGCGTAGGGGCATGGTTTTGGAACTGAGGATTGGGTATAGCTGCCGGAGAGCAGCATGACCTTGTAGTACTTTGCCCCTGACGTGATGTCTATACGTCAGCCGCCGGTCCAGCGTGACTCCGAGATACTTCGCCGTAGTGACCCAGGGGATCTGACGGCGCCGCAAGACGAGGTCCCGCGGGAGCCAGTTGGCTTTCGTATTCGCCAGGAGAATCGCAGAGCTTTTCTCCGGGTTTATAGACATACGCCAGTTCTCGCACCATCTACTGATGGTACGGAGATGGGCTTGTACTTGGTGGTAACTGTAGCGCGGGTTCTTGTTAGTAGCGAAGATCAGTAGATCGTCCGCATACTGACAGATGTGTGTGTTTGGGTGCGTGGGGAGATCAGCCATGTAAGCTGCGAAGAGTGCCGGTGACAGTACACTGCCCTCGGGGACTCCTGCGCCAATGGGCCTCTCTCTGGAGAATGATCCCTCCACCTTCACCCGGAAGCTACGTTCCTGTAGGAAACTAGCCACCAAGTAAATATATGGAGGGGGGATTTCGTGCTGTATGAGCTTGTAGACAAGCCCCTCGTGCCAAGTGGTAGAAAATGCCTTTTCCACATCAAGCAACACTGCTACCGTTTTAGCCCTATCCTGGTAAGCCAGGGAAGCTTTTTCGGCTACACGCAGTAGTTGCTCGGTCGTGGAGTGGCCAGAACGAAAACCAAACTGATGTTCAGGAAGGAGACCTTTTTCCTCCAATAGGGATCCAAGGCGGGACAGGAACAGTTTCTCGAATACTTTCGAGATAACTGGTAGGAGGCTGATGGAGCGGCAACTAGATGGGAAGACCGGATTTTTGCCCGGCTTCAACACGCATACCACACGCGCCTGTTTCCAGACAGCTGGAAAATGACGCATGCTGAGGCATGCGTTGTAAATCCGGGTCAAGTGCATCACGGCTCTAGGGGGAAGGTGCTGGAGCATTTCCGCTGTTACACGGTCCTGTCCAGGGGATTTTCGGGCTCTTAGGGATTTTATGGTGTTAGTTACCTCGCGAGGGGTAACTATCGGGATGTGGAACACCTCGTGGTCCGCGGGTCCGACTTCTAAGAAGTCTTCTACTGCCTGTTCCACGAGGTCAGTATGGTCATCGTTCTGTGGATCTTCCCTGGGCTGGAATTGAGTTTCCAGATAGTCTGCTAGTGCCTCAGCTTTTTCCCTCGGTTCACACAAGTCTTCCCCGAGGGCTATGCACAGGATGCTGGTGTACAGTTTTATCTTTCCGCAAGCCTCGGACGATGCGCCACGGTTTCCTCTCCTGGAGGTTTACGTGACGCAACGTGTTTTCCCAAGCTGCTTGCCTATGTTTTCTTAGGAGTCGTCTCACCAGGGATTTGAACCTCTGGTGTATTACTCCTATCCTAGGATGTCGGAATCTCTGCCATAGCCTTCTGACAGCATTCTTTGCTTGTATGAGGCGTTTAAGTGGTACAGGGATAGATGTCGGGTTTGGTGCTTCGGTAGGAATGTGGTGTGTGTGAGCACGCACCGCATTTAGGACTGAGGTTGCAAACCCCGCGGCTGCCTCCTCGAGAGCCTCAAGCGAGTCTATTCGAGGATTTGCCTCCACGGAGTTTTGAAGGGCAAGGACGGCCGCGTCCCAGTCGACTTCTTCCACCCAGTCCGGTACTCCCAGCGCAGTGAGATTAACGTCTGAGTCGATCACAACAGGGTTATGATCGGAATCCAGAGCGTTATTCACAGAGAGGTCCAAGTGAAATGGAATGTTTTTGGTGATTACGAAATCAATGATGTCCGCGGCGCCGCGTGCCGGGTAGTGAGTTGGACCTCTCGGCCCGTGCGCGTGAAGGGCGGGGTTCCCGCTAATGAGACGGTACAATCCCCGGCCCTTAACGTTCTGGGTGCGGCTGTGCCAGCTTGGGTGTTTTGCGTTGAAGTCGCCTGCAATGCAAACCCTATGGTGTAGGTTCAGGAGAGCCGTAATGTCCGCTTCATGGAAACGGCCATCCGGCGGGTCGTATACCGCCACAAGCACTAGGTCGTTCCCGCCCAAGGATAACCTTATGGCAGTTGCTTCCAAGTGTTGTAGCGGAGGAATGGTAACAGGAGTATGGGTGAGATGGTTCTTTATGAATATGGCAGTACCACCGCCCTGTCGGCCGACCCGATCAGACCGATGAGCGGCGTAACTTGGCAGGGTAAACTGTACACCGGCGTGCAAGTGCGTTTCACAGACCATCAGGATATCAATTCCGTGACTGTCTACGAACTCTAACAGGCCAGGTCTCTGGTCTCTAAGCCAATCTGACTCCAGCTCCTTGTAGTACTCCACTGGTACAAGTCCAGCCCACTGGCCACCCGGACCTATCACAACGTACTTCCCCTCCAGCCGCCGACATAAATACCGCACCTCTGGTGGTGACCAGCGCAGTCGGTGCTGAGATCTCCACTAGGAAACTTCGACCTCGCCGCCACTGAAGATGTCTGCCGTAGTCGCAGACGAAACGTTTGGGAAGAAGAAGGAACCCAATAGACCACGGCCCACAAGCCCGGTTAATATTGCATCTAGTATTGACACCGGCCGTGAAAGCCTTAGAACTTTGATATTTACAGGTTGTGCATTTATTTTTGACAAACGACCTTCACCGAAGATAGTGAGCTAGCCTATCCTAAATTGTGCACACAAAATGATACTCCAAGAGTAATGAGCTCTCACTTTTGTACTACAGAAGTAATCTACTACAGAACTGAGACTTCTATGTAGTGCATGCTGTCTTAAGTATAAAACTGATCTTGTACATTGGGACTTCACTTGTTTTTAACTGAACAATATTTCTTTGCCTGCTTACAATTCAGCCAATGTCAAAATTTGATTCAGCAAATTTTGCAAATGCAGATCACTTGCTATTTCCGATTCCTGTACACATACCGAGCTTTAATTCCTTTATTAATGACTATTTAAGTTGTTTGTTAATTTTGACTGATTTTGAGTTTCACATAAACAAACTACAGATGACTCACAAAAAGAATCAACTCTCAACTATGAGAGTCTGAAGTTAGGATGCACATATGCACACAGTTTCATGTTTCCACTTCCAGCTTGTTCTAATGGTTGTTTCTGCCATGGACGGTTGGAATAGTTTCTACAGTGAAGTGTCTAATATGAATAATATGGGTCCAATATCCCGTGCCTGGGAACAAGAATGTTAAGACTTGACCAAGCCGCCTTCTCTGTTCCCTGGACCCACGAAAACTTCAGGTAATCTGTGAATGCTCACATATGTATTTTAACGTTCTTGTTCACATACCAGTTGCTGTTCTCGGTTATTGTGAATCAAGTCTTAAATAATTTAGTGTTAATTAATCAAATTACAAAAGTGTTATTTACGAGAGATGGAACATAAGTCATGGCAACTACCTTTTTCTTTTAAGGCAAGGGTTGGTATCACAAAATGTCGTGTGTCACAAGGAAGCCGAACTGTCAGTGTGTGTTCATAACACGAGATGCTCTGTGGTTGTTTGTAATAGAATAGAGAGTAATACTGAATCAGTTGTCAGTCTAGCACTGTGCAGGTTGACTACTGTGGCGCTGGGGATGGGAAGAATTGGAACATCCACCATATTCTCCAGACCTTTCACAATGTGATTTTGACCTCATACGGAAAGTAAAGGAACCATTACGTGGTAGACGGTTTGGGACACAAATGGACATTACAAATGCTGTTCAACAACAGATGACCAGATTCACAAATGGTGAAGTACATAGTATTCGGCACCTCCCACATCATTGGCAGCATGTTGTCAATGTTGCAGGAGATTACTTTGAGGGCCTGTAGAATGAGAGAGAGAGTGAAAAAAATAAAAAGGTGTGATGTAATGATTCTTGAACATGAAAACTACTGATATGACAATTACTTAATAAACATGAGGAGCAAAATGTTGGCGTGTTGTTAAAATTTTGCTTATCCCTTGTTCTTTCATATGTATATTTTAGATTTTTCACCCACACTCAAATTCTCACACAAAAAAAATAGTTGCCAAGACTTATGCTCCATCCATCATAAGTTTAATAAATCACTGTTTCATGAAAGTGGAATTATACCATGTGATGTGTATTCCTTATCTGGTCAAATATTTTTTCTTGTTGACATGCAAGGAGCATGACATTTCAAAGCCATCACATAGCAACACATGCTTTAAAAATGTGACTATTGCTTTACCTACTGTATTGTACAATGAAATGTTTAATTGTGAATTTAATGTTTTCCCAGTTAGCAACTAGATAGAATAATAAGTAGAGCAAGGCATTTAATGGCCTATAATTTGTGAAAAATGCAAAATAAAAAATCACTTTTGACCAAAAATTACAAAAAATCACCATTAAATATGCTAATATTTATTACATTAAACATTCACTCCATTAATAAATTATGTAAAATATAATATGATTACATGATATAAGAAACCAAAAGAAAATGTTAAGAATATTTTAAATTATTTGAGTTTTAATGATCCTTAAGAAACATTTACAATTTCATATACACGAGGTCTGTTCCAAAAATTGAGGAACATTCATAATTCATGCCAATGGAGTGTTGGAATGAAATGCAGTTGGCATCCCTGCACATGCCTGTGTTTAGTGTGTACCTGCCAAGAGTTCCATTGTTTTATGTCTGTTAGTTATTGTTCACTGCTGCATTGAGTAGAATGTTGTCTCACACAGTTTGCGAATTGCGAGATGGCAGTTAGAGGAGCAAAGCATCTACATTAAATTTTGTGTGAAACTCAAGAAAACCTTTACAGAGGCACACCAAATGATGCAGGAAGCCTTCAGCGATAAGAGCTTAAGCAATACTTGGTGTTATGAATGGTTCACATGGTTTAAAAATGGCCAGACGGAGGTTAAAGATGTCCCTCATTCAGGATGCACTTCAACTCATATCAGGAATGTCAACTGTGCATGTCAAAAGACTGACTGTCTGAGAGGTTGCAAAAGAATAACATTTCAGTTGGATCATGTCATGAAATCCTGATAGCACTTGGAATGCATCATGTTGCTGCCAAGTTCATCCCACGGCTCATGAGTCAAGACTTAAAGACCATCACCTCGCAATCTGTGAAGAGCTTTTGGTTTGTGCAAATGAGAACGAGATGTTCCTTAAGAGAATTATAACTGGTGCTTAGACGTGGGTCTACAGTTATGATATTGAGACCAAGGTTCAATGGGAAAGGTTCTCCAAGACCAAGGTTCAATCATCACAATGGGTTGTGAAAGGTTCTCCAAGACCAGAAAAAGAACATTTGCAGATGGCACTTTGCAAAATCCAGAAAGAGTTGTACCAAGACTGCTTCCGGAAGTGGAAAAGGTGTTGGGAACAGTGTATCAATTATGGAGGAGAGTATTTTGAAGGAGACCATGCACAATAAATAAATGCTAAGCATAGAAAAATGCTGTGGACAAAGTTCCGGAATTTTTTGAACAGGCCTTGTAATCTACTTAAAAGACATGTTACAGTGTCTTTTATTTTTGAAGTCTGATTTCAGTATGTTTTTACAATTTCTAACTGCCATTAATAATCAAAACTTGGCAGAGATTCTCAAACAAAAATGACTGTTTATTGTCTGCTAGTAAAAAACTTATAAATGAGAAAGCTCCTCCCTTCTTCAATAGAAACAATTGGCACATACTTAAAACAAGCAATCTCCCCTGGGCTTAACTCCAGTCAGCTAGAGGAACATGTTCACCAAAGCTCTGCTAATTGATTAATTGATTGTTCTCCAACTAGTCAAAATAGGTGAAAAGGGTATTTGAATTTCTGGACCTTCTGTTTAGAATGTTACAGCTCAAGAAGGGGCTTTCAGGAATTCTTTCTTCACACATCCAGTTAAATTTATCCATTTAAGAAAAATTCACACCTACTTCTTTTGTGACCCAGTGTAATCCATCCACAGCATAACTCAAAAACGAAAAGTCGGTTAAAAGCCAAAGTTTGTATTTAAGTTTAATGTATTTCAAGGATGTGACACAAAGATTTTGAAGAAAATAGCCCCACCGTAAACTACCCTTTACATGGAAAATTTTTTGAAAATTTTGATTTCCTTGAAAATGGCGCTAACAATTTTGATTAAAATGTCATATTTTTAAGATATTTGTATGAAAAAGAAATGTATATATTGAATTTTCTGGCAATGGCTTATGTAGTCCTATTCACTCTGGATGACTTTTGGATAACTCTTAAATTGTAAGAGATAGACAAAATCTTACTATACAAAAATGCAGATCTCGCTAAAACACAATTTATGTCAAAATAACTTTTTTTGTAGAGTAAACCAGTTCGGAGATATTCCATGTTATTTGTGTCAGTTTTAGAAAACTTAAAACTTTCGTGAAATGGAACATTGTTGCTCATATTTTTATATGTTAAGGTGCAAATGCTTTAAAAGATTTGACTATCACTCAAAGCCTATTCATGAAGAAGATATAGGAATAAGAGTTTATAAGAATGGGTAGTACAAGAGTAGAAAAAGTCATGTGAGTGCAGTACATCACATTTTTCTCATTGCTGTGGGATCTGGAATTACTTTTCTGGTCTTCTCTTGTAAGAAAGTATGCACCACTTGTGAAGTGGAATATCAGCTGATAAAAATGCTTTGCATAATTTCTGAAAACATGGCGAAAATGTTGAACAAGTTCCGCCCAAAAGCAATTGTTCTAAGTTTACATTAGATTTATTACCAAGTCGCTGCAGACCATGTTTGTTTCATGACCTGTGTTGTTCTGCTGTAAATCTTTTTACATCAGTCCTCTCATGTCACAAATTTTGCAGAATAGTAAAAGACTATCTGTGCAAAAAGTATTGTCTCAATATTTTAAACAAATACCTTTAATTTAACACTAGTACTTTCCTTTACTTATGGTGTTCATACAGAAGGCTAAGAACAACTGACTACCTCAGCTAACAGTATAACAATGCCGGTTTACCTAGGGATAGGAATCAACCTGGGAATGTGGGCAAATCCATTGAGCAGATTTCTTGAAAAATAGGGGCAGGAGTGAGCAAAGATTTACTTAATTCCAAGAAATTGAATTGACAAGGAAAAATACTGAATCATAATAAAAATCTTGAATTAAATACAAATAACATCACAGCTTTCTGGAAAAGTGTTACAAATTCTCAAAATGACCTAAAAGTTCCCTAAGAATGTATGAAAATGCAAAAAGCCTAACAAATTGTTTTTGTTTGACCTGTTATTCAATGTCATACATTTTCATATATGAAAGCAATGTTTGAACGTTCATGGGAAAAAGATGCAAAACTGTTAAATGCCTTGCCCTAATAATCTTTTGTAAGAATAGTTTATATAAGGTTGAGTAGAGAAAGTTGTGCAAATGCAATAAATTTTTTCCCTTCCTTTCCATTACAAGAGTTTGTTAATGCAAATAAGCATTTCATCTTAACTCCAAGTATATCATGAATACTTTTAATATAAAATAGGAAAGTGAATTTGTCATTGATAGAGAAATTCATGTGAGTGTGTCACATTTTTTTGAAACTAGAGTTATCAGAACCGCCATGGAAAAATCTTATGTGTTAAATTTAAATTACTTTCTCTGTCTTCTATCATTTAACAGTGAATATACAAACTGTTCTTAAGAAAGAAAATATTCACTTCATTTTAATTGAAATAATCTTGGCAAAAATAGCTACGATGCACATTTCATTATAGATACAAAGGGAACATAAGTAGTCAAATGTTTAACAACTGGATGCCATATGCTGGCTTTAAATTCCATACTCTTTCCATGTGATCATACAAAACAACTGAATATCAAGACCTTTAAAAGAATGACAAAAGTATTGAGCAATTTGAATCATTAATATTGGATATCTCACAAATGGGTATTTTACAAAAAATAGTTATTTGAAATAAATTGTGTATTTTAAAGAGATTTTTGTGTAGAATGCTTTTGTTTATCACTTAATGTTTACTAGTTATACAAGATTATACAAACTTCCTTCTGAATAAAGATGATTTCACAAGCTATTTCCAGAAAATTCAAAATATGCATCTTATTTGCCATGTACATATATATTTCTAATAATCAACATCCTTAAGGCTAGTTTGAAACAAAATTGAAAATTGTGAAAAATCTTCCACATGAATGGTAGTTTGGGTAAGGAGTTATTTTCTTGAAAGTCTTCCTGTTGAATCTTGGGAAGACACTGTACCAAATAAGTTTGGTATGCACTGGAAGCTTCATTTTTGAGTTATGCTGTTTAAAGTCACACAGGATGTTTCCCCCTCCCTCCAAAGAATGATTTTTTCAGACTATAGGGTCCTTGAAACATGCATTTGTGATAAAATCTTGCTTTCAAATGTTTGTCTGGAATGCAATAACTTCTATATCTTATGTACAGGTAGAAAGGTAAAAAATAACTATTTTTAGTGGCTTTGTTTTAGAAATTTCTTTCACAGTGGCACCATTGTATTAAATTACTGTATATCTCTAAAATGTGTCTGGTTTAAACAACAGTGCATTAATCTAAAGGTACCTCAGTAAACACCTCCAAACCTGCCCTCCATGATGCTTTGGAAACTTGAAGAAATATAAATAACACTTTGGCAGCTCCTGCTGTTGTGTGAAACCTCTAAAATGAGCAACAGCTTTGCCACTATTGGAAAAAGCTGTAGCTGCCAATAAGAATGCCTTTCTTCATTTAGTTTTCTTACGTTTAACATTTTTCATTTCTAAAAGTGAGGTTTTTGAAAACATTGGAGAAGCTGTCAGGCACTTAATTTGAATACTGGTGCACTACAAAGTTTAGCTATTATGCTTTTTCTGTGTAAAAGTGATGATTTTGCTCCAAGAATCTCAAATAATTTTCACTGATATTTATAATATAAGAAATGATATTAGTATCTTATATAATAATGCAATAGTATGAAGAGAAGAAGATATTTTTATTAGGATGTATATAGTGAAAATAGTTGCAGGTTTATGTAAACTATGTGTTCTTTGCATACAAAAAGGAAATAATTGCCATGGTTTCTACACATAAGGACTGGCTTTAATGTTTTATAATTGTTAGCCGACTGCAGTGTTTTGTGACATTTGCTTTCACATAAAAAATGTTGGCAGAAACTGTAAAAACTGGAGATTTCTTAGTCTAAGATGGACCAATCTGAGAAATTTGCCTGCTTTATCAAATACAGGGTGTTATATGAACTTACGGACACTTCCAATCCAGCAGTTTCAAAGTATCAAAAAATAAGTGTGCTTATAGGAGGACAAAACTTCCATTTGGACAAGCTGATAATTCTATAGTGTGTTACAGAAATTTCTATTGCCTATAAGTGGAGGCTGTATTGTATTCCACCAAAAATAAACACATTTTTAGCTTCCCTGAATCCAAGGAAGCAGTTATAGGCTAGGGCTTCACTGGCAATAATTTACTGCTATTATGAGTGTATCATACTGCCTAAAAGTCAGGACACTTTTACCTGCATGAGGCTAAATAGGCAGTATTTTACTGTAAAAGTAAGAATGCCAGCAGTAATTTCAAAGTCATAATGCTGAGAATAGGCAGGGTTCCATTTCCTTGCAATAACTTGCTGCCTCTGTCCTGATTACACTGACAGTACCTACATAACTACAACTGTCTTAAATACCGAGAGCCATATCTTTCTCATCTGTGTTTTTCAATCTGTTTGTTATTTAAAATGGAGCTTGATAGGGCTTAATAACTGGAGTTGAGAAATACAGCAAAGCCTCAATTATCCAAGGCAAGGAGGACCAACAGTACTTCGGATAATTGAAAACTTGGATAGCACAGACTTTGTCAAAAATCGAGAGGCAAACATATGGTAACTTGGTAAAATGAATGAAAATGTGGACAAAAATATGAAAAAAAGGCATCTACTGCATTATCAACTGAAAAAATGATGTACATACAAACAGAAATAAAATATACAAAATGAAAAAAGGACCTACAGTATGTGCATGTTCCAGTGAAAAAAGTCATTTCTTCAAGAAGTCTGTGTTTTCTATTTAACAGAACGTGCTTGCTTCTTTGCTGCCATTTCATGCAATCATCGTAGCAGTAGGTCTGTTGAGGTTGTCTCTGACTGTTGCTCTAAGTACTTGATGGTCTTTCCTATTGCTGTGCATCCTTCACTCTGGCTGATTTTCTTATTCTCAATTTCAATGCCTTCAATGTCACCTTCCCAACCCTGCATTTCTTTGTGCGCTGTGTCTATTTTTACACTATATACAAAGTATTTTGTGTGGCACACTTTGTAAAATGGGACCTTGGTTAACCCAGAACTCGGTTAATTGGGGTTCGGATAACCATGACTCTACTGTATTTCATTCTCAAGTTGAAGCCTGAAAGAAAATAACTGGGGCTACTGAAATACCTTTAATAAAAGTACATTCTGTCATTTTTGTTTATAGTGTGACATAAACCAACAGATCTAGAAATGCACATCCACTTTACACGGTACACTGCCTGGTACTGCAGTGGAGCCATGAACTCGAGCAGTAAATTACCACCAGTGAAGCCCTAGCCTTAGGAACAAGTCTATGACAGAACTACCCAATATATACAAACATTTTCATTATCTTTTAATTTTTTCAAAAATGACTAATGATTTTGATTAGAATGTCAATGTTGGAAACAAAGACAAATAAAATGCATATCTTGAATTTCGAAATTACTTTGTGAAGTCATATCCCTTCGATTAAGTATATAATTTGGAACGACTGAGAACCTAAGGGACAGAAGAAAAGTTATTACAAGAAAAACACAGATTTAGTTAAAGGATGCAATAAAAATTATTGTGGCATTAATAATTTAACGTATACTTGTATTCATGCCAAACTTAGAATTTTCCTTCTCTCATGTAGAAACTTGTGTACTTGCTGGGGGAACAGGAGAACAGAACTGAATTGTACACACAATTACAACACAGGACCAGTATCAGCTTTTATTTCTTCCCAAGTGGCACCTTTTCAAGGTTTTAGGAAAGGTCCAGAGGAAAAGTAAATTTAAGAGATTTCTAATCCTGTTGTGATAGGAGTTCTAGAGTTTGTTAAGCTGAGAGTATTTATCCCTCCCTTTCTCTATCCCCAGCCAACCACATGCCTCCCAGCGACACGACTGTGTCCTGTCCAAAGCAGGACAAGCAATCACAGATGACTACTACACCATCATCAGTAGTGTACACAAAATTTTAGATTTAGAGGCCCTGAAAATATGAAATAGCATCTCCTGCATAATTTCTAATATAAATAAAATATTAAAATATGCATGAAAAACTGTAAATATATGCACCATAATATGCAGAAACAAATAAAGAAAAATCACGAGTCATATTTTTTTTTGTGGGGGGGGGGGGGTAATCTTACCTTATTCATTGTTGTAGTAGGAGGAGATGTAGGTTTAAGGGCGTTCAACTACATGGTCAAGTTTCCCAGAGGCTTTCTTGTGTGAAGTTCTTATGTCTATCAGTGAAGAAGGTTTAATGCAATGAAAAAGTCTTTTCTACATCGTATATCACAGGTGCATGTGAAAAACACCACAACCTTCCTTCAGTGAATTCCTCTTCTGTTACAGATTTTTCACCATCATTGGACAATGTTTTGCTGATTTGACAGATTGTTTTGCAACCAGGATTTTTATTTAATACCCAACTAAGCTTATTGAATGTAATTTTAGCAACACTGTGTTTCTGCACATAGTATATTTGAAATTTCATCTTTCTGAGAAAGTTTCCCTCAATGCCATCTTCAGAAAAATAAATTCCTGAGCTATAGCAATGATAGCTGCATCTTCCACCTTTAAGGAATTGATTAACGTTTTCACTTCACTGAAATGTTTCACATAATATGACAACCAGTAATCATGTACCCCATCAAGTCGAAACTGGCTCAGGGGGTAAGGGCAGATCTGGAAATAAGTAAAAAAAATTTTGAACTCTGAATGGCGCCTTCACAAAAGCTTTCTTAACACTGAAGACAAGTAAGTCCACTTCTTTACATTTGGGTCTATTGGTTTCAGCAACATGACGTAAACCATGAGCAAGGCAAGTCACATGAATTAATTGGGATAAAGAACTTTCAATCCAGCTCCCGCTTTTATCATACATGGAGCACCCTCACTGAGAAATAAAGATACATTGTCATAGTGTACTCCACCTGGCCACAAGAAAGGTATGAAGTTATTGAAAAATTTTGCAGCTGTGCTGTGATTTATCCTGTCAAGTACTTGAGTGTTCAAGAGGGATGATTTGCTACCCACTTTCATTGAACTCATAGCTCTAGCAACACATTGTCCTGCAGCATCTGGTGTCTCATCTATTGAAATCCAATTTTTTTGTGTTCCAATGTATCCTAAATTTTAAAAATTACATCCAGAAAACACTATGGTGCTGTCCATTCAACTCCACGAGAGCAATCAGATGTACAGTATAAGGAGTGGGCTGGAAGAGGGTGGAGCCTTCAAGTAATAGTGAAGCAATACATAAATGCACGAAACACCATGAGAAGCAGAATGACAAGCATGCATCAGTAAATATCGGTTTTGTATGCATTAGAATGATTTAGAATGCACATGTATTTGTGGTGCCAACATTTAAAACAGATATATGCATTTTATAAATGGTGTTGTTCACTATGATTATCAGTCTGCTGCCTTTTGAAACAGAAGTAAGGAGTCCAGCAAGTGATTGTCACTCCAGCCATATGAGGCTGCATATGTAGAATGGATATGTCTCATCCGTATATACAATTGAACAAGACTTGTTTCTGTATTCTCTTACTTTCCGTTGGAACAAAATCCTTTATTCTAGAATATGATAATATTCTCTTAGTAAACACCTATTGTTTTTTGTCTGTTTCCATCTGAATCCAAGTGTATGTAAGATCCTCCGGAGTGTATTAATATTACTGTCAAAACCAATTGGTGCTTTTAATTTATATTGTATCTTTTTAAGTGTCAGCCTTTCTTTTTCTTTTATATAAAAGTCTTTCACTGTACGATGAACAACACACTCACTAAAGTCATCTAAATTGGCCTTTCTCGATATGCTGGATCTTTCTTTATGAGGTGTTGAGAAAGACACACATTTATCTAACTGACTGTGTTCTAACTCAGCTTTTTTCTATGCACCAAAATAAATGACACACCGTTGGTTTGTGTTACATGTTTCTGTATGGACTTAAATTTAATCGAACCCCCTTTGCAGCTTGCCTCATCATAAACTGATACATATTACCAATCACTTCTCATGTCTGGCTGCACAAGACTTTTCCCTGCAATTTGCTCTGAAGAGGTGGCATTGTTTCTATTCTTATCTGCGGTATGAGTAACATGGAGTGATGCTCGTGTTCGCACAGTGCTGGACAGACTGATGCCAGTTACTTGCTGTCCCACTGCGGCAGTCAGCTCATGCCACTGTTTATCAAGTTTATACTTCTCTTGTCTATTTGCATGGACAGCACATAGCATTTGCACAATGTAGGTTCATCTGGGACCCTTTTGTTTGTGTAATTTTCTAAGAAACTCCTAAGCTGCACATTATTGAGTTTCCACAATAGAATGTTGGTTCTCACTAAAGCTAAACACAAGTGTTTAGAATAATCATCACTCAAACTTGATTCTTCACCTACTTGGCTTGTAATTAATTGTCGATTTAAAGATGACTTACCCTTAACCCAGCCTTATAATGTGCTGTATTTATGTGCTGCACAACTTCACTTTTTATTTGCAGAAGCACTCTTTTCACATACCAAGCAATACAATACGAGGGTCACCACGAAAATTTTGAGATGTGAGAAAATAGAAGTTGATCCACTCGAATTGGATGCAGGATGGAATAACCCCATCCTTTGTAAGTAAACTGGTATCAGATAGTGACTCTCCCACTCCAGGAATTCCAGCAGTGCAAGGATAAACAAAGTGTGGCACACAGATAGTCAGGAGCTTGGAAAAGAGCATTTTTGCTCTTTCCAGGCATGCAATTTTTTTATAATTGGGAACAGAAAAATGTTACATGGGGTCACGTCAGTACCTTATGGTGGATGAATCATAAGTTTGACCTCTGGAGACTCCAGGAGCTGAATGGCAATATTGGCCGTGTATGGATGTGTTGTGATGGAGAAGAGTCCTTCGCAGTCCTGTGGATGGCTGCCATTCTTGAAGCTTGGCAAAAACTTTTGGCAAGCAAACTGTGGTGTACCAATTAGTGGTAACCGTGCTTTGCTCCTCCAGAGAAATGGTTGCCACAAGGCCACTCTTTAGGAACAATAAGGCCACCATTTTCTTGTGGACACTTTGGCGACACTTCACTTTTGTTGATGGATTGTCATCAGAAAAGATCCACACCACTGATTGCCACTTGGTCTCCAGATCAAACTAATAAATCCAGTTAACATATGGCTTTGAGAATGAGCTGGATATAGCTTGAAACCCCAGGGTCAGCACCAAAATAATAAGATAAGTGAAGTTTTTAGTTTCTAATTTGTTCTTACTTTAGAATCTTGTTGCTTCACTGTTAATAGCTTCAATTTTTCCATAATATACGAAGTGATGTAGACAGTGAGACTTTTCTTTAGTTTTTAAGTCGAGAAACCATTGAGAATGAAGACGTTTGTCTTTGAAATGCATCCGGATAAAACTGCAGAATAGTGAAACTATAAGTGTCTACAGGTCGACTCTTATACTTCTAAAACATAATGAACCCAGGTTTTGTCATCTGTGATGATGTAAGAAACTTGTCTGGAGTCCCCTCCTTTGGATCTGTAAGCATTTTCTCCCTGCATTCAACATGGGTGTATTTTGTTCTGTGAGGCACTCATCAGGATGTCACTCCTCACATGAAGGAATTCATGGAGGATTTTCAAAACTGTTGACGATCCAATCTACAATACCGCCTCAATGTCTTTAAATGTTATGTGACTATTTTGGTGAAGCATTTTTTCAACGCTGCAACGTTTTCCTCAGTTACTGCCAATGCCGGATGCGTGATTCTCTCCTCAAAATTCCCGAAACCACAGAAAAACTGTAGTATGTGAAGGAGCAATGACCCCAAAAGTCCGTGACAAACATTCAAGACTTTGGCACTGCTTTAACCCACTTTTAGGCTCGTAGAAAATTGTTGAGCGAAAATGCTCTCTTCCAAGCTCCATTGCAGAGACTGACTACATGCATGCCATGGGCTGTTCATCCTTGTGCTGCTGGAACCCCTGGAGTGGGGGAGTTACTACCTGATACCAGTTTACTCATAAAGGATGGGACTATCCCATCCTGCATCCAATTTGAGTGGATCAACTTTCATTTTCTCACATCCCACAACTTTCATAGTGACCCTCGTATTTTACCATCTAAACTAAAAATATTACTTCCAAACTCATTCACATATTTATGTAAGATGGCAGATTGGGATGCTTTTGTGGGTGGCAGTTCTCAAACCAAAGCACAAGTACTATTCAAATAAATAACTGCCTCAATTGTCAACTGAGCTTTGAATCAACTGTTAAGCTGAGAAGTTGGTATGTGATAGAAAATGGGGAAGCGCCAAACCACGTGAAGACATGTCTGATACTGATTGGATTTCCTTTGACTTTATGGCTGCTATGGGGATTGCCTTGTTTCATTCCTAATCTTAATTGTGCAATGTTATTTCATAAGACGCCTGGGTGTATCTCTGTTACACAGATGTAAATAAACCTACTGATAACCTGGGGTTGATCGTAAGTCATATCATCATATGTTTGCTTAGTTTGGTTTGCTCCTGGCATTCTGAGTTTTGCTAGAACAAACATCCATTTATAAATAAATACATATGTTTTTTATATATATTTTTGCTTGGTTGTTTTCAGAGACTTTATTAATTACTAGTAATATTATCTAAAGGGCCCGTGTGGGGTTGCTGATCCCCCATCGGGCGCCTCCCTGGGTGGTGGATAAGGGAATGCCTCCTAGATATAGGTGGTACCGGGGAAATGAAATACTTGGGGTGAACCAAAATCAGCAGCAGCGTCTGTACCCAGATAGGGCGGCTGCAAATGGATAGGTAGAACACATAGCCAAAGAGAATGCAGTCTACCTGAGGGAAGGCACCCTAATACAAAGCTGAAGCAGGTTAGGAAGCTGTAAGGTGGCAGCCCCACCACCTAACTATATCTGCACAGCCCTCGTAAGGCGCTCAGATGAAAATTAAATTACTGGCAAGCGAAGTCAAAAGCTGGATGGACATACTGATGACGGACAAGGCACGAAAAAAAGGAAAATGAATCAAAATGCGCTATTGACCACTTGGAACATTAGAGGGTTAAATAATAAAGAAACAGAAATATTACATGAGATGAAAAAGAAAAAAGCAAACATAATGGTCTTAACAGAAACTAAGAAAAAGTTGAAAGGAACGCAAGATATAGATGATTATCTACTAATCTATCAAGGAGTAGAAAGACACCAAAGGGCATCAGCTGGAGTAGCAATTATGGTAGACACTACATGTTTTGATACCACACATTCCAATGATTCTGACTGACATACGATTTGAATTTAAATGACTTCAGTTTCCAGTGCAGCTTGCTTTCGCTATGACCATAAATAAATCCCAGGAGCAGTCATTGAATGTTTGTGGCATTAATTTTGAAAACCTGTGTTTCTCGCATGGCCAACTGTATGTTGCCTGTTCCCGTGTTGGAAAACCATTAGATTTGTTTGTTTATGCGCCAGGTAATCAAACAAAAAGCATTGTGTACCTTAAAGCATTACAATGAAAATATTTAAGATAATATTACTAAAGTATTGCAGTGTGCGAGATAGATACAGAATTTTGTAAGTAGTTGTTTATGATTACAACATTAACAATACATAGAAAAGTATATTAACGTTATGCAAGTATATTGTTGATATCACGGTAATTATTTGATAGTCAATAAACAAAGTGATCACTCTGAAATATGTTTATATTCAATTTTTTGTTTAAATTACGTACTTGTGACTGTATATTATCTGTTCTGGTGACCATTACTGAAAACTAAAGATGTCAACACTATAAGTACACTTTATAAGCGACGCCATTACCAGAACTTGACAATAGAATATAAGTTTGTGGGACCACCACAGTGCAATGGCTTTTGACAGAATGATGTCTGTCTGGTCAGCTAGTTTGATATAAATTTTATTAAAGTCAATTGCCAGCAAGGACATTATGAACACCCTATACATCAGAATGTTTAATGTGAAAAATTTTATTTTGTATTAACAGATAATGTACTTCTATAATAACAAAAATAATTAATTATGTACTCACCCTATTAATTTTGTTTGTATATTTTACCAATTATTGGATCAATACACTTTCCTTAAATTTGAAAAACACAATTGCAAATTGATTTCACTTTCTCATGTTTATAGAACTAAGCCTCAAACACAATAACTTTACATTTTACAATTTGTGAAAAATTTCCCAGGTTAGGAGTACAGCAGTCTTACAAATCTGAGTCAAAGAAGATGCAATTATTTTTTAAGGAGATTTTCTTTGTTTCGCTACATCTCTACAATATCCAACTAGTTCACTGCATAGTTTTGTGCCTCTTCACCTCTCTCTTAAAGTGTGAGAATTTTTAGAGAGAGAAAGGTATATTCACAGAACTAATGGTTTCACTTTGTTCAAAGGAGTTGTAAACAAAACCACATTATAAGGGAGCAAAGTACTAAGCGGGAAAATGCTTAGCATATCATCTCTTCCTCTACATAAAACAGTTTGTTTCAGAGCTGTACATCCTGTGTGGATTCTTCTGTAGAAAACTTTAAAAAGCCTATTATTGGCACAGTTCAATTAGTGAAACAAAATGTGTTCATTCAGATTCACTTACAAAGAACCACACTGTTATAATAGAGAGTTTACAATGCTATGTGCAAGTGCAATAGTTTATTTCTGGAAAGCCATTATTGTAAATGGTAAAGGGTATACAGCTTGTGCACTGTGACCATCACACAGATCTATTGCAGTTAACACACCCCAGGAGTAAGGGGTGAAGTGAGTGAACTGCAGGGTGCCACAGGGTTGCAGGCAGATGGGCCAAAGAGATGCATAGAAGTCCTTAACAAGTGCTAAGATCTCTTAATCCTGGCGTCATGCGAACTGTCACCTTCCTGCAGGTCCAGTGTCCTAGCCCACAAGAGGAAGCGAGCACCCAATGCCAAGAACAGCAGTTACAATGTGCAAGCATCTGTGCCATCTGCCCAGCACTGCCATATACCATGTGCCTGAAAGCGCACCTAAAAGATGATAAGGAAATGGATTAAAGGGAAATGATGGAAAGGAAATCCTGGTATGAAATTAAACACCCCAGCATTTGTCCAAGTGACAAAGGGGGGAAAACCAAATTCAGAGAGCACGGTTGCTGGCAATTAAACCTAGAACCTCCGGAATGCGAGTCACATGAGTTGCTGTGGGTCACCTTGCTTGGTAAATCATTAGTACATCCCTGCCACATTGCGCAAGTGTTGAGAAAATATTGCTTTCGAGAGTCATTGCTGAGAATCCTCCGTCACTGTGGAAACATAAATGTGATAAATGGATAAAAGACAATTTTATTGTGTTAAATGTTTTTAAGAAATTCTGTGAGAACTGCGCACCTTTAAACAACAATGAATATGGTTAATGTAGCAGTAACTATAATTCATTGTCAGTGATGTAGAATTGCTTCAGTTTGTCTTATAATTTCTATAATGCTCTATATAGTGCAAGTTATCCCAAATCAGAGGTACCCTGTAATCAAGTCTTCGCTTCTCCTGTAAAATTGTGTTTTTTGGACATTATATGATCTAAAATGATGTTCCTCAATTGTAGTGGAGATTATGAATGGCATGGAGAAACCAGTAGAAGTATCTGCATTGTACAAATTCTCTATTTTTCTGTAGTGTGCCTCCACCTAGTGGCATTGTTATAAATGTTTAGTGACAGTACGGAAACAGAGGATGGGGTGCTAGTGTATGCCCTCAAGTGCGTATGACCTGTAAGATAATTATGCCATATAGCTGCACCCGTGCAAAAGCTCCTTTAAATAAGCAAAAGTCACGATATGTTAGCAACCATGTTGCCACGTTTCTAAGAGTTTACATGTAGCACAGTATATTTAGATGCTATTGATTTTAAATTACAACATATAAGTTACGTTTTATAGCATTCAAAGTAAAAAGAACCATAAATCAGCACTATGTCAAAAATTAGGATGTTCAAACTTTTCTATGCAGCAGCAGCCACTGAGCACAGTAACCTGTTTTCCATGATTTTGCAATTGCCAGTTTATTGTCTCAATGTGAGTACAACATATGTACATCAAGTCTTTTAGCCAACAAGCCAACATTTATTATGTTTTACAGGAAATAGATAAAAAAATCTGATGTGTTGCACTCACATGACTTTCTCTACTCTTGTACTAACCACTCTAATAAACTCTTATTTCTATATCATCTTGTAAGTTAAGATAAACATTCGTGAGAGGGTTGGAGACCAAGTGAGAGGGTTGGTGACCAAGTGACTGGGTTCGAGAACAAGTTAGAGTGTTCCAGACCAAGTGAGAGAGTTCCAGACCAAGTGAGAGTGTTCCAGACTAAGTGAGAGGGTTCTAGACCAAGTGAGAGGGTTCGAGACCAAGTGCGAGGGCTCTAGACCAAGTGAGAGGGTTCTAGACAAAGTGAGAGCGTTGGAGACCAAGTGAGAGGGTATGAGAGTAATTGAGAGAATTCGAGACCAAGTGAGAGGGTTCCAGACCAAATAAGAGGGTTCGAGACCAAGTGAGAGGGTTGGAGACCAAGTGAGAGGGTTGGAGACCAAGTGACAGGGTTGGAGCCCCAGTGAGAGGGTTCCAGACCAAGTGAGAGGGTTCCAGACCGAGTGAGAGGGTTCGAGACCAAGTGAGAGGGTTCCAGACCAAGTTAGAGGGTTCAAGACCAAGTGAGAGGGTTCGAGGCCAAGTGAGAGGGTTCGAGACCAAGTGAGAGGGTTCGAGACCAAGTGAAAGGGTTCGAGACCCAGTGAGAGGGTTGGAGACCAAGTGAGAGGGTTGGAGACCAAGTGAGAGGGTTCGAGACCAAGTGAAAGGGTTCGAGACCAAGTGAGAGGGTTGGAGACCAAGTGAGAGGGTTGGAGACCAAGTGAGAGGGTTGGAGACCAAGTGCGAGGGTTGAAGACCAAGTGAGAGCGTTCGCGGCCAAGTGAGAGGGTTCGAGACCAAGTGACAGGGTTCGAGACCGAGTGAGGGTGTTCGAGACCAAGTGAGGGGGCTCGCGACCGAGTGAGGGTTCGAGACCGAGTGAGAGGGTTCGAGACAGAGTGAGAGGGTTCGAGACCAAGTGAGAGAGTTCGAGACCAAGTGAGAGGGTTAAAGACCACGTGAGAGGGTTAACGACCAAGTGAGAGGGTTGGAGACCAAGTGAGAGGGTTGGAGACAAAGAAGAGGGTTGGAATCCAAGTGAGAGGGTTGGAGACCAAGTGAGAGGGTTGGAGACCAAGTGAGAGGGTTGGAGACCAAGTGAGAGGGTTAAAGACCAAGTGAGAGTGTTGGAGACCAAGTGAGAGGGTTGGAGACCTAGTGAGAGGGTTGGAGACAAAGTGAGAGGGTTCGAGACCAAGTGAGAGTGTTCCAGACCAAGTGAGAGGGTTCCAGACCAAGAGAGAGACTTCCAGACCAAGTGAGAGGGTTCGGGACCAAGTGAGCGGGCTCTAGACCAAGTGAGAGGGTTCTAGACCAAGTGAGAGGGTTGGAGATCAAGTGAGAGGGTTCGGGAGTAGTTGAGAGGGTTCGAGACCAAGTGAGAGGGTTCGAGATCAAGTGAGAGGGTTGGAGACCAAGTGAGAGGGTTGGAGACCAAGTGAGAGGGTTGGAGACCAATTGAGAGGGTTCGAGATAAGTGAGAGGGTTCGAGACCAAGTGAGAGTGTTCCAGACCAAGTGAGAGGGTTCCATACAAAGTGAGAGGGTTGGAGACCAAGTGAGAGGGTTGAAGACCAAGTGAGAGGGTTGGAGACCAAGTGAGAGGGTTGGAGACCAAGTGAGAGGGTTCGAGACCAAGTGAGAGTGTTCCAGACCAAGTGAGAGGGTTCCAGACCAAGTGAGAGGGTTCCAGACCAAGTGAGAGTGTTAGGGACCAAGTGAGAGGGCTCTAGACCAAGTGAGAGGGTTCTAGACCAAGTGAGAGGTTTCGAGACAGAGTGAGAGGGTTCGAGATAGAGTGAGAGGGTTGTAGACCAAGTGAGAGGGTTCGCGACCAAGTGAGAGGGTTCGAGACAGAAAGAGAGGGCTGGAGACCAAGTGAGAGGGTTCCAGACCAAGTGAGAGGGTTCCAGTCCAAGTGAGAGGGTTGCAGACCAAGTGAGAGGGTTCCAGACCAAGTAAGACTGTTTTAGACCAAGTGAGAGGGTTCCAGACCAATTGAGAGCGTTGGAGACCAAGTGAGAGGGTTCGAGACCAACTGAGAGGTTTCTAGACCAAGTGAGAGTGTTCGAGACCAAGTGAGAGTGTTCGAGACCAAGTGAGAGGGTTCTAGACTAAGTGAAGGGTTCGAGACCAAGTGAGAGGGTTGGAGACCAAGTGAAAGTGTTGGAGACCAAACGAGAGGCTTGGAGACCAAGTGAGAGGGTTCGAGACCAAGTGAGCGGGTTCGAGACCAAGTGAGAGGTTTCGAGACCAAGTGAGAGGGTTCGAGACCAAAAGAGAGGGTTCGAGATACAGTGAGAGGGCTGGAGACTAAGTGAGAGTTTCCAGACCAAGTGAGAGGGTTGCAGACCAAGTGAGAGTGTTCTAGATCAAGTGAGAGGGTTGTAGACCAAGTGAGACTGTTGGAGACCAAGTGAGAGTGTTGGAGACCAAGTGAGAGGGTTGGAGACCAAGTGAGAGAGTTCGAGACCAAGTGAGAGGGTTCCAGACCAAGTGGAAGGGTTCTAGACCAAGTTAGAGCGTTGGAGACCAAGTGAGAGTGTTCGAGACCAAGTGAGAGGGTTCTAGACCAAGTGAAGGGTTCGAGACCAGGTGAGAGGGTTGGAGACAAAGTGAGAGGGTTGGAGACCAAGTGAGAGGGTTGGAGACCAAATGAGAGGGTTCGAGACCAAGTGAGGGTTGGAGACCAAGTGAGTGTTCGAGTCCGAGTGAGAGCGTTCGAGACCAAGTGAGAGCGTTCGAGACAAAGTGAGAGGGGTCGAGACTTGGTGAGAGGGTTCGAGACCAAGTGAGAGTGTTGGAGACCAGGTGAGAGTGTTGGAGACCAGGTGAGAGGGTTGGAGACCAAGTGAGAGGTTTCGAGACCGAGTGAGAGTGTTCCAGACCACGTGAGAGGGTTCCAGACCACGTGAGTGGGTTCCAGACCAAGTGAGAGGGTTCCAGACGAAGTGAGAGGGTTCAAGACCAAGTGAGAGGGTTCCAGACCAAGTGAGAGGGTACCAGACAAAGCGAAAGGGTTCGAGACCAAGTGAGAGGGCTCTAGACCAAGTGGGAGGTTTCTAGACCAACGGAGAGGGTTGGAGCCCAAGAGGGAGAAGGTTCGAGAGCAACTGAGAGTGTTGGAGACCAAATCAGAGGCTTGGAGACAAGGTGAGAGGGTTCGAGACCAAGTGAGAGGGTTCGAGACCAAGTGAGAGGGTTCGAGACCAAGTGAGAGGGTTCGAGACCAAGAGAGAGGGTTCGAGATAAAGTGAATGGGTTCGAGAACAAGTGCGAGTGTTCCAGACCAAGTGAGAGTGTTCCAGACCAAGTGAGAGTGTTCCAGACCAAGTGAGAGGGTTCTAGACCAAGTGAGAGGGTTCGAGACCAAGTGCGAGGACTCTAGACCAAGTGCGAGGGTTCTAGACCAAGTGAGAGGCTTGGAGACCAAGTGAGAGGGTTGGAGACCAGGTGAGAGTCTTGGAGACCAAGTGAGAGGGTTCGAGACCAAGTGACAGGGTTCGACACCAAGTGAGAGGGTTCGAGACCAAGTGAGAGGGTTAGAGATCAAGTGAGACGGTTAAAGACCAAGTGAGAGGGTTAAAGACCAAGTGAGAGTGCTCCAGACCAAGCAGGAGGGTTCCAGACCAAGTGAGAGGGTTCCAGGACCAAGTGAGAGGGTTCCAGACCAAGTGAGAGAGTTCTAGACCAAGTGAGAGAGTTGGAGACAAAGTGAGAGGGTTCGAGACGAAGTGAGAGGTTTCGAGAAGAAGTGAGAGGGTTCGAGACCAACTGAGAGGGTTCCAGACCCAGTGAGAGGGTTCGAGACCAAGTGAGAGGGCTCTAGACCAAGTGAGAGTGTTCTAGACCAAGTGAGAGGGTTCTAGACTAAGTGAGAGGGTTGGAGACCAGGTGAGGGGGTTCGAGACCAAGTCAGAGGTTTGGAGACCAAGTGAGAGGGTTCGAGACCAAGTGAGAAGGTTCGAGACCAAGTGAGAGTGTTCGAGACCAAGTGAGAGAATTGGAGACCAAGTGAGAGTGTTGGAGACCAAGTGAGAGTGTTGGAGCCCAAGTGAGAGGTTTCCAGAACAAGTGAGAGGGTTCCAGACCAAGGAGAGGGTTCCAGACCAAGTGACAGGGTTCGAGACCAAGTGGGAGGGTTCGAGACCAAGTGAGCGGGTTGGATACCAAGTGAGAGGGTTGGAGACCAAGTGAGAGGGTTGGAGACCAAGTGAGAGGGTTGGAGACCAAGTGAGAGGGTTGGAGACCAAGTGAGAGGGTTGGAGACCAAGTGAGAGGGTTGGAAACCAATGGAGAGGTTTCGAGGCCAAGTGAGAGGGTTCGAGGCTAATTAAGAGGATTCGAGGCCAAGTGAGAGGGTTCGAGGCCAAGTGAGAGGGTTCGAGACCGAGTGAGGGTGTTCGAGACCAAGTGAGGGGGTTCGAGACCGAGTGAGGGTACGAGACCGAGTGAGAGGGTTCGAGACCGAGTGAGAGGGTTCGAGACCAAGTGAGAATGTTTGACACCAAGTGAGAGGGTTCGAGACAAAGTGAGAGGCTTAAAGACCAAGGGAGAGAGTTGGAGACCAAGTGAGAGGGTTGGAGACCAAGTGAGAGAGTTGGAGACCAAGTGAGAGGGTTCGAATCCAAGTGAGGGGGTTCGAGACAAAGTGAGAGGGTTCGAGACCAAAAGAGAGGGTTCGAGACTAAGTGAGAGGGCTGGAGACCAGGTGAGAGGGTTCTAAACCAAGTAGGAGGGTTGGAGACCAAGTGAGAGTGTTCGAGACCAAGTGAGAGGGTTCGAGACCAAAAGAGAGGGTTCGAGACCAAGTGAGAGGGCTGGAGACCAAGTGAGAGGGTTCTAGATCATGTGAGAGAGTTCGAGACCAAGTGAGAGGGTTCTAGACCAAGTGAGAGGGTTCTAGACCAAGTGAAGGGTTCGAGACCAAGTGGGAGGTTGCGAGACCAAGTGAGAGGGTTCGAGACCAAGTGAGAGGGTTCGAGACCAAGTGAGACGGTTCGAGACCAAGTGAGAGGGCTCTAGACCAAGTGAGAGGGTTGGAGACCAAGTGAGAGGGTTCGGGACCAAGTGAGAGAGTTGGAGACCAAGTGAGAGGATTGGAGACCAAATGAGAGGGTTCGAGACCAAGTGAGAGGGTTCGAGACCAAGTGAGAGGGTTCGAGACCACGTGAGGGGGTGCGAGATCAAGTGAGAGGGTTCGAGACCAAGTGAGAGGGCTGGAGAGCAGGTGAGAGGGTTGGAGACCAAGTGAGAGCGTTGGAGACCAAGTGAGAGTGTTGGAGACTAAGTGAGAGGGTTGGAGACCAAGTGAGAGGGTTCGAATCCAAGTGAGAGTGTTCTAGACCAAGTGAGTGGGTTCTAGATCAAGTGAGGGTTCGAGACGAAGTGAGAGGGTTCTAGACAAAGTGAGAGGGTTCTAGACCAAGTGAGAATGTTCTTGACAAAGTGAGAGGGTTTGAGACCAAGTTACAGGGTTGGAGACCAAGTGAGAGTGTTGGAGACCAAGTGAGAGGGTTCGAATCCAAGTGGGAGGGTTCGAGACCAACTCAGAGGGTTCGAGACCAAAAGAGAGGGTTCGGGACCAAGTGAGAGTGTTCGAGAACAAGTGAGAGGGTTCGAGACCAAAAGAGAGGGTTCGAGACCAAGTGAGAGGGCTGGAGACCAAGTGAGAGGGTTCTAGACCATGTGAGAGGGTTCGAGACCAAGTGAGAGGGTTCTACACCAAGTGAGAGGTTTCTAGACCAAGTGAAGGGTTCGAGACAAGTGAGAGGTTTCGAGACCAAGTGAGAGGGTTCGAGACGAAGTGAGAGGGTTCGAGACCAAGTGAGAGGGTTCGAGACCAAGTGAGAGGGTTCGACACCAGGAGAGGGTGTTCGAGACCAAGTGAGAGGGTTCGAGACCAAGTGAGAGGGTTGGAGACCAAGTGAGAGGGTTGTAGACCAAGTGAGAGGGTTGGAGACCAAGTGAGAGTGTTGGAGACCAAGTGAGAGGGTTGGAGACCAAGGGAGAGGGTTGGAGACCAAGTGAGAGGGTTGGAATCCAATTGAGAGGGTTCGAGGCCAAGTGAGAGGGTTCGAGGCTAATTGGGAGGGTTCGAGGCCAAGTGAGAGGGTTGGAGACCGAGTGAGGGTGTTCGAGACCCGATGAGGGGGTTCCAGACCGAGTGAGGGTACGAGACCAAGTGAGAGGGCTGGAGACCAAGTGAGAGGGTTCTAGACCAAGTGAGAGGGTTGGAGACCAAGTGAGAGTGTTCGAGACCAAGTGAGAGGTTCGAGACCAATTGAGAGGGTTCGAGACCAAGTGAGAGGGTTCGAGATCGAGTGAGGGGGTTCGAGACCAAGTGAGGGGGTTCGAGACCAAGTGAGGGTACGAGACCGAGTGAGAGGGTTCGAGACCGAGTGAGAGGATTCGACACCAAATGAGAGACTTCGAGACCAAGTGAGAGGGTTCGAGACCAAGTGAGAGGGTTAAAGACCAAGTGAGGGGGTTCGAGACCAAGTGAGAGAGTTCAGGACGAAGTGACAGTGTTCGAGACAAAGTGAGAGAGCTCGAGACCAAGTGAGAGGTCTCTTGACCTAGTGAGAGGGTTCTAGACCAAGTGAGAGGGTTGGAGACCAGGTGAGAAGGGAGACCGAGTGAGAGTGTTCGAGACCAAGTGAGAGAGTTGGAGACCTAATGAGAGTTTTCCAGACCAAGTGAGAGGGTTCCAGACAAAGTGAGAGGGTTGGAGACCAAGTGAGAGTTTTCGAGAAGAAGTAACAGTGTTCGAGACGAAGTGAGAGGGGTCGAGACCAAGTGAGAGGGTTCTTGACCAACTGAGAGTGTTCTAGACCAAGTGAGAGGGTTGGAGACCAAGTGAGAGGGCTCGAGACCAAGTGAGAGGGTACGAGACCAAGTGAGAGGTTTCCAGACCAAGTTAGAGGGTTCCAGACCAAGTGAGAGGGTTCCAGACCAAGTGAGAGGGTTCCAGACCTAGAGAAAGAGTTCGAGACCAAGTGAGAGGGCTCTAGACCAAGTGAGAGGTTTCTTGACCAAGGGAGAGGGTTGGGGCCCAAGAGAGAGGGTTAAAGATCAAGTGAGAGGGTTTGAGGCCAAGTGAGAGGTTTCTAGACCAAGTGACAGGGTTCGAGACAACTGACAGGGTTCGAGACCAAGTGAGAGGCTTAAAGACTAAGTGAGAGAGTTGGAAACCAAGTGAGAGGGTTGGAGACCTAGTGAGAGTGTTGGAGACCAAGTGAGAGGGTTCGAATCCAAGTGAGGGGTTTCGAGACCAAGTGAGAGGGTTCGACACCAAAAGAGAGGGTTCGAGACCAAGTGAGAGGGCTGGAGACCAAGCGAGAGGGTTCTAGACCAAGTGAGAAGGTTGGCGACTAAGTGAGAGTGTTCGAGACCAAGTGAGAGGGTTCGAGACCAAGTGAGAGGGTTCTAGACCAAGTGAGAGGGCTCTAGACCAAGTGAGAGGTTTCTAGACCAAGGGAGAGGCTTGGGGCCCAAGAGAGAGGGTTAAAGATCAAGTGAGAGGGTTCGAGGCCAAGTGAGAGGGTTGGAGACCGAGTGAGGGTTCGGGACCAAGTGAGAGGGTTCGAGACCAAAAGAGAGGGTACGAGACCAAGTGAGAGGGTTCGGGACCAAGTGGGAGTGTTGGAGACCAAGTGAGATTGTTGGAGACCAACTGAGAGGGTTGGACACCAAATGAGAGGGTTGGAGACCAAGTGAGAGTGTTGGAGACCAAGTGAGAGGGTTGGAGACCAAGTGAGAGGGTTGGAGACCAAGTGAGAGGGTTGGAAATCAATTGAGAGGGTTCGAGGCCAAGTGAGAGGGTTCGAGACCAAGTGAGAGGGTTCGAGACCAAGTGAGAGGGCTGGAGAGCAGGTGAGAGGGTTGGAGACCAAGTGAGAGCGTTGGAGACCAAGTGAGAGTGTTGGAGACCAAGTGAGAGGGTTGGAGACCAAGTGAGAGGGTTCGAATCCAAGTGAGAGTGTTCTAGACCAAGTGAGTGGGTTCTAGATCAAGTGAGGGTTCGAGACGAAGTGAGAGGGTTCTAGACAAAGTGAGAGGATTCTAGACCAAGTGAGAATGTTCTTGACAAAGTGAGAGGGTTTGAGACCAAGTTACAGGGTTGGAGACCAAGTGAGAGTGTTGGAGACCAAGTGAGAGGGTTGGAATCCAAGTGGGAGGGTTCGAGACCAACTCAGAGGGTTCGAGACCAAAAGAGAGGGTTCGGGACCAAGTGAGAGGGCTGGAGACCAAGTGAGAGTGTTCGAGAACAAGTGAGAGGGTTCGAGACCAAAAGAGAGGGTTCGAGACCAAGTGAGAGGGCTGGAGACCAAGTGAGAGGGTTCTAGACCATGTGAGAGGGTTCGAGACCAAGTGAGAGGGTTCTACACCAAGTGAGAGGTTTCTAGACCAAGTGAAGGGTTCGAGACAAGTGAGAGGTTTCGAGACCAAGTGAGAGGGTTCGAGACGAAGTGAGAGGGTTCGAGACCAAGTGAGAGGGTTCGAGACCAAGTGAGAGGGTTCGAGACCAGGAGAGGGTGTTCGAGACCAAGTGAGAGGGTTCGAGACCAAGTGAGAGGGTTGGAGACCAAGTGAGAGGGTTGGAGACCAAGTGAGAGGGTTGGAGACCAAGTGAGAGTGTTGGAGACCAAGTGAGAGGGTTGGAGACCAAGGGAGAGGGTTGGAGACCAAGTGAGAGGGTTGGAATCCAATTGAGAGGGTTCGAGGCCAAGTGAGAGGGTTCGAGGCTAATTGGGAGGGTTCGAGGCCAAGTGAGAGGTTTCGAGGCCAAGTGAGAGGGTTGGAGACCGAGTGAGGGTGTTCGAGACCCGATGAGGGGGTTCCAGACCGAGTGAGGGTACGAGACCAAGTGAGAGGGCTGGAGACCAAGTGAGAGGATTCTAGACCAAGTGAGAGGGTTGGAGACCAAGTGAGAGTGTTCGAGACCAAGTGAGAGGTTCGAGACCAATTGAGAGGGTTCGAGACCAAGTGAGAGGGTTCGAGACCAAGTGAGAGGGTTCGAGATCGAGTGAGGGGGTTCGAGACCAAGTGAGGGGGTTCGAGACCAAGTGAGGGTACGAGACCGAGTGAGAGGGTTCGAGACCGAGTGAGAGGATTCGACACCAAGTGAGAGACTTCGAGACCAAGTGAGAGGGTTCGAGACCAAGTGAGAGGGTTAAAGACCATGTGAGAGGGTTAAAGACCAAGTGAGGGGGTTCGAGACCAAGTGAGAGAGTTCAAGACGAAGTGACAGTGTTCGAGACAAAGTGAGAGAGCTCGAGACCAAGTGAGAGGTCTCTTGACCTAGTGAGAGGGTTCTAGACCAAGTGAGAGGGTTGGAGACCAGGTGAGAAGGGAGACCGAGTGAGAGTGTTCGAGACCAAGTGAGAGAGTTGGAGACCTAATGAGAGTTTTCCAGACCAAGTGAGAGGGTTCCAGACAAAGTGAGAGAGTTGGAGACCAAGTGAGAGTTTTCGAGAAGAAGTAACAGTGTTCGAGACGAAGTGAGAGGGGTCGAGACCAAGTGAGAGGGTTCTTGACCAACTGAGAGTGTTCTAGACCAAGTGAGAGGGTTGGAGACCAAGTGAGAGGGCTCGAGACCAAGTGAGAGGGTACGAGACCAAGTGAGAGGTTTCCAGAGCAAGTTAGAGGGTTCCAGACCAAGTGAGAGGGTTCCAGACCAAGTGAGAGGGTTCCAGACCTAGAGAAAGAGTTCGAGACCAAGTGAGAGGGCTCTAGACCAAGTGAGAGGGTTCTAGACCAAGGGAGAGGGTTGGGGCCCAAGAGAGAGGGTTAAAGATCAAGTGAGAGGGTTTGAGGCCAAGTGAGAGGTTTCTAGACCAAGTGACAGGGTTCGAGACAACTGACAGGGTTCGAGACCAAGTGAGAGGCTTAAAGACCAAGTGAGAGAGTTGGAAACCAAGTGAGAGGGTTGGAGACCTAGTGAGAGTGTTGGAGACCAAGTGAGAGGGTTCGAATCCAAGTGAGGGGTTTCGAGACCAAGTGAGAGGGTTCGACACCAAAAGAGAGGGTTCGAGACCAAGTGAGAGGGCTGGAGACCAAGCGAGAGGGTTCTAGACCAAGTGAGAAGGTTGGAGACCAAGTGAGAGTGTTCGAGACCAAGTGAGAGGGTTCGAGACCAAGTGAGAGGGTTCTAGACCAAGTGAGAGGGCTCTAGACCAAGTGAGAGGTTTCTAGACCAAGGGAGAGGCTTGGGGCCCAAGAGAGAGGGTTAAAGATCAAGTGAGAGGGTTCGAGGCCAAGTGAGAGGGTTGGAGACCGAGTGAGGGTTCGAGACCAAGTGAGAGGGTTCGAGACCAAAAGAGAGGGTACGAGACCAAGTGAGAGGGTTCGGGACCAAGTGGGAGTGTTGGAGACCAAGTGAGATTGTTGGAGACCAAGTGAGAGGGTTCGAGACCAAGTGAGAGGGTTCGAGACCAAGTGAGAGGGTTGGAGACCAAGTGAGAGGGTTCGAGACCAGGTGAGGGGGTTCGAGACCAACTGAGAGGGTTGGAGACCAAGTGAGAGGGTTGGAGACCAAGTGAGAGTGTTGGAGACCAAGTGAGAGGGTTGGAGACCAAGTGAGAGGGTTGGAGACCAAGTGAGAGGGTTGGAAATCAATTGAGAGGGTTCGAGGCCAAGTGAGAGGGTTCGAGGCTAATTGGGAGGTTCGAGGCCAAGTGAGAGGGTTCGAGACCAAGTGAGAGGGTTCGAGACCAAAAGAGAGGTATCGAGACCAAGTGAGAGGGTTCGAGACAGAAAGAGAGGGTTCGAGACCAAGTGAGAGGGTTCGGGACCAAGTGAGAGAGTTGGAGACCAAGTGAGATTGTTGGAGACCAAGTGAGAGGGTTCCAGACCAAGTGAGAGGGTTCGAGACCAAGTGAGAGGGTTCGAGACCAAGTGAGAGGGTTCGAGACCAGGTGAGGGGGTTCGAGACCAAGTGAGAGGGATAGAGACCAAGTGAGAGGGTTGGAGACCAAGTGAGAGGGTTGGAGACCAAGTGAGAGGGTTGGAGACCAAGTGAGAGTGTTGGAGACCAAGTGAGAGGGTTCGAATCCAAGTGAGGGGTTTCGAGACCAAGTGAGAGGCCTCTTGACCAAATAAGAGGGTTCCAGACCAAGTGAGAGGGCTGGAGACCAAGTGAGAGGGTTCTAGACCAAGTGAGAGGGTTGGAGACCAAGTGAGAGGTTTCGAGACCAACTGAGAGGGTTCTAGACCAAGTGCAGTGTTCGAGACCAATGAGAGGTGTCGAGACCAAGTGAGAGGTTTCGAGACCATTTGAGAGGGTTCGAGACCAAGTGAGAGGGTGCGAGACCAAGTGAGAGGGTTCGAGACCAAGTGAGAGGGCTCTAGACCAAGTGAGAGGGTTCTAGATCAAGTGAGGGTTAGAGACGAAGTGAGAGGGTTCGAGACCTAGTGAGTGGGTTCCAGACAAAGTAAGGGGGTTCCACACCGAGTGAGAGGGTTCCAGACCAAGTGAGAATGTTGGAGACCAAGTGAGAGAGTTGCAGACCAAGTGAGAGGGTTGGAGACCAAGTGAGAGCGTTCGAGACCAAGTGAGAGGGGTTCCAGACCTAGTGAGTGGGTTCCAGACCAAGTAAGGGTGTTCCAGACCAAGTGAGAGGGGTCTAAATCAAGTGAGAATGTTGGAGACCACGTGAGAGAGTTGGAGATCAAGTGAGAGGGTTGGAGACCAAGTGAGAGGGTTCGAGACTTAGTGAGAAAGTTCCAGACCAAGTGAGAGGGTTCGAGACCAGGTGAGGCGGTTCGAGACGAAATGAGAGGTTTGGAGACCAAGTGAGAGTGTTCGAGACCAAGTGAGAAGGTTCGAGACCAAGTGAGAGGGTTCTAGACCAAGTGAGAGGGTTCTTGACAAAGTGAGAGGGTTGGAGACTAAGTGACAGGGTTGGAGACCAAGTGAGAGTGTTGGAGACCAAGTGAGAGATTTGGAGACCAAGTGAGAGGGTTCGAATCCAAGTGAGAGGGTTCGAGACCAAGTGAGAGGGTTCGAGACCAAAAGAGAGGGTTCGAGACCAAGTGAGAGGGCTGGAGACCAAGTGAGAGTCTTCCAGACCAAGTGAGAGGGTTCCAGACCGAGTGAGAGGGTTCCAGACCAAGTGACAGGGTTCCAGACGAAGTGAGAGGGTCCTAGACCAAGTGAGAGGGGTCTAGACCAAGTGAGAGGGTTGGAGATCAAGTGAGAGGGTTGAAGACCAAGTGAGAGGGTTGGAGACCAAGTGAGAGTGTTCCAGACCAAGTGAGAGCGTTCCAGAGCAAGTGAGAGGGTTCTAGACCATGTGAGAGGGTTGGAGACCAAGAGAGAGTGTTCGAGATGAAGTGAGAGGGTTGGAGACCAAGTGAGAGGGTTCGAGACCAAGTGAGAGGGTTCGAGACCAAGTGAGAGGGTTCCAGGCCAAGTGACAGAGTTGGAGGCCAAGTGAGGGTGTTCATGGCTAAGTGAGAGGGTTGGAGACCAAGTGAGAGGGTTCGAGACCAAGTGAGAGATTTGGAGACCAAGTGAGAGGGTTGGAGACCAAGTGAGAGGGTTCGAGACCAAGTGAGAAGGTTCGAGACCAAGTGAGAGGGTTCGAGACCAGGTGAGGGGGTTCGAGACCATGTGAGAGGGTCCGAGACCAAGTGAGAGGGTTGGAAAACAAGTGAGAGGGTTGGAGACCAACTGAGAGGGTTGGAGCCTTAGTGAGAGGGTTCCAGACCAAGTGAGAGGGTTCCAGACCAAATGAGAGGGTTCCAGACCAAGAGAGAGGGTTCGAGACCAAGTGGGAGGGTTCGAGACCAAGTGAGAGGGTTCGAGACCTAGTGAGAGGGTTGGAGACTAAGTGAGAGGGTTGGAGCCCAATTGAGGGGGTTCCAGACCAAGTGAGAGGGTTCCAGACCAAGAGAGAGTTTTCCAGACCAAGTGAGAGGGTTCGAGACATAGTGAGAGGGCTCTAGACCAAGTAAGTGGGCTCTAGATCAAGTGAGAGGGTTTGATACCAAATGAGAGTGTTCGAGACCGAGTGAGGGTGTTTGAGACCAAGTAAGGGGGTTCGAGACCGAGTGAGAGGGTTCGAGGCCAAATGAGAGGGTTCTAGACCAAGTAAGTGGGCTCTAGACCAAGTGAGAGGGTTTGATACCAAATGAGAGTGTTCGAGACCGAGTGAGGGTGTTTGAGACCAAGTGAGGGGGTTCGAGACCGAGGAAGGGTACGAGACCGAGTGAGAGGGTTCGAGACGGAGTGAGAGGTTTCGAGACCAAGTGAGAGGGTTCGAGACCAAGTGAGAGGGTTAAAGACCATGTGAGAGGGTTGAAGACCAAGTGAGAGAGTTGGAGACCAAGTGAGAGGGTTGGAGACCAAGTGAGAGTGTTGGAGACCCAGTGAGATGGTTGGAGACCAAGTGAGATGGTTGGAGACCAAGTGAGAGGTTTGGAGACCAAGTGAGAGGTTTGGAAACCAAGTGAGAGGGTTTGAGACGAATTGACAGGGTTAAAGACGAAGTGAGAGGGCTAAAGACCAAGTGAGAGGGTTGGAGACCAAGTGAGAGGGTTGGAGACCAAGTGAGAGGGTTCGAGACCAAGTGAGAGTGTTCCAGACCAAGTGAGATGGTTGCAGACCAAGTGAGAGAATTCCAGACCAAATGAGAGGGTTCGGGACCAAGTGAGAGGGCTCTAGACCAAGTGAGAGGGTTGGAGACCAAGTGAGAGGGTTCGAGAGTAATTGAGAGGGTTCGAGAACAAGTGACAGGGTTCGAGAACAACTGAGAGTTTTCAAGACCAAGTGAGAGGCTTCGAGACCAAGTGAGAGTGTTCCAGACCAAGTGAGAGGGTTGGAGACCAAGTGAAAGGGTTGGAGACCAAGTGAGAGGGCTGGAGACCAAGTGAGAGGGTTGGAGACCAAGTGAGAGGTTTCGAGACCAAGTGAGAGTGTTCCAGACCAAGTGAGAGGGTTTCAGACCAAGTGAGAGGGTTCCAGACCAAGTGAGAGGTTTCTAGATGAAGTGAGAGAGTTCGAGACAAAGTGAGAGGGTTCGAGACCAAGTGACAGGGTTCGAGACCAAGTGAGAGGGTTCTAGACCAAGTGAACGGTTCGGGACCAAGTGAGAGGTTTGGAGACCAAGTGAGAGGGTTGGAGACCAAGTGAGAGGGTTGGAGACCAAGTGAGAGGGTTGGAGACTAAGTGAGAGGTTTCGAGACCAAGTGAGAGGATTCGAGAGCAAGTGAGAGGGTTCGAGACCAAAAGAGAGGGTTCGAGATAAAGTGAAAGGGCAGGAGACCAAGTGAAAGTGTTCCAGACCAAGTGAGAGGGTTCCAGACCAAGTGAGAGTGTTCTAGACCAACTAAGATGGTTCTAGATCAAGCGAGAGTGTTGTAGACCAAGTGAGAGTGTTCGACACCAAGTGAGGGTTCGAGACCAAGTGAGGTTTCGAGACCAAGTGAGTGTTCGAGACCGAGTGAGAGGGTTCGAGAACATTGAGAGGGTTCCAGACCAAGTGAGAGGGGTCCAGACTTTGTGAGAGGGTTCGAGACCAAGGGAGAGTGTTGGAGAGCAAGTGAGAGGGTTGGAGACCAAGTGAGAGGGTTGGAGACTAATTGAGAGTGTTCCAGAGCAAGTGAGAGGGTTCCAGACCAAGTGAGAGGGTTCCAGACCAAGTGAGAGGGTTGGAGACCATGTGAGAGGGTTCGAGACGAAGTTACAGTGTTCGAGACGAAGTGAGAGGCTCGAGAGCAAGTGAGAGGGCTCTTGACCAAGTGAGAGTGTTCTAGACCAAGTGAGAGGGTTGGAGACCAAATGAGAGGGTTGAAGACCAAGTGAGAGTGTTGGAGACCAAGTGAGATGGTTCGAGACGAAGTGGAGGGTTCCAGACCAAGTGAGAGGTTTCGAGACCAAGTGAGGGGGTTCGAGACCAAGTGAGGGGGTTCGAGACCGAGTGAGGGTACCAGACCGAGTGAGAGGGTTCGAGACCGAGTGAGAGGATTCGACACCAAGTGAGAGACTTCGAGACCAAGTGAGAGGGTTCGAGACCAAGTGAGAGGTTTAAAGACCATGTGAGAGGGTTAAAGACCAAGTGAGGGGGTTCGAGACCAAGTGAGAGGGTTGGAGAACAAGTGAGAGGGTTTGAGACCAAGTGAGAGGGTTGGAGACCAAGTGAGAGGGTTGGAGCCCAAGTGAGAGGGTTCGAGGCTACGTGAGAGGGTTCGAGGCTACGTGAGAGGGTTCGAGGCCAAGTGAGAGGGTTCGAGGCCAAGTGAGAGGGTTCGAGACCAAATGAGAGGGTTCGAGACCGAGTGAGGCTACGAGACCGAATGGGAGGGTTCGAGACCGAGTGAGAGGGTTCGAGACCGAGTGAGAGGGTTCGAGACCAAGTGAGAGGGTTAGAGACTAAGTGAGAGGGTTAAAGACCATGTGAGAGGTTTAAAGACCAGTTGAGAGAGTTGTAGACCAAGTGAGAGGGTTGGAGACTAAGTGAGAGAGATGGAGACCAAGTGAGAGGGTTCTAGACAAAGTAAGAGGGTTGGAGACCAAGTGAGAGTGTTCGAGACCAAGCGAGAGGGTTCGAGTCCAAGTGAGAGGGCTCTAGACCAAGTGAAGGGTTCGAGACTAAGTGAGAGGTTTCGAGACCAAGTGAGAGGGTTCGAGACCAAGTGAGAGGGTTCGAGACCAAGTGAGAGGGTTCGAGACCAAGTAATAGGGTTCGAGACCAAGTGAGAGGGTTCGAGAGCAAGTGAGAGGGTTCGAGACAAAGTGAGAGGGCTCTAGCCCAAGTGAGAGGGTTCTAGACCAAGTGAGTGGGTTCAAGATCAAGTGAGGGTACGAGACGAAGTGAGAGGGTTCGAGACAAGTGAGAGAGTACTAGACCAAGTGAGAGGGTTCTTGACCAAGTGAGAGGGTTGGAGACCAAGTGAGAGGGTTGGAGACCAAGGGAGAGTGTTGGAGACCAAGGGAGAGGGTTGGAGACCAAGTGAGAGGGTTGGAGACTAAGTGAGAGTGTTCCAGACCAAGTGAGAGGGTTCCAGACCAAGTGAGAGGGTTCCAGAGCAATTGAGAGGTTTGGAGACCATGTGAGAGGGTTCGAGACGAAGTGACAGTGTTCGAGACGAACTGAGAGGCTCGAGAGCAAGTGAGAGGGCTCTTGACCAAGTGAGAGTGTTCTAGACCAAGTGAGAGGGTTGGAGACCAAATGAGAGGGTTGAAGACCAAGTGAGAGTGTTGGAGACCAAGTGAGATGGTTCGAGACTAAGTGGAGGGTTCCAGACCAAGTGAGAGGTTTCGAGACCAAGTGAGGGGGTTCGAGACCAAATGAGGGGGTTCGAGACCGAGTGAGGGTACGAGACCGAGTGAGAGGGTTCGAGACCGAGTGAGAGGATTCGACACCAAGTGAGAGACTTCGAGACCAAGTGAGAGGGTTCGAGACCAAGTGAGAGGTTTAAAGACCATGTGAGAGGGTTAAAGACCAAGTGAGGGAGTTCGAGACCAACTGAGAGGGTTGGAGAACAAGTGAGAGAGTTTGAGACCAAGTGAGAGGGTTGGAGACCAAGTGAGAGTGTTGGAGCCCAAGTGAGAGGGTTCGAGGCTACGTGAGAGGGTTCGAGGCTACGTGAGAGGGTTCGAGGCCAAGTGAGAGGGTTCGAGGCCAAGTGAGAGGGTTCGAGACCAAGTGAGAGGGTTCGAGACCGAGTGAGGCTACGAGACCGCATGAGAGGGTTCGAGACCGAGTGAGAGGGTTCGAGACCGAGTGAGAGGGTTCGAGACCAAGTGAGAGGGTTAGAGACAAATGAGAGGGTTAAAGACCATGTGAGAGGGTTAAAGACCAGTTGAGAGAGTTGTAGACCAAGTGAGAGGGTTGGAGACTAAGTGAGAGAGTTGTAGACCAAGTGAGAGGGTTCTAGACCAAGTAAGAGGGTTGGAGACCAAGTGAGAGTGTTCGAGACCAAGCGAGAGAGTTCGAGTCCAGGTGAGAGGGCTCTAGACCAAGTGAAGGGTTCGAGACTAAGTGAGAGGTTTCGAGACCAAGTGAGAGGGTTCGAGACCAAGTGAGAGGGTTCGAGACCAAGTGAGAGGGTTCGAGACCAAGTAATAGGGTTCGAGACCAAGTGAGAGGGTTCGAGAGCAAGTGAGAGGGTTCGAGACAAAGTGAGAGGGCTCTAGCCCAAGTGAGAGGGTTCTAGACCAAGTGAGTGGGTTCAAGATCAAGTGAGGCTACGAGACGAAGTGAGAGGGTTCGAGACAAGTGGGAGAGTACTAGACCAAGTGAGAGGGTTCTTGACCAAGTGAGAGGGTTGGAGACCAAGTGAGAGGGTTGGAGACCAAGTGAGAGGGTTGGAGACCAAGTGAGAGGGTTGGAGCCCAAGTGAGAGGGTTCCAGGCTACGTGAGAGGGTTCGAGGCTACGTGAGAGGGTTCGAGGCCAAGTGAGAGGGTTCGAGGCCAAGTGAGAGTGTTCGAGACCAAGTGAGAGGGTTCGAGACCGAGTGAGGCTACGAGACCAAATGAGAGGGTTCGAGACCGAGTGAGAGGGTTCGAGACCGAGTGAGAGGGTTCGAGACCACGTGAGAGGGTTAGAGACCAAGTGAGAGGGTTAAATACCATGTGAGAGGGTTAAAGACCAGGTGAGAGAGTTGGAGACCAAGTGAGAGGGTTGGAGACCAAGTGAGAGAGTTGGAGACCAAGTGAGAGGGTATAGACCAAGTAAGAGGGTTGGAGACCAAGTGAGAGTGTTCGAGACCAAGCGAGAGGGTTCGAGTCCAACTGAGAGGGCTGTAGACCAAGTGAAGGGTTCGAGACTAAGTGAGAGGTTTCGAGACCAAGTGAGAGGGTTCGAGACCAAGTGAGAGGGTTCGAGACCAAGTGAGAGGGTTCGAGACCAAGTAAGAGGGTTCGAGACCAAGTGAGAGGTTTCGAGAGCAAGTGAGAGGGTTCGAGACAAAGTGAGAGGGGTCTAGCCCAAGTGAGAGGGTTCTAGACCAAGTGAGTGGGTTCAAGATCAAGTGAGGGTACGAGACGAATTGAGAGGGTTCGAGACCAAGTGAGAGAGTTGGAGACCAAGTGAGAGGGTTCGAATCCAAGTGAGAGGGTTGGAGACCAAGTGAGAGGGTTGGAGACCAAGTGAGAGTGTTCGAGACCAAGTTATAGAGTTGGAGACCAAGTGAGAGGGTTCGAATCCAAGTGAGAGGGTTGAGACCAAGTGAGAGGTTTCGAGACAAAAAGAGAGGGTTCGAGACCAAGTGAGAGGGCTGGAGACCAAGTGAGAGTCGTCCAGACCAATTGAGAGGGTTCCAGACCAAGTGAGAGGGTTCCAGACCAAGTGACAGGGTTCCAGAAAAAGTGAGAGTGTTCTAGATAAAGTGAGAGGGTTCTAGAACAAGTGAGAGGGTTGGAGACCAAGTAAGAGTGTTGACACCAAGTAACAGGGTTGGAGACCAAGTGAGAGGGTTGGAGACCAAGTGAGAGGGATCGAGACCAAGTGAGAGGGTTCGAGACCAAGTGAGAGGGTTCGAGACCAAGTGAGAGTGTTCCAGAACAGGTGAGAGGGTTCCAGACCAAGTGAGAGGGTTCTAGAAAAAGTGAGAGGGTTCGAGACCAAGTGGGAGGGCTCCAGACCAAGTGAGAGGGTTCAAGACCAAGTGAGAGTGTTCTAGGTCAAGTGAGAGTGTTCTAGACCAAGTGAGGGTTCGAGACGAAGTGAGAGGGTTCTAGACCAAGTGAGAGGGTTGGAGACGAAGTGAGAGGGTTGGAGACCAAGTGAGAGGGTTCGAGATCAAGTGAGATGGTTCGAGACCAAGTGAGAGGGTTCGAGACCAAGTGAGAGGGTTCAAGACCAAGTGAAAGTGTTCTAGACCAAGTGAGAGGGTTCTAGACCAGGTGAGAGGGTTGGAGACCCAGTGGGAGGGTTGGAGACCAAGTGAGAGGGTTGGAGACCAAGTGACAGGGTTGGAGACCAAGTGAGAGGGATGGAGACCAAGTGAGTGTTCCAGACCCGGTGAGAGGGTTCCAGAGCAAGTGAGAGGGTTCGAGACCAAGTGAGACGGCTCTAGAACAAGTGAGAGGGTTCTAGACCTAGTGAGAGTGTTGGAGACCAAGTGAGAGGGTTCGAGATCAATTGAGAGTGCTCGAGACCAAGTGAGAGGGTTAAAGACCAAGTGAGAGGGTTCGAGGCCAAGTGAGAGGATTCGAGAGCAAGTGAGAGCGTAGAGACCAAGTGAGAGGGTTGGAGATCAAGTGAGAGGGTTGGAGACCAAGTGAGAGGGTTGGAGACCAAGTGAGAGGGTTGGAGACCAAGTGAGATGGTTCGAGACAAAGTGAGAGGGTTCGAGACCAAGTGAGAGGTTTCGGGACCAACTGAGAGGGTTCGAGACCAAGTGAGAGGGTTCGAGACTAAGTGAGAGTGTTCCAGACCAAGTCAGAGGGTTCCAGACCAAGTGAGAGGGTTCGAGACCAAGTGAGAGGGCTCTAGACTAAGTGAGAGGGTTCTAGACCAAGTGAGAGGGTCAAAGACCAAGTGAGAGGGTTAAAGACCAAGTGAGAGGGTTCGACGCCAAGTGAGAAGGTTCTAGACGAAGTGAGAGGGTTCCGGACTTAGTGAGAGGGTTAAAGACCAAGTTAGAGGGTTCGAGGCCAAGTGAGAGGATTCGAGAGCAAGTGAGAGCGTAGAGACCAAGTGAGAGGGTTGGAGACCAAGTGAGAGGGTTGGAGACCAAGTGAGAGGGTTGGAGACCAAGTGAGATGGTTCGATACAAAGTGAGAGGGTTCGAGACCAAGTGAGAGGTTTCGAGACCAAGTGAGAGGTTTGGAGACCAAGTGAGAGGGTTAAATACCATGTGAGAGGGTTAAAGACCAGGTGAGAGAGTTGGAGACCAAGTGAGAGGGTTGGAGACCAAGTGAGAGAGTTGGAGACCAAGTGAGAGGGTATAGACCAAGTAAGAGGGTTGGAGACCAAGTGAGAGTGTTCGAGACCAAGCGAGAGGGTTCGAGTCCAACTGAGAGGGCTGTAGACCAAGTGAAGGGTTCGAGACTAAGTGAGAGGTTTCGAGACCAAGTGAGAGGGTTCGAGACCAAGTGAGAGGGTTCGAGACCAAGTGAGAGGGTTCGAGACCAAGTAAGAGGGTTCGAGACCAAGTGAGAGGGTTCGAGAGCAAGTGAGAGGGTTCGAGACAAAGTGAGAGGGCTCTAGCCCAAGTGAGAGGGTTCTAGACCAAGTGAGTGGGTTCAAGATCAAGTGAGGGTACGAGACGAAGTGAGAGGGTTCGAGACCAAGTGAGAGAGTTGGAGACCAAGTGAGAGGGTTCGAATCCAAGTGAGAGGGTTGGAGACCAAGTGAGAGGGTTGGAGACCAAGTGAGAGTGTTCGAGACCAAGTGAGAGAGTTGGAGACCAAGTGAGAGGGTTCGAATCCAAGTGAGAGGGTTGAGAACAAGTGAGAGGGTTCGAGACAAAAAGAGAGGGTTCGAGACCAAGTGAGAGGGCTGGAGACCAAGTGAGAGTCGTCCAGACCAATTGAGAGGGTTCCAGACCAAGTGAGAGGGTTCCAGACCAAGTGATAGGGTTCCAGAAAAAGTGAGAGTGTTCTAGATAAAGTGAGAGGGTTCTAGGACAAGTGAGAGGGTTGGAGACCAAGTGAGAGTGTTGACACCAAGTAACAGGGTTGGAGACCAAGTGAGAGGGTTGGAGACCAAGTGAGAGTGTTCGAGACCAAGTGAGAGGGTTCGAGACCAAGTGAGAGGGTTCGAGACCAAGTGAGAGTGTTCCAGAACAGGTGAGAGGGTTCCAGACCAAGTGAGAGGGTTCTAGAAAAAGTGGGAGGGTTCGAGACCAAGTGAGAGGGCTCCAGACCAAGTGAGAGGGTTCAAGACCAAGTGAGAGTGTTCTAGGTCAAGTCAGAGGGTTCTAGACCAAGTGAGGGTTCGAGACGAAGTGAGAGGGTTCTAGACCAAGTGAGAGGGTTGGAGACGAAGTGAGAGGGTTGGAGACCAAGTGAGAGGGTTCGAGATCAAGTGAGATGGTTCGAGACCAAGTGAGAGGGTTCGAGACCAAGTGAGAGGGTTCAAGACCAAGTGAAAGTGTTCTAGACCAAGTGAGAGGGTTCTAGACCAGGTGAGAGGGTTGGAGACCCAGTGGGAGGGTTGGAGACCAAGTGAGAGGGTTGGAGACTAAGTGAGAGTGTTCCAGACCAAGTGAGAGGGTTCCAGACCAAGTGAGAGGGTTCCAGAGCAAGTGAGAGGTTTGGAGAACATGTGAGAGGGTTCGAGACGAAGTGACAGTGTTCGAGACGAACTGAGAGGCTCGAGAGCAAGTGAGAGGGCTCTTGACCAAGTGAGAGTGTTCTAGACCAAGTGAGAGGGTTCGAGAGCAAGTGAGAGGGTTCGAGACAAAGTGAGAGGGCTCTAGCCCAAGTGAGAGGGTTCTAGACCAAGTGAGTGGGTTCAAGATCAAGTGAGGGTACGAGACGAAGTGAGAGGGTTCGAGACAAGTGAGAGAGTACTAGACCAAGTGAGAGGGTTCTTGACCAAGTGAGAGGGTTGGAGACCAAGTGAGAGGGTTGGAGACCAAGTGAGAGGGTTGGAGACCAAGTGAGAGGGTTGGAGCCCAAGTGAGAGGGTGCCAGGCTAAGTGAGAGGGTTCGAGGCTACGTGAGAGGGTTCGAGGCCAAGTGAGAGGGTTCGAGGCCAAGTGAGAGTGTTCGAGACCAAGTGAGAGGGTTCGAGACCGAGTGAGGCTACGAGACCAAATGAGAGGGTTCTAGACCGAGTGAGAGGGTTCGAGACCGAGTGAGAGGGTTCGGGACCACGTGAGAGGGTTAGAGACCAAGTGAGAGGGTTAAATACCATGTGAGAGGGTTAAAGACCAGGTGAGAGAGTTGGAGACCAAGTGAGAGGGTTGGAGACCAAGTGAGAGAGTTGGAGACCAAGTGAGAGGGTATAGACCAAGTAAGAGGGTTGGAGACCAAGTGAGAGTGTTCGAGACCAAGCGAGAGGGTTCGAGTCCAACTGAGAGGGCTGTAGACCAAGTGAAGGGTTCGAGACTAAGTAAGAGGTTTCGAGACCAAGTGAGAGGGTTCGAGACCAAGTGAGAGGGTTCGAGACCAAGTGAGAGGGTTCGAGACCAAGTAAGAGGGTTCGAGACCAAGTGAGAGGGTTCGAGAGCAAGTGAGAGGGTTCGAGACAAAGTGAGAGGGCTCTAGCCCAAGTGAGAGGGTTCTAGACCAAGTGAGTGGGTTCAAGATCAAGTGAGGGTACGAGACGAATTGAGAGGGTTCGAGACCAAGTGAGAGAGTTGGAGACCAAGTGAGAGGGTTCGAATCCAAGTGAGAGGGTTGGAGACCAAGTGAGAGGGTTGGAGACCAAGTGAGAGTGTTCGAGACCAAGTTAGAGAGTTGGAGACCAAGTGAGAGTGTTCGAATCCAAGTGAGAGGGTTGAGACCAAGTGAGAGGGTTCGAGACAAAAAGAGACGGTTCGAGACCAAGTGAGAGGGCTGGAGACCAAGTGAGAGTCGTCCAGACCAATTGAGAGGGTTCCAGACCAAGTGAGAGGGTTCCAGACCAAGTGACAGGGTTCCAGAAAAAGTGAGAGTGTTCTAGATAAAGTGAGAGGGTTCTAGAACAAGTGAGAGGGTTGGAGACCAAGTGAGAGGGTTGGAGACCAAGTGAGAGGGTTCGAGACCAAGTGAGAGGGTTCGAGACCAAGTGAGAGGGTTCGAGACCAAGTGAGAGTGTTCCAGAACAGGTGAGAGGGTTCCAGACCAAGTGAGAGGGTTCTAGAAAAAGTGAGAGGGTTCGAGACCAAGTTAGAGGGCTCCAGACCAAGTGAGAGGGTTCAAGACCAAGTGAGAGTGTTCTAGGTCAAGTGAGAGGGTTGTAGACCAAGTGAGGGTTCGAGACGAAGTGAGAGGGTTCTAGACCAAGTGAGAGGGTTGGAGACGAAGTGAGAGGGTTGGAGACCAAGTGAGAGGGTTCGAGATCAAGTGAGATGGTTCGAGACCAAGTGAGAGGGTTCGAGACCAAGTGAGAGGGTTCAAGACCAAGTGAAAGTGTTCTAGACCAAGTGAGAGGGTTCTAGACCAGGTGAGAGGGTTGGAGACCCAGTTGGAGGGTTGGAGACCAAGTGAGAGGGTTGGAGACCAAGTGAGAGGGTTGGAGACCAAGTGAGAGGGATGGAGACCAAGTGAGTGTTCCAGACCCGGTGAGAGGGTTCCAGAGCAAGTGAGAGGGTTCGAGACCAAGTGAGACGGCTCTAGAACAAGTGAGAGGGTTCTAGACCTAGTGAGAGTGTTGGAGACCAAGTGAGAGGGTTCGAGATCAATTGAGAGTGCTCGAGACCAAGTGAGAGGGTTAAAGACCAAGTGAGAGGGTTCGAGGCCAAGTGAGAGGATTCGAGAGCAAGTGAGAGCGTAGAGACCAAGTGAGAGGGTTGGAGACCAAGTGAGAGGGTTGGAGACCAAGTGAGAGGGTTGGAGACCAAGTGAGATGGTTCGAGACAAAGTGAGAGGGTTCGAGACCAAGTGAGAGGTTTCGAGACCAACTGAGAGGGTTCGAGACCAAGTGAGAGGGTTCGAGACTAAGTGAGAGTGTTCCAGACCAAGTCAGAGGGTTCCAGACCAAGTGAGAGGGTTCGAGACCAAGTGAGAGGGCTCTAGACTAAGTGAGAGGGTTCTAGACCAAGTGAGAGGGTCAAAGACCAAGTGAGAGGGTTAAAGACCAAGTGAGAGGGTTCGACGCCAAGTGAGAAGGTTCTAGACGAAGTGAGAGGGTTCCGGACTTAGTGAGAGGGTTAAAGACCAAGTTAGAGGGTTCGAGGCCAAGTGAGAGGATTCGAGAGCAAGTGAGAGCGTAGAGACCAAGTGAGAGGGTTGGAGACCAAGTGAGAGGGTTGGAGACCAAGTGAGAGGGTTGGAGACCAAGTGAGATGGTTCGATACAAAGTGAGAGGGTTCGAGACCAAGTGAGAGGTTTCGAGACCAAGTGAGAGGGTTGGAGATCAAGTGAGAGGGTTAAATACCATGTGAGAGGGTTAAAGACCAGGTGAGAGAGTTGGAGACCAAGTGAGAGGGTTGGAGACCAAGTGAGAGAGTTGGAGACCAAGTGAGAGGGTATAGACCAAGTAAGAGGGTTGGAGACCAAGTGAGAGTGTTCGAGACCAAGCGAGAGGGTTCGAGTCCAACTGAGAGGGCTGTAGACCAAGTGAAGGGTTCGAGACTAAGTGAGAGGTTTCGAGACCAAGTGAGAGGGTTCGAGACCAAGTGAGAGGGTTCGAGACCAAGTGAGAGGGTTCGAGACCAAGTAAGAGGGTTCGAGACCAAGTGAGAGGGTTCGAGAGCAAGTGAGAGGGTTCGAGACAAAGTGAGTGGGCTCTAGCCCAAGTGAGAGGGTTCTAGACCAAGTGAGTGGGTTCAAGATCAAGTGAGGGTACGAGACGAAGTGAGAGGGTTCGAGACCAAGTGAGAGAGTTGGAGACCAAGTGAGAGGGTTCGAATCCAAGTGAGAGGGTTGGAGACCAAGTGAGAGGGTTGGAGACCAAGTGAGAGTGTTCGAGACCAAGTGAGAGAGTTGGAGACCAAGTGAGAGGGTTCGAATCCAAGTGAGAGGGTTGAGACCAAGTGAGAGGGTTCGAGACAAAAAGAGAGGGTTCGAGACCAAGTGGGAGGGCTGGAGACCAAGTGAGAGTCGTCCAGACCAATTGAGAGGGTTCCAGACCAAGTGAGAGGGTTCCAGACCAAGTGACAGGGTTCCAGAAAAAGTGAGAGTGTTCTAGATAAAGTGAGAGGGTTCTAGAACAAGTGAGAGGGTTGGAGACCAAGTGAGAGTGTTGACACCAAGTAACAGGGTTGGAGACCAAGTGAGAGGGTTGGAGACCAAGTGAGAGTGTTCGAGACCAAGTGAGAGGGTTCGAGACCAAGTGAGAGGGTTCGAGACCAAGTGAGAGTGTTCCAGAACAGGTGAGAGGGTTCCAGACCAAGTGAGAGGGTTCTAGAAAAAGTGGGAGGGTTCGAGACCAAGTGAGAGGGCTCCAGACCAAGTGAGAGGGTTCAAGACCAAGTGAGAGTGTTCTAGGTCAAGTGAGAGGGTTCTAGACCAAGTGAGGGTTCGAGACGAAGTGAGAGGGTTCTAGACCAATTGAGAGGGTTGGAGACGAAGTGAGAGGGTTGGAGACCAAGTGAGAGGGTTCGTGATCAAGTGAGATGGTTCGAGACCAAGTGAGAGGGTTCGAGACCAAGTGAGAGGGTTCAAGACCAAGTGAAAGTGTTCTAGACCAAGTGAGAGGGTTCTAGACCAGGTGAGAGGGTTGGAGACCCAGTGGGAGGGTTGGAGACCAAGTGAGAGGGTTGGAGACCAAGTGAGAGGGTTGGAGACCAAGTGAGACGGCTCCAGAACAAGTGAGAGGGTTCTAGACCAAGTGAGAGGGTTGGAGAGCAAGTGAGAGGGTTCGAGATCAATTGAGAGTGCTCGAGACCAAGTGAGAGGGTTCTAGACCAAGTGAGAGGGTCAAAGTCCAAGTGAGTGTTCCAGACCCGGTGAGAGGGTTCCAGAGCAAGTGAGAGGGTTCGAGACCAAGTGAGACGGCTCTAGAACAAGTGAGAGGGTTCTAGACCAAGTGAGAGGGTTGGAGAGCAAGTGAGAGGGTTCGAGATCAATTGAGAGTGCTCGAGACCAAGTGAGAGGGTTAAAGACCAAGTGAGAGGGTTCGAGGCCAAGTGAGAGGATTCGAGAGCAAGTGAGAGCGTAGAGACCAAGTGAGAGGGTTGGAGACCAAGTGAGAGGGTTGGAGACCAAGTGAGAGGTTTGGAGACCAAGTGAGAGGGTTGGAGACCAAGTGAGATGGTTCGAGACAAAGTGAGAGGGTTCGAGACCAAGTGAGAGGTTTCGAGACCAACTGAGAGGGTTCGAGACCAAGTGAGAGGGTTCGAGACTAAGTGAGAGTGTTCCAGACCAAGTCAGAGGGTTCCAGACCAAGTGAGAGGGTTCGAGACCAAGTGAGAGGGCTCTAGACTAAGTGAGAGGGTTCTAGACCAAGTGAGAGGGTCAAAGTCCAAGTGAGAGGTTTAAAGACCAAGTGAGAGGGTTCGACGCCAAGTGAGAAGGTTCTAGACGAAGTGAGAGGGTTCCGGACTTAGTGAGAGGGTTAAAGACCAAGTTAGAGGGTTCGAGGCCAAGTGAGAGGATTCGAGAGCAAGTGAGAGCGTAGAGACCAAGTGAGAGGGTTGGAGACCAAGTGAGAGGGTTGGAGACCAAGTGCCAGGGTTCGAGACGAATTAAGAGTGCTCGAGACCAAGTGAGAGGGTTTGAGACCAAGTGAGAGGGTTAAACACCACGTGAGAGGGTTCGACGCCAAGTGAGAGGGTTCTAGACCAAGTGAGAGGGTTCCGGACCAAGTGAGAGGGTTAGAGACCAAGTGAGAGTGTTCGAGACCAAGTGACAGGGTTGGGGACCAAGTTAGAGGGTTGGAGACCAATTGAGAGTGTTGGAAACCAAGTGAGAGGGTTGGAGACCAAGTGAGAGGTTTGGAGACCCAGTGAGTGTTCCAGACCAAGTGAGAGGGTTCCAGAGCAAATTAGAGGGTTCTAGACCAAGTGAGAGGGCTGGAGACCAAGTGAGAGGGTTCGAGACGAAGTGAGAGGGTTCGAGTAGAAGTGAGAGGGTTCGAGACCAAGTGAGAGGGTTGGAGACCAAGTGAGAGAGTTGGAGACCAAGTGAGAGGGTTGGAGACCAAGTGAGATGTTTCGAGACCAATTGAGAGTGCTCGAGACCAAGTGAGAGGGTTAAAGACCAAGTGAGAGGGTTCGAGGCCAAGTGAGAGGCTTCTAGACCAGGTGAGAGAGTTCGAGACCAAGTGAGAGTGTTCGAGACCAAGTGAGAGGGTTCGAGACCAAGTGAGAGTGTTCGAGACCAAGTGAGAGGGTTGGAGACTAAGTGAGAGAGTTGGAGACCAAGTGAGAGAGTTGGAGACCAAGTGAGAGGGTTGGAGACCAAGTGAGTGTTCCAGATCAAGTGAGATGGTTCCAGAGCAAGTGCGAGTGTTCTAGACCAAGTGAGAGCTTACGAGAGCGAGTAAGAGGGTTCGAGACCAAGTGAGAGGGTTCGAGTAGAAGTGAGAGGGTTCGAGACCAAGTGAGAGTGTTCGAGACCAAGTGAGAGGGTTGGAGACCAAGCGAGAGTGTTGGAGACCAAGTGAGAGGGTTGGAGACCAAGTGAGAGGGTTGGAGACCAAGTGAGATGGTTCGAGACCAAGTGAGAGGGTTCGAGACCAAGTGAGAGGGTTCGAGACAAAGTGAGAGGGTGCGAGTCCAAGTGAGAGGGTTCGAGACTAAGTGAGAGTGTTCCAGACCAAGTGAGAGGTTTCCAGACCAAGTGAGAGCATTCCAGACCAAGTGAGAGGGTTCGAGACCAAGTGACACGGCTCTAGACCAAGTGAGAGGGTTCTAGACCAAGTGAGAGGGTTGGAGAGCAAGTGAGAGGGTTCGAGACTAATTGAGAGTGCTCGAGTCCAAGTGAGAGGGTTAAAGACCAAGTGAGAGGGTTCGAGGCCGCTCATGGGCAACCTGTGGCACCATACAATACAAATCAGTTTCTAATTGACGATCATAACGATTTGCAGAATTTAGATGATCAATTAAATGCCGTGAAGAGAGACGATAGGCTTGGAAAAAAACCGCCTCTTTTCCAGAGACCTCACAGGGCTCGCGATTCAGGCCTTAGTGTTGATTCTGATGATGATTACTTCTATTCATCACCAGAAGACGAAGAAGAGTTCTTAACGAAAGACTTTTTAAATACGTACGAAGAGCTTCATGCAGAGAGGTTGAGTCAGATATCAAAATCGGAGCTTATTCAAGAGTGCATGCGACTTGAGTTAAAAGTTGATGCACTGGAGCAGAGATTAAAGAAAGAGGAGAACAAGGACATCCAGGCCCAGGGATTCGACTCAGATGCTGACAACGAAAGGAAGGGAGTAAATGTAGATTATTATGAGGAAGAAATTAACAAGCTTGTTAAGGAAAATGACCAGCTGCGATGTGAAATTGAGCGTCTGCGAAGTACACGTGGGAAACAAGGCTCAGCAAGGTCGTCTTCATCTTCAGTTGGTTCAGAAAGTGACAGCACCAGTAGTTCTGCAAGTAACTCGAGTGATAGTGAAAGTTCAGATGGAGAGTCTGGAACTGCCAGTGAAAGGGACACTAAGCCTCTGCAGTCACGAACTGTGGACAAAAACAGTGAAGAAGCGAAGGAGTAGGCTTCTTTGCTTCATTAGTTGCAAGTTTCTCAAGAAAAAACTTCGTTAAAGATATAATTGTATTGAGCACTATTTTAAAATTCATGTATATTTTTTACATTATGTACATGCTGTGCATTTGCATAAAAGGCAAGAGAAAGTTTGAAATTTGGGTACATAGTGAAAATGAATGCGTGAAGTTTTTTGGTAACAGATGTACATGCTTATGGTTTACCAGTTCTCGTAGCATAGAGACGTCCAAGTACTACAATTGTAAGAATATTACAACATGAAGTTAGTTGTCCATGTTTTGTTGCACCTAAATGTAAAACATTTTTCACATATTTTGTTAAGTGTTCTGTTCAAAATATTTTTAACCCCCCCATAATGCCAATGTGCGTTGGTGAAATGAATCTATGACAATAAGCAGTTCATGGGGCTGAGCCTTTGTGTTTTTTTTTTGTAAGAGAGAGAAAAAGATTATTCAAATACAAAAACATGATTGAAATTTTCAGTGTTCATATGTGCATAAATCCAGGTGAACTTCTGAACAGTCCTCATGGAAACTAAGAAGGGGGGGGGGGGACAAATGCTGTAGTAGTTTGTACAGAATTTTATTTTCAAGAGAGAAAACGAATATACATTTTGTAATTTTCATAAAAATTATGAACTGAAAAAATAGTTACATTCTTTTGTGTTTTTACAATCTTCCACCTGCTCTTTCCCATAATTTTTTCTAATTTCTGCAATCACTGACATTGAAGGTCATTGATAATTTGTTAGAGGAGGTGCAAAAGTATTATTTTATTTTAAAGTAATTTTTTTCAGTAGAGTATCATGAAAAACACACTTTGTATGTTCTTAAACACCTAATTTATAGTAGATAGAAATAGTATATGCCATTCAAAAAGTTGATGTCAATATTTTAATGGTGACGTGTTTGGAAAACTGAACCTTCTTTCAGCACTGTTAACCGCCAAAAGAAATTAGAAAAACTTCAAAGAGAGAGAATGTGATTGTGTGTGAGAGAGGGAAAGCAGCATAACTTAAACATGAAATGTCAGTTAAATACCAAACATGATATTAAAGTTCAGACTTTTTTTTCCCATGTCTGTCTTGGCTAATTATTTATACTTTGGCTCGTAGTCACACTTCTGGCTGACAGTTCATCTGTAAGAGCCAGAACATAAGAATAAAAAACAGCATGAGAGATCATTTACCTCTCTTAAGAAAGGGGCATCATTAAGCAATGTGATGTGAATGGATGCCACAGTGAGGCACAGAGTTATCTGGTTTCAACATTTACCCAAAGTTAGGTTTGAAGTTGGCGAGAGCTAAGTAGGCTCTTGACAGCTATGGAATTCACACCTTCACCTGTGAAGGAATATCTCATTCAGTCATGTTATAAGTACATCTTGCAACAACAACACGATTGAATGTGATAGGGCTAATCTTATTTGCAGGTGAGTGAATCCCATAGCTGTCAAGTGCTTTACTGACTTAGGTTTACTGCGTGTATGAATTGGTTCAAATAATGGAAGAAGTAAAACCATTATTAGCTTATTATACTTATTCATAACAAAATAAAATCATTTCAACAAGGAGAGTTTAAATTTACAAGTGCAGATAAAAAATGGAGTATCATACCTCAAGACAAGAAATACATCCCTAATTACCCACAAAAAAAAGATCAGTGGCAATATTCAGCTTTACAATTGGTCACGACTGGTTAGCCACACTCTTCACAAATAAGTATATATAATATCCCTCAGTTGCACCCTTTGTAAGCAACCAGATTCTATTATGGACAAAGAACATCTACTACTATGCCGAGCAATTCCAAAAATAGATCTCCACATACTACTTATTATTGGGATGCCAGATGGAGAATGGATGAACTCCAAGATTCAGAGCATTAACCAACAACTGCTGACATTTTGTGATGAATTTACCATATAAGAAAATATCTTAGGGAATGGTGGGTCTGAGGGTGTCTAAGTGCTCACATTACGTCTGCATTTTTGTTCTCTTAATTTGTTTTCTTTAGCATTTAAAGTACAAGGAGCTGTTACCAAGGATACCACACAGAGATTTTTAATAACATCTCCAGTGAAGTACACTTCAATTTGGATCAGTTTTGTGTAATTACTAAATCATAAGATATAGACAAATTCTTATAACCCAAAAAGTGTAAATCTTGTTAAAACATAATACATTTCTATAAGCGTTAAATATTGATGAGGCAATAATTGCTATTAACATGTGGGAGAATTTACTATACACCTGATGTTGCCAGTGCTTTGTGGTCACTCTGTCACACAGTTGCTGTCTGTATACTTTCAAACTTTTTCCTCCTCACAAGTTGTTCCCTTAGATCCGCTGCCACTTCCAGTTCTTCCTGTAAAATACCTTCTGTCCACATTTTGTCTAAAATACCTCTTATATGTTCAACTAACTTTTACCATTTATTTATGCCAACAAACTTACTGTTGGTGTTTTTAAACACACAAGCCGTGTGTGGGCAAAGTTTGAGCGGAAGGTCTGTGGTTCAAATCCCAGTTGTGGCATTGAATTTTTAAGTTCCAGTTCTACCTCTCATACCTTTTACCAGTTTGCAAGTGTATCTTAATTTATAGCATAAAGTATGAATTTGCAAAGCTCAGTGAATGTAAAACTTTTATTGTTGCAGCTGACGTAACTTTTAACCTGTGCCCCTATTGGTTTAGTTGGATTGAAATGGCATTAGACAAAGTATCTGAGCAAATTCATCTATAACATACTTGGGTAATTAAGGTTTAGGATATTGAATAAGTTCCAATTAATTTGAAGTCCTCTAGTGATATCTGGCCATATGACAAAGTGACCTGAATTTCCCCTTACATAGTCAATCAATTTGTCCTTTTTGAGCCTACGTTGTAAGTGCCTTATCCATAATTGCTGAACAATAAGGTGCATTATCCATTACAATAATGGACAGGCTGTTTAAACCAGGCAAGAGCCATTCTTCAAAGTGATTATCATCTTTAGCCTTATGGCAATTAATGTATTTTTTTATTTGAAGGCCAAAAGAGAATTTGGAACAAATCCAACAGAAGGATACTAAAACTTCCATGCCTCCTTGCTAAGACTGTGTTTTATGTTCACCCAAGTTTCGTCAAGCCATGCTATTCTAACCAACATCTTGTGCCACTATATCTGTCCTCTCCATATAGTGCTGTCCTTAGAAAGAAACTGATCGCAACTTGTAAATAACTTTTCTTTTATAATGTTGATATACAGGGCAGCAAATGGTTTCATTTTGATATGCATCTTCTGGGTTTTCTCTTTATCCTGTATTTCTAACTTTTGCTGGCCTGTTTCTAACACTGTTCTTTTGCTTACTTTTAAACCTACAGCAGTTCTCTCTACTAGCTTTTACACTGGAACAAGTCACCATTTTCTTTTTCTTAAGGATATTCTCTTAGCGCACATACCATTACAGACCTGACATTTTATAGTTATTTCCTCACCAAATATGCACTTTAGCTGTAGCAGGACAATAAGGTATTTTAAAATAAAGTTATTAGATTTGATTGCGTTCTGTAGGTTCAATGATGGCCAGGCAGACCTTGAACATAGAACATGTCAAAAGCATTTACAATTAAATGCATAAAAAACATGCAAAACATGTACAGGTTTCAAGTTTTGCTGTTAAAGTACGAGATGAAGATAATACTTCTAGTGCATTGACACTTACATAGTTATTATACATGTACAAAATCATGTTACTTGGCTTTTACACTGTGTCATTGCTTCAATGTTTACATTTTTGCTTGTATGAAAAAGCAGTCCAAATTTATAGCTAAGTAATACATTCTAACATGTTACACATGTACATTTAGCTTATTAGTAAAAAATATTCTTACTCATGTGTTAAGTGTGTCAAATTTAAGACAAGCAACCTCAAAATATTAACTGCACATTAATCATAGCATACCTATTTTAATTCTTACATAGTATGTAATGTACAGGGTAGACAACATTTCAATTATGTTCATATATACAGAATATCTATTTACATCCTTACTTTTACATAAAGCGTGTCCAACATGATTGTTCAAATATACATTTTCAAAATATCAACAAACATATTAACACTGTTAATTAATATTGGAACTTAAATTGTAATCAATTAGTTGGCTTTTTGTAGCCTGCACGTCATTATTGTATTTTCAGCTACCCTTGTTATACTTAATTCCCTAATTGGTACCTATCGAACAATACAACTGATCTGACATTAGGCTGATTATTGATTTAAATATTTCTCTACAGAATAAAATGACTTATCACAGAGATACTCTTTAAGGGAAGCTTTAAAAACTTTGAAATTGCTAACATTTTCCTTTAGATTACTGGGGAGAGCATTAAATATTTTAATTGTTTCACAATAAACACCTTTCTGGAAGCAAGAGAGTTTGGCATTGGGTGGATGTACATTTCTTTTTTGCCTAGTGCTAAACGTATGAATTTCCATGTTAGTTGTAAAGCAATTCTGGTTATTAGCATAAAATTTTAAAATAGATGGTATATATAAGCAAGGTAAGGTTAATATACCCAGTTTCCGAAATAGATCTTTACATTACTGCCTTCTATGGGTGTTGCATATTATTCATATAACCTTCTTTTGTATTAGGAATATGTTCTTACTATACACTGAATTTCCCCAGGACATTATTCCATATTCCATAATGGAGTTAAAATAAGCAAAATAAACTAACTTCAGTGTGTCAATCATGTGGAAGTTAACCAGAGATTGGATGGCATAACATGCTGCATTAAGCTTAGCTGTAATGTAATTAATATGTGACTTCCAACCCAGGTGGTTGTCTACTTGGAGACCTAGAAATTTTACCTCATTAGGTTGTTCCAGTAAAATATCATTGATTCCTATTTCTATATGGGTATGTGGTGAACGATTAGTTATGAATTTAATGAATTTTATTGTTTCAAGGTTTACTGACAGTTTTTTTGGTTTAAACCAATTTGACATGCAGTTTAGTACATAATTTAATTTGATAACACACTCAATTAAATTTTTGCTTTTCACGAGGACACTGGTATCATCTTCAAATAGATAGATACTAGCAATGTTATTTATGTATAGTGGGAGGTCATTTATGTAGATTAAAAATAATAGAGGCCCCAATATCGATCCCTGGGGAACGCCATGTTTAATTGATTTCCAATCCGATGTGTTGTTGTTATACTGGTTGGGATTGCTGATTTCGACCCTTTGTTTTCTTCCTTTTAAGTATGATATAAACCAATTTAGATTTTCATTTTTTATCCCATAGAACTGTAGTTTTCCTATCAAAATTTCATGATTTACATAATCAAATGCTTTTGCTAGATCACAAAAAATGCCAATTGGTTAAATTACACTGCAAAACAAACTATAAAATCTGATATCTGCACAATAAAGCACTGAAACATGGAGTGGGAAACAATAATTCATATACTCCCTCCAGACACACAACTGTGTATAAACCACTATCAGTGCACTTATAGTCGACAAACAGAAGCCTAGCACAAACTGTTGTAAACGTGTTGCAACATGGGTCATATGACACCTCTCGTTGTGAGATAGGATAAACCTCTTTTGCAGGTGAGTGAGTCATGTGGCTATCTAGTGCACAGTTAACGCTTGCTGACTTTTCCAGCACTTGACCATAAACTTTTGGAAGAGCTAAATCACTTCTTTTGTTTCTCACCACGATGTACAGAAGTATGGAATTTCAAAACCAACACTTTGTGACCCACTTTCAAACATATGGCTATCATTTCAGTCTCCTGTGTTCCCCTTGAATACAGCAAAATCTGTAATGGAACATTTCTGAAAATGTTTTGTCTTTGTTTACATAAAATAGAAAAATTAAGTATGACCAATGTGTAGAAGAAATATAAACAGTGTTGTGTAGAGAAAGTAATGTGAATGCAACACCTGTTTCTTTGTTTTGAAAGTTGGAACTACCATTCAAGTTATAATATTATCTTTTCAGAATTCAGCATTTTGTTGGTTTTGATAAGCATTCCAACAAAGCTCGCTCGCTTTCATCTGCTACTGTGTGTGGGGTGTCTTATAGTAGGGGATTTACTCGAGAGTCGAGGGGACCTGTTGAATTTGAAGTTTACAGGAATGGTGGGAGAGCGTGCATAGACTTTCAAAAATCTTAAAGAAACAAACAAAGAAAAGAATTGCTATTCTGAAATACTCGTGGGTCAGACTATTATACATAAGGTTCAGGTTGATGCCCTAGTCATGCTCACCCATAATCTAACAGTTATCTGGACGGTTGGAAAAAGTTTTTCACTATTTTATTAAACTACTAAATGTGACAAATAAAATACATAGAAAACAGCATATAAATAAAAAATAGTATATTACCCACGTTAGGGAAGAAAGTCTAATATCCCGACCCCCGTAGTATTGTCAGCCAATCCGAGGCGTGGAGTGGGGTATGCATGCTTTGCTGCAGCTGCAGGATATGAACTTTATTCGAGTTCTGTTCCTTCGGCTTGTAGAAATCCACAGATTATATTTTTCTCGTTATCCTTGAATTATTTCCTTCAAACTAAAACAAAATTTTACTGTGCTCGAGAATGTCGAGGTGACATTTCTTGTCTGCAAGTCTGTGACCCTCCCACTCCCTTACGTCACCCTCAAATCATCAGGTTAATGAAATACACACTTTTCGGTATGTAATTAACACACCCCACAGTATTCTGATTGACTCAGGGGTCTCCGTCTAGGGGATATGTGAATGGCAACCACAAAGTACCCAAGCTGAGCAGAACATTACTTCCACTTACTGGTGCTTTGCTTCTCACTGTAACATTTCTATCTGACCTTACCTTGGTCATCTCTTGTTCTCTTCCGACCCCGATGCTATTAGGGTTCCCGAGGGCTAGGGAGTCTTTATTTTTCCAACCTCTCCATTTCTCTATACAATATTAACCCCTAACATGCTGACCTGTCATGGTATGTAATACGTTCTGTGATTGGTGATCAGAGGATATGGTCGGTGAATTTATTTTGATAATTCTCCCGGTCAGGTCGGTGAGACCCATAAACCAACGACAGGTGTGGTCCTCCAGACATTCTGGGGGTTGTGAGAGAGCGATGTGACCGCCAAAACATAAAAATATGGTGCTCTCTAAAAAGGGGTTACTATTACTGCTATTGCTCTCTTCAATATCATCAGTGAAAAATATTGGAGAGCAAGAGGATTAATGACTTCATTGTCAGAAATCCAGCATTAGCTAACAACAACATATTTTTTTTTCCTCTCTAGTGCCTGTTCGCAGACTGGTGAACCATACATTAGTATAGGTGATATTACTTCTCTGTAGATAGTTCTCAGAGACTGGTGGCCGAGTCCCCACTGTAGTCTTGCTGCTTTGTTTAGCATGTTTGTTAGTAGGAGTGCCTTGTCCGTTATGTTGTCAATGTGTCTATTAAAGTTGAATTTTTCATCTAGGGTTATCCCTAGGTATCTAAGTTCTCTAACCTGCTTCAGTGGTTTGTAATTCAGGTATACCTTGATTGGTTCGTTACCAGCTTTCCTTCTCCTTGATATTAATAGAACCATTGATTTTGAGTCGTTAAATTTCAGTTTGTTTTGCTTTGCCCAGTTCTCTACTTTCTTTAAGTCTGAATTTGCATAGTTTTCTGCTTCTTTGTTGCTGTTACCTCTTGTAAGTAGAAGTAGATCATCTGCAAAAGCCACTACTTTTGATTGGTTTGTTAGTTTCAAGTTGAGAACTGAATTGTACATTATGTTCCACAGACCAGGACCGCAGCTTGAACCCTGTGGGCATCCCCTGGTTACCTCCTTTGTGATCTTGCATTCATTTGTTTGTAAGGTCGCTGTTCTGTTACTGAAGTACCTGCCTGTCAGCCTGTATAAATTTTTTGGGCATTGAAGTTCTTTGAGGTTGAGCAAAATACGTGGCCACCAGGCTGAATCAAAAGTGCCACGTACATCTAAGCTAACGGCTACAACACATTTTTTTGCTTGAAGGCTTTCCTCTGTGAAGTGTTTCACAGCCATGGCTGCATCCACTGTGCCTTTCTGAGGTGTGAAGCCAAACTGGTTTGCATTTAACAAGTGGTTGGTGTTTATCTGATATAATACTCTGTTGTTCAAAAGTTTCTCCAATACCTTTCCTCCAACATTTAGAAGACTGATTGGTCGATACTTTGTCACTTCTTCACTATGTTGCTTCCCTGGTTTAATTATTGGTAATATATTTGATTTTTTCCATTGCGTTGGAAAGCAGCCTTTTTTAAGGCAATTATTGTACACTGCAGTAAGAAAAGATGGGAAATGATTGAACACTTGTAGAAGGATCACACTTGTAATTCCATCTTCTCCTGGAGCTTTGTTGGGGTTAAAGCTCTTTATTACTGCTTTAACTTCCTCTACAGTGAATTCTGTGTCTTCATCTGTATTAGGAGGCTCCTTATCCATTATTCTTATATTCCGTTGAAGCTCAGAGTCCTCATCTTCTTTATCATCAGGAATGAAATAGTCTATCATATATTTTAACGTGCTGTTGAGATCTTCGGTATGTATATGTTCCATCAGGTTTTTATATTATTGTCAAAATGGTTTTATCTCTGAGTTTCCCTGCTGCAATCTTGTATACTTTATTCCAGGGATTTGAACTATCGGTGGCAGTACAGAATAATGTCCAAGAATTCATTTTTGCTGTTTGTAAATTGTTCTGATACTGTCGCTTTTCGACGAGATACTGAATTTTCCTTTCCTCTCTTAGGGCTTCATTATGTTGTGTCCATTGGTATCGCCGTCTCCTAGCATTGACCTTGTTCCGTTTAATTTTTAATTCTTCGTTCCACCACTGTACCGTTCTGTACTTAGTTGAATTTTTCTTTTGTAAGGAATAGTTGAATGCTGTTTTGCATGCAGAAGTTATACAGCTGGTGAGATTTTCACATAATAATTCTGTTTCCATTTGTGTCTTGGTTTCTTCACTGAGCTGGTTGTACAGTTTGGTAAGATCATTGCCCTGATGTTCACAATTAAATTTTGTAATGAATTCTTTTCTTACTTCCTCCAGGAAACTAGGAATATTATCAATTTTAACTATGTATCTTATACCTATGCTATGGGTGTTATCAGATTCAAAGTTTCTATCCAAGGTATTTGTTATCACGTTAAATGTTATTGCTGTATGGTCAGAGCAACTTTCTATTACTCCACATCTCCAATTTGTGACCCTATTGACCATACTACTGTTTGTAATGGTTAGATCTATATAGTTCTTGCCTTCATTTGACTGAAATGTTGGAATACCGTTAGCTTCATTAAGTATGAATAGGTTACTGCCTGTTATAAATTCTTCTAATATTTTTCCTCGGTGATTTGTTGTCGTGTCGTGCCACATTTTACTCCTCGCATTTGTATCCATAGCCAATAATACATTTGCTCCGTTAGCGTAGTTCATTATGGTTTCAATTTTATTTATTGTTCTTTTCATATTTTTCTCTATATCGCAGTACTTGCTTACGATATACAGTTTTTTCAGATGGATGTGAACTTCTGCAACTACGCAATCCTCATCGGAGAGCTGATTTATAGTAATAACGTCAAGCTTATTATTGTTCACGAGGATAGCAGCTCTTTTCCTTCCATTTCCCTGTGTAAGAATTTTAATTTTTTTTTGGAATCCCAGCTGGGCTGTTGCGAATTAAGTAAGCCTCCTGTACAAATATCAAATCAAGTTTGTTTTCTACAATTTGTTGGGCTACGTTGCTAACTGCTGCTCGTGAATGTTGAAGCTTAATCTGTTGACATTTAAGTGGTTTATTGTGTATTGTATATTTCATGGTTTGTTATGGGATATTCATTTCAGTAATCGATATTCTTTATATAATTATTCAAGGCTATTTTATGACACCACTTAACATAAAGGCTAAATCATGAAAAAAGGCATTGTTTATATTTGTATGACTGCAGTGCATTATAACACAGGTTAAAGTAACATCTTTTAATAAATATTATCTTCAAATTAGGAGTAAAGAGTTCATAAATGCATACAGAGAATACAGGATGATTATTTGAAAAGACAAAATAAAAATGCTTCAACATGAAAAATATTTCAATTTAGTTACTTTCTCTACTGCTTAGCTATAGTAGTGCATTCCACTCAGACATTTTACTCCATTCTTTCACCGTAAATACATGTGTTGTGATTCTATGAATTTAAAAAAGGGTTGTATGCGTGTGCATGAAATTCTTCCTGTCACATCCTTGGAAGCTAAATACAAAGCTTGTTTGAGAGGTAGAATAGGAACTGAAAAATTCAGTGCCACAGCCGGGATTTTGTAGCTGGTTTGCTCAATCCATAGTTGGTGGTCCACTTAGGCAGCGCTCCCGTTGCTCCTCATTGAATGATGTTTACAAGTTACTGCTTCCCGTGATGAATAACTTTATATACTTAGTGTGTGTATTTGCTTTGGAGATACAGGGTTTCGTGTTTTGAACGACTAGCAGATTTTAATCCAGACTAGCTTAATGTAGAACAAGATTTCTTGCCAAGTGTGGGAAAGAATGCAGGAAACTTTAAATAACATGCACAAATAAGGTTCACTGTTTAAACTATATCGAATAAATTAACACTGTTACCTATTATTTATTTATGCCAACAAACTTACTGCTGGTGTTCTTAAACACACAAGCCATGTTGGGCAAAGTTTGAAAGGCAGAACTGGAACTTAAAAATTCAATGTCACAACTGGGATTTGAACCACAGACCTTCCACTTACCGTGCGTCTGCTCTACCACTGAGCTATTGTGACAAACTGCCAGAATGGCATTAAATTCTCAAACCAGTTCGTATTTCTTCTGGTAAACCACAACATACTGACCTGTCATGGTATGTAATACGTCCTCTGATTGGTGATCAGAGGATATGGTCGGTGAATTTATTTTGATAATTCTCCCGGTCAGGTCGGTGAGACCCGTAAACCAACGACAGGTGTGGTCCTCCAGACATTCTGGGGGTTGTGAGAGAGCGATGTGAACGCCAAAACATAAAAATATGGTGCTCGCTAAAAAGGGGTTACTATTACTGCTATTGCTCTCTTCAATATCATCAGTGAAAAATATTGGAGAGCAAGAGGATTAATGACTTCATTGTCAGAAATCCAGCATTAGCTAACAACAACATATTTTTTTTTCCTCTCTAGTGCCTGTTCGCAGACTGGTGAACTACATTAGTATAGGTGCTATTGCTTCTCTGTAGATAGTTCTCAGAGACTGGTGGCCGAGTCCCCACTGTAGTCTTGCTGCTTTGTTTAGCATGTTTGTTAGTAGGAGTGCCTTGTCCGGTATGTTGTCAATGTGTCTATTAAAGTTGAATTTTTCATCTAGGGTTATCCCTAGGTATCTAAGTTCTCTAATCTGCTTAAGTGGTTTGTAATTCAGGTATACCTTGATTGGTTCGTTATGAGCTTTCCTTCTCCTTGATATTAATAGAACCATTGATTTTGAGTCATTAAATTTCAGTTTGTTTTGCTTTGCCCAGTTCTCTACTTTCTTTAAGTCTGAATTTGCATAGTTTTCTGCTTCTTTGTTGCTGTTACCTCTTGTAAGTAGAAGTAGATCATCTGCAAAAGCCACTACTTTTGATTGGTTTGTTAGTTTCAAGTTGAGAACTGAATTGTACATTATGTTCCACAGACCAGGACCGCAGCTTGAACCCTGTGGACATCCCCTGGTTACCTCCTTTGTGATCTTGCATTCATTTGTTTGTAAGGTCGCTGTTCTGTTACTGAAGTGCCTGCCTGTCAGCCTGTATAAATTTTTTGGGCATTGAAGTTCTTTGACGTTGAGCAAAATACGTGGCCACCAGGCTGAATCTAAAGTGCCACGTACATCTAAGCTAACGGCTACAACACATTTTTTTGCTCGAAGGCTTTCCTCTGTGAAGTGTTTCACAGCCATGGCTGCATCCACTGTCCCTTTTTGAGGTGTGAAGCCAAACTGGTTTGCATTTAACAAGTGGTTGGTGTTTATCTGATATAATACGCTGTTGTTCAAAAGTTTCTCCAATACCTTTCCTCCAACATTTAGAAGACTGATTGGTCGATACTTTGTCACTTCTTCACTATGTTGCTTCCCTGGTTTAATTATTGGTAATATATTTGATTTTTTCCATTGCGTTGGAAAGCAGCCCTTTTTAAGGCAATTATTGTACACTGCAGTAAGAAAAGATGGAAAATGATTGAACACTTGTAGAAGGATCACACTTGTAATTCCATCTTCTCCTGGAGCTTTGTTGGGGTTAAAGCTCTTTATTACTGCTTTAACTTCCTCTACAGTGAATTCTGTGTCTTCATCTGTATTAGGAGGCTCCTTAGCCATTATTCTTATATTCTGTTGAAGCTCAGAGTCCTCATCTTCTTTATCATCAGGAATGAAGTAGTCTATCATATATTTTAACGTGCTGTTGAGATCTTCGGTATGTATATGTTCCATCAGGTTTTTATATTGTTGTCAAAATGGTTTTATCTCTGAATTTCCCTGCTGCAATCTTGTATACTTTATTCCAGGGATTTGAACTATCGGTGGCAGTACAGAATAATGTCCAAGAATTCATTTTTGCTGTTTGTAAATTGTTCTGATACAGTCGCTTTTCGACGAGATACTGAGTTTTCCTTTCTTCTCTTAGGGCTTATTATGTTGTGTCCATTGGTATCGCCATCTCCTAGCATTGACCTTGTTCCATTTAATTTTTAATTCTTCGTTCCACCACGGTACCATTCTGTACTTAGTTGAATTTTTCTTTTATAAGGAATAGTTGAATGCTGTTTTGCATGCAGAAGTTATACAGCAGTGTTGCATTCCACTCAGAAATTTTACTCCATTCTTTCACCGTGAATACATGTGTTGTGATTCTATGAATTTAAAAAAGGGGTGTGTGCGTGTGCATGAAATTCTTCCTGTCACATCCTTGGAAGCTAAATACAAAGCTTGTTTGAGAGGTAGAATAGGAACTGAAAAATTCAGTGCCACAGCCGGGATTTTGTAGCTGGTTTGCTCAATCCATAGTTGGTGGTCCACTTAGGCAGCGCTCCCGTTGCTCCTCATTGAATGATGTATACAAGTTACTGCTTCCCGTGGTGAATAACTTTATATACTCAGTGTGTGTATTTGCTTTGGAGATACAGGGTTTCGTGTTTTGAACGACTAGCAGATTTTAATCCAGACTAGCTTAATGTAGAACAAGATTTCTTGCCAAGTGTAGGAAAGAATGCAGGAAACTTTAAATAACATACACAAATAAGGTTTACTGTTTAAAGTATATTGAATAAATTAACACTGTTACCTATTATTTATTTATGCCAACAAACTTACTGCTGGTGTTCTTAAACACACAAGCCGTGTTGGGCAAAGTTTGAAAGGCAGAACTGGAACTTATAAATTCAATGCCACAACTGGGATTTGAACTGCAGACCTTCCGCTTACCGGGCGGCTGCTCTACCACTGAGCTATTGTGACAAACTGCCAGAATGGCATTAAATTCTCAAACCAGTTCGTATTTCTTCTGGTAAACCACAATTTTTAAGTTGCAGTTCTATCTTTCTAACACTTACATTACCATATAACTATTTTATGCCTTTTTGCCTGTGTGTCATATACATTTTATAGCAGCTTACTAGCCCCAAGTCTATGAGCCAAGTGATGCCATGCTACTGTACCACTACGCATCTCTCTCACAGTTGGCTCTGTGCTTACATGTTATTTGACTCGGCCAATCAGCTTTTTGCATCTATATTTGATTTTAATCAATTTTTGTTGGAATATTTTAGCATCACCGGATATTACAGTGGCATCTTTTTACCTTTATAATTCTTTTTCGTATATTTGTAATCACTTTATAATATTAAAATTTTATAATAATGACCCAATATTCAAATTTAGCACAATAATTAATACAATGTGACTGTTATTGCCATATCAGTTTGAACCACTTACCTTCTGCTTACTGTTGGGCTGTTCTAGCCATTAAGCTACTGTGACAATGATATTGAATTGTCCACCCGATTCGTATTTCTCCTGGTAGACCACAAAGGGAGTCTCACATCAGAGACTAATGCCCCAAGGGCAACTTACTATCCCACACACGGCTTGTGTGTATAAAAACACCAACAGTAAGTTTGTTGGCATAAATAAATAAGTTTATCGTTTAACAGACTCTTCATTTTTGAGTTATACTGTTCACATACACACATGCGCATGCATGATCTTTTTCTTCAGGGGACCTCAAGTGAAATCTTGGTATCAAATTTTTGGGGGGAAATACAACATTTCCTTTACTTAATATAGTAAGTGATAGAGAAGGTACATCTATGAGTGATTCTGATGATACAGCATTTTTATGTTGTATCTTTATGAATAAATCACCTGTATTTTCTTAAGATCAAAATCCCCAACTTAAAATTTAAAGAAAATAGTAAAAATAACTTTTAGAAATAATGTGTGAAGAGGAGAAAAAGCATATTTCTACACCTGCAGAAATGCTGCAGCTTTGGTAAATAAATATAAATTCATTTAATATATAGTTGCAATATTCTTAAAATTTATCTAACATTAATAAAAGAATTTAACATGGTAATCTTTTCAAGATGGTCTCCATTTTTTTCACACTTTTTCCCATTGTTGTGCAAGTTTGAAAACCCCCTTAGGATAGAAGTTTGTCTGAACATGTTGACACACTGCTTTTCACAGTATCACATTGCGACTGTAGGGAGTGTGTGGAAGAATTTCGCACTCAAATGTCACGATCTTTGCCACTGTATCATGAGCAGTGCAAGGACGTGCATTATCTTTTTGCAGGACGATCTTCTTTTTAGAACATTTACTGCACAAAGGAGTTTAGAAAGTGTGTGGATCTAGTAGACACTATTTATGTTTTGCCCAGGTTCAAGAAAATAACCAAAATATACTGTCTGCAACTTTCTCATCAGATTGCAGTCTGCTTTTTTTTTAACGGCATATCCCAATTGTGCCACTCCATATGCTGGCATTTTGTTTCAGACCCATAACGATGGAGCCACTTTCATTGCCTGTCACAATTTTCATCAAAAAATTACAGCCTTCATTTTAAAATCTCTGAAGAAGTTTTTGAGTGATGACTCTTCTCTGAAGCTTGTCGTCTTCGAACGTGGGACCCAATCGCCACAAACTTTTCTATAACCTAAGCCTCCAATTATTTTAATTTAAACCAAAAAGGTAAGTCAATTAATAACACTACATAACACTTATAATTTCCCGGAACATATTTCGGAGGCTGACTTTCCTCCATTATCAACCGGACATTGGCTGGTTCTCGCTGGTGTGGATGGCAGTTTCCTCTGAGCTCTACTCTGGTGGTGGTTCAAGAAACTTGCTGAAAATATCCTTTTGGGGGAATGTTGAAATTGAATACTCTGTTTCTATTTTTCAAAATGAAGATTTGCTGATTTTTCTTAACTTTTGTTTTCTAGGTTTCTAAAGTGTTCCTTGGATCTTATTTCTAAATTTCTTTTGGTTTTTCCTATATTAACTTCATCACAGCACTGCATTCAATTTGCTATATGCCAGATCTTTTATTAGGTGGAATGGCATCTTTGATGTTTCACTTCAGTAGATTTTTTATGGCGTAGTGGTTCATATTCAACTAGCACCAGTGAACCATCAGCAGTTGCCACTCACTTTTGGACAAAAAACTACAACATAAAGCCAGAACCAAAACTCCTCAAACACGTAATGGGAAAACAAGAGGTGTCCACTTGGGAACAAATCTTCATTTTGAAAAATAGAAACAGAGTATTAAGTTTCAACATCCTCCAGAAGGATATTTTCAGCAAGTTCCTTGAACCACCAACAGAGAAACATCACCATCCATACCAGGGAGAACCCGTCGATGTCCCGTTAATAATGGAGGGAAGTCAGCCTCCAAAACATGTTCTGGTAAATTATAAGTAAGTGTTGTGTAGTGTTATTAATCAACTCACCTTTTTGGTTTAAACTGATTATTATAACAGTTTTCAAACTTCTAAAAAAGAAGATACTTCAATTACTTGTTCACAGAGCTAAGTCCTACTGGGTTTTCATTCACAGTGACATGCCTGTCTTCTCGAATGAGCTCATCAACTCTGTCCTTGTTGCATTCCTGCTCGTTGAAATGTATCACCCTAACACTGCACACATCTCCATAGGCACATTGAAATCTGAGGTGAATTTCAGTCACAGATTTTTCCTCTTTAATGAGGAATTTAATGACCGCATACTGTGGAAACAAAACATTGATGTTCACCATTTTGGAAAGGCTGCAAAGTTAATATCACAATATGGCAACATATATTGTAAAGTCTATAGATTATGATCCTGCAGTCATTCTTGTTACAGTTTTGGAATTTGAATTTTAACAATGGGTTGATCACAAGAAGCATGAATACCTTACTTAATGGGATACAGTTTTAGACGTTGAGTAGTGTAGTATTTATCTTGTACATTACTTTGGAAGTAGACCTAATATATAATTAAGAAAAATGAATTAATGCATCATGAATTGTAAGAGATTTTACCATGTAAGCAGGGAGAGCAGTGACCTTTTCATTTCAATGTTGAACTCAAAAATAAATCTTGGAAGAACTTCCAAACAAATCCAGTTAACCAAACTATATTATTTAATGCACCATCTAGCTTGAAATACATTCCTTCAGTGCATCATGACTGATACGAATAGCTCAAATAAAATGGAACTTGCAAGTATGAATGTGAAGCAAGTAACTTACATTTTACATGAATGAAAATATTTTATATGATCTAAAACATGTAAAATATGGTTAAATTAACTGAAATTAAAATGGGCATTAAGAGTTATAATAATCCATATGAGCTAAAAATATTCTTCAGTTTCAGCATTTAAATGATATATTAAGAGTAGATGGGTCGTCTCTCTTCTGATGTATGCGTATGAAATAGTGTACAGATAGAAATAAACTTCAAACTTGGGAGGTTTGGGCTGAGGGGAATAAGATCTAGAAGGATACTCATGGCCAAAGTGAATCAGCCAGTTTCTGTATACAGTAGAGTCCCATCAATCCAAACATCTGCCTCATCGGAACAGGGCTAGGAAGAAAATCTACCAAATTTGTTTTGAATTTTAGAGCAGGAAAAAATAAAGATTAAAATTTAACTATTTTTTTTTCAAGTAGGATCAAATTTATTAGCACAGAAAAACGTGAAATAAGTGCTACAGGAATATACAGTGAATCTGTCTGCTATCTTATACACAAAAACTAAAAAAGGGAAGGCCTAGAACTATTAACAATGTGCATAACAAAGTTTGAATGTAATTTGTCTATGTTAACGAGAAAACAAAACAGAAAGGCAAATCAACCATTAACAAGTGAAGTCTGTGATCTTCTTTTGTCGCAACGCACTGAAACGACTTGAAGAGGCAATGTTCCGCCAACATCGCATAAACATTACAACACTAGCAGCTAGGTAGACGCTAATAAAGCTTATGAAAACATTACAGTAATTGGTTTTCGAGCCTCAGAATGTAGTTGTAAATAAATTGCAGCATATTGTACTAATTTTCTACTTTCAATCATTTTAATACTTAACACGTAAATGCTTATGGTCAATATGTTGTCATATTTGAGGAAAATCCACCTAATCCGAATTTTGGTTAATCCAAACAGGGTTTGGTCCCAATTAGCTTGGATTAGTGGGGCTCTAGTGTAATTTATTTTGCATTGGTAAATTGTTACTTAAAAAGTAACTGAAGCTAGTATTGCAAATCTGGCTCAACAATCTTTCAAGTATCTAAATTAAGAACAAATTAGAAACTAAAAGCTCCACTTACCTTATTAATATTGCAATATGTTGAACTGCTGACTAGTTTCAAGTTGTATCCAACTTATTCTCAAAGCTATCCAAACAAGTTACCCAAGTTCTGTTGCTTCAGTGTTTCACAGTATCACAGTGACCAAAGTATCAATCGGTTTTGATATCCCTTTCACAGGAATATAAATTTAAGCAATTTGAATAGCCGTGACCATGATCATTAAGACAAGACACAATGGACTGGCCATCCATTCAAATTTGAACATCATGAGTTTGAATCTCAGTGACTACAGCCGGATGTGTCTATGGTAAAGGATGGGGTGGGCCCATGTGAAATAACTGGTGTTATGGCACACATGAATGATAGTGGGATTACATTTGAAAGCAGGTGCATGTTTCCTGCTTGATGTTAACTGTTACTATTATTTCTACTTTACTGTTAAAGATCAATATAACATGTAAATAACAAAAAAGATATCTCAAATATTCTAAATATTTTCTAAAATTGTTAGTTTTACATTGGACATCTATACACATGCATATTGTGGAGAAAATTAGTCTTTTCATGGTTCTGATGATTTGAAATGTTTTAAATAGAATTGTGTCACACAAATCAGACATATGATTATGCTGAAAGATTCTAATAGATTTTAACATTGACTGTTTGAAAATGGAACATCATTTCATTTTTGGACTTCATGAAAACTGGGTAAAACAACATTGAAAACATGAGTATATTTGCATTAGTTGAGTTTACCCAAAAGTAATATGTTAATATAATTTTATTTGCATAAAAAATATTTTGTAAAGTGAGTCTGGTAAATAAAATAAAACTAATTCCATTTAAGTAAGTTACTATAGGATTGTTCTCAACAAAAACCTTAACCCTTTGGGTGCTAAGGTCTAATGAAAGCTGATGCAATTTGTGCATGTAAAGTGTAAGGAGCTAATCTATGGAGGTGGAGTTTTACATTCAAGTAATTTATGAAACTGCTATGTAACTGCTACTCCCTTCTGTAGTTAATGACTGGGTAAACTAGTGAAGTCTCTAAACTTCAGTGAGTTGTAACAGACATCAGGTGAGCATTAATTTCAGAAAATAAGAGTAGTATAAAATAAAGTCATGGGCACAGTTACAGATTGAAGTGGAAAGTTGTCAACGTAGAGCTATGTCCTCAGAATGCAGACTGCTTGGACTTCAATAGGAAAGTAACTTGTCCTATTTCTGAACATTTCACCAAGCCTTTGAAGTTTTGCGTAACTGTAGCTTGTAGCACTGACAACATGGGAGAAATTACTAATCATAGAACCCTTGTCTCACAGTTCATAAATAGTTGCCTTGACCGTAAGGCATATTTATGTACTGTAACCACATTTACAATGCTGGGGCTCACATGTCTTGTTATTCGATGCTGTACATTTGCAAACGTGAATATGATATCCTGTCACATTCTGAAAGGCTCCTGCTGTGTAATAATGAAGGGTTATCAACAGCAAGTTGCTTCTGCGTAACCAACAGCTGGTTTTGTGGCAATGTGGACATATGTACCTACATGCTTTTTGCACTCAGTTTTTCACTCTGCAATTCTATGTCATCATGTTCCTGAAAGGTATTGAACTATATTTAAAATTCCTTGGTCTTGGTAGAAATGCAGGTTAAGATTTCGTATTTTGCTAAAATATTTCATATCATGAACATTAAACCAAGGAGAGAGGAAGCTCTTCATTTTATTGCATTTGGTACAGTAGCTTGTCAAAATTGGAAACATGCATCATTGTTAAAAATACTGATAAAGAGTATTTTGTGACAAAAAAGGGTTTTCAGGACATACACAATCTTAAACGAAATACACACTTCCCGGTATAAAACTATAATTCTATACCACACCAATCAACAATAATACATAGAGCGATAGTTTTTATTTACTTATATCTGAGGATGTCATAGTATGAAAACATTGAAAGGAAACCGTGCCATGAAAGCAATAATGGCAGTCATTCTCTAAATGTTTATAGAGCTGAGATTCTATCTTTAGTGATACTCGATTGAATAGTATTATAGATCAGTAGAGCGAGGATAAATATCCCATCGCCTACAATGTTTGCGCGCTTGTACTATACACGCCCCGTGGTGACTGGCAGACGGCGTAGCACAGGAGTTCAGAACACGTAAACAAAAGGGCAGGGCTGTGTAAGAAGCTCTAGTCCATTTACATCAGTTCATATCGTCATCTATTCGTTCCTCAAAAACATTGCAGCGAACAATAATACATTTTTTAAATTGTTCAAAAGTAAAACTTGTCATTCAAACAATGTTTATACAGCGAGAAACTCTCAACGTCACATGATGTAACGGGAGCAAACGTAAGATATTGTCACCGTGCCCGCCGCATCTAATTGCCAACAACAGCAGTGTCACCCATCGCATTATTGTTGGCACCACCGCAAAGGAGCCGAAGGAAAGAGACAGAGAATGGCCGCATTGTTGGGGCGCTTGCCGAAAGAGAGAAAAGGATAGAGGCTTCTGGAATCTTCTACTTTCTATCTCACCGCAATAACTGAACGTTCCTGAAGCTTCCAGAATAGTGCCTGGGAGATATAAATAGCGGTAAAGTGCGACAGAAGAGGCAGACGTATGTGAAGCGTTGAGTACTCGTGCCGACGGAAACAAGAGACGTATGCGAAGCATCGAGGAGTCGTGCCGATGGAGAAGAGTTCTTTGTGTTACGAGTTCGGAGCCGTGCTGTTGGAGAATCGGAAAAGACTTTCTTGTTGTTGCAACGAGTGTACAAAGTTACTGTTTACGGAAATAAAAGTGTTTCTTTATCCCGACTACATCTGTCTTCTTTACTTCACACCCCACCAAAAAGTCACACTGGTGTCAGAAGTGGGATCCGTCGAATTGCTTCTAGTTTCGTTACATCGTCGTTAGAAGTTGCAACGTTAGAACCAAGATGGAGGGAGATTCGGAAACCAGGATGATGGCAATGATGAAAGAATTATTCGCCGAAATGAAGACAGAAATGTCCGAAATGAAGACAGGAATGTCCAAGATGAAGACGGCAAACGACAACCTCGCTACAGAAATGAAGACGGCAAACGACAACCTCGCTACCGAGCTGAAAGAAGAAATGAAGACGGCAAACGACAACCTCGCTGCTGAACTGAAAGACATGAAGACGACAAACGACAACCTCGTTGCCAAAATGAAGACGAGAAACGACAACCTCGCTGCCGAGCTGAAAGAGATGAAGACGGAGCTATCGGCAAAAATTGACGGCGAACTGATTGGCGTGACGGAAGACGTGGAAGAACTCGGCGAAAAGGTGGAAGACCTCTGCCAGCACGTGGACGTCGTGGAGGACGACGGGGAACGTCTTGGCGCCCTGGTAGTAAGAGTTGACGGGAGCGTCAAAGTACTGGATGCCAGGGGCAGACGGAATAGCGCGGAGCCGGGGAGGGAGCACCTAGTGGCCGAGGCGACAGTTGCGCCCGTTTCGGATGATATGAGGGAAGACGTGGAACAACTCGGCGAACTGATTGGCGTGAGGGAAGATGTGGAACAACTCGGCGAACTGATTGGCGTGACGGAAGACGTGGAACAACTCGGCGAACTGACTGGCGTGACGGAAGACGTGGAAGAACTCGGCAAAAAGGTGGAAGACCTCGGCCAGCATGTGGACGTCGTGGAGGACGACGGGGAACGTCTTGGCGCCCTGGCAGTAAGAGTTGACGAGAGTGTCAAAGTACTGGATGCCAGGGGCAGACGGAATAGCGCGGAGCCGGGGAGGGAGCACCTAGTGGCCGAGGCGACAGTTGCGCCCGTTTCGGATGATATGAGGGAAGACGTGGAACAACTCGGCGAACTGATTGGCGTGAGGGAAGACGTGGAACAACTCGGCGAACTGATTGGCGTGACGGAAGACGTGGAACAACTCGGCGAACTGACTGGCGTGACGGAAGACGTGGAAGAACTCGGCAAAAAGGTGGAAGACCTCGGCCAGCATGTGGACGTCGTGGAGGACGACGGGGAACGTCTTGGCGCCCTGGTAGTAAGAGTTGACGAGAGTGTCAAAGTACTGGATGCCAGGGGCAGACGGAATAGCGCGGACCAGGGGAGGGAGCACCTAGTGGCCGAGGCGACAGTTGCGCCCGTTTCAGATAACGAAAGTGTACGTCTCGGGGAAGACAAAGGGGCAGTTCAGGGACGTCGTCGAGGATCCCCTGGAGGAGTGTGTCGGGTACGTAACCAACCAGGATATGACGTGGAGGACGATCAGCAGGGAAGCGCACAAGCAAACGAGCAACACGCGAGAACCGACTTGGCGTGTGACATGGGGGGACCGTCGGGGCCATCCAATCACTTGACGCATAGTGCTGTGAACGGAAGAATGGTGGACATCATCTTGGACGGCAGGATACAGGAGAGGCCGTGCCGAGCACGAGTGAACACGAGTGCAGCGGTGGACGCGACTCGCGCGGATGTGGCGGGGTTTGTTGCCGTTATCTACCATTTATAATGCCTACATCATTAAAACAAACTATAACAGGTATTCTATGCAACAAGTGGAATTAGGCAAGCTTTGTATTACATGGGCAAGAGCCACTGATCAAATAGTACCTTTATCTGCCATTAGGACAGTAACCTACACATTTTAACACTGATGTCTCCACACCAACTAAGATCTCTGGCCTCTAGATTAACCAAACATAAACTCACTTCATCAGCACTGCTATTGATGATGTCCATTTGTGCACGGGAAATCACAGATAAAAATGAACACATTTTTAAGTAGGGGTGTGCGGTCAAGACTGGCCATGTTATAGTGCTGAATCATATAGTCATATTTAAATTTTTGCCTATGCCAGGCCTGGGCAATCGGTGCTCTCTGAGTGCAGATCACTCATGGCCTTGCACTGATAACTATGTTTAGCAGGTGAAAAAGAATGAAGGTTGCTCAAGCTATCCCACGAATTGCCCAGATCTGTCGCAACCCTATACCCTACATTATATACATGGTGAGAAAGAACAATTTCTACATATAAATTAAACCTAGTAATGGTGAATGCATCAGTGATCAAACATATTTGTGCGATAGAACCTCTATAGAACCTTGCACTTGACGGCTCTCAGTAAATTGCTAAATCAACAGAGTAACAAACGAGAAACTTTTCTGCTAAAATGCTGACCCAATTACTATGCAGCTTTTTAGTAGGTTGACCATGAAGCAGAATTAGAAGCAAAAGCTACTTTTGTTGTTGGTTTCAGCTACTTCCAAACACTTGCTTTGGTTTGTGTTCCATCTTCTGAATACAGTTGTGGCTTTGCGATTTTATTCTATTGTTTGTTTGCTTTGTTAACAGTTTTCATTGGTGGTGGTTGTCGGATTTATATTAAACTGTAGTAGCAGTGTCAGGTTCATATTAGGGAAATGACTAATAAGAGATGCCAAACGATAATTCTTGTAGTGATAAACCAATAAACCTTTGTGCCAATATCTGCTATTTGTAGCCAGGCAATGAAATTGTTAAACAGAACTCATGATTCTACAAGTAGGAGAAAAGATATGTAAAACTTAATGGGCTTCCCTCCTTTCCTAATGATAACGTAGCTATTCAGTTTTGCACTTTTAATTATAAGGCAATATTTTATTAATTTGCATTTATTGCATATGTACACTATTTATATATGCTTTTGAAGTGAAGTGGCAAACTTACCAGGTTTTTTGTAGTGGTAAAGGGTGGTATAAATAGAAACTAGCTACGCCTTGCGAGCCACTGCTTAGTGAGCAAGTGAGAATTGAGTCGCAGCTCGCAATTTTGGTATAAATAAAAACCTTACCTCTTCTCCAAGCAATGGCTCAGTGTGCTTAATGAGCTTTATCATCTCAAGTCAGCTGAGTAAACAAACACCTCTAACTGTTACCTTCCTGGTGATTTAAATTAAAATTTTTGTTGTGCTTTTAAAATATCTCTCTAATAAAAATTTATGTTAAGCATACTCACATTTAATAAAGCTAAATAGTGATGCAGATTTAAACTACACAAATAAAATTAAAAGTTTAGCTACTTAAAAACAATTACTATTTGCCTAACTTGCAACTGAAACCTCCATTTTCTCTCCAAATTCAATTACAGATTTTCTTTGTACACTAGTAATAAGAAACTTGTCACCTACCAAATGAAGTAATGAAGGTGGATTTCTTGTACTCATATATTTCTCGTCTTTGTTGCATTGTTTTATATTGATAATTTTTATAACTGTACTGTCCTGAGGTACTACAGCTCTTTGAGTATAGCCTTGGCCTACTGCCCAGCTGCTGGATCCCCTACTTCTGCCCACAGCAGGCATCATGAGTGGGGTCCAGTGGTGGAGAGTAGGACGTGGTCAGTGCCTTGATCCCTTTGTAACCGGAGTTTATCATACAGAGGAAAGCCAGGTTGGGTGATCAACCGTATGAGAAAGAGGAAGTGGATGATTTGAAATGATGGTGAAAGATAATAGGAATGGTGATGATGGACCAATTGGTGGAATGATGGTGGGGGAAAACCAGAGAATTCAGAGAAAACCAACCCCTACACTGGTGTGTCCACCACACATCCCACATATGGATGTCTGGGATTGAACCCTGGTCACTTTGGTGAGAGCTATCTTCTTGGCCACAACGTGGCCTGAGTTTTATAACTAGGCGATGGAAATTTACATATACAAAAATATCGAAATTAGTAACTGTAGCCAGGGTTGTCATCAATTAAAGCTACGGATGCAAGAGATAGGTTCTTACTGTACATTTCATAGGGATTTCTTTGGCTGTTAAAAGACCTCAGAACTATATGTTTATGGGTTATTTGCTAACATTAGCTGGTTCAGCTTTAATTTCAGGAAGGTGATTATTAGGGCTCGGATTTCTATGACTTTTTTTTCTGATAATGCTTTGGCGATGTCTTGTGGAAAATATACATTGCTCATAATATTTTGAGTGTGTGCAGTAGCACGACCATTTCTTTGACATGCATATAATTTAAATGCCACATTTCTGACTTCATTATTCTGAATCAGATAATTAAGTTTAGTACACTATCTGTTACACCTATACTTCTGTGCTGCAGGTTTATCTTAATAATAAACACTTTCGAAGCTCCATATATTCATTTAAATAGTCACATTCCATTATACAGCATTTTCATAAAGTACTGTTCTTAATTGATTAATAAGCAAAATGTTGATAACCTCTTGGTTGATTTCAGGCAATACGTTCCTGTGCTCAAAGGAACTATTAACTACTTTAAACACAATCACCTCACATGCAACATGACAAAAACAACCTTAGTTCATTTCTCACAGAGTAATATAAGCACCACAAATTTCTCCTTACCAGTAAATAATAACAGTATTCATGACGTAAGCGAACATAAATTTCTAGTAATAATACTTGATAGAAAATTAACATGGGCTGGACATATAAATCATATTTGTGACAAAATTAGTAAATCTGTGTATCTCCTACGTCATTTTAAAAATATCTTAGATGAGAAGGGGCTCAAAATGATTTATTATGGAGTTATATACCCATATTTACTGTATGCGATAGAAATTTGGGGCTGTGCTGCTGCAACCCATATGGAAAGGTATTTAGATTGCAAAAACGGGCAGTCAGATTGATTTTCAATATGAACTCTCGTGAATCATGTAGGGGAATATTTAAGGATAAGCAGATATTAACATTGTATTCTCTGTATGTCTATAAAGTTGTAACCTATGCAGTTCAGAAACAAAACCTAAAAAATAGCAATATCCATAGTCACTACACCCGACACAATGATAATTATTTTCAGCAGAGATTTAGTAAAAATATTTCAAAAAAGGATCCTAATGTCATGGGTTTAATGCTTCATGCAAAACTACCTGCATATTTAAAATGTTCTAAAGGTAAACAATTTGAGTGTGCTCTGAAGAAGTATTTGATGAGGACATTGTACAGTATCAATGAACTATAATAATGTCCATATTGAAATTACAGACCCTCTGTGTAAATCATAAATGATAGGTAGCTATAGTAATATGTGTAACCATTAGTTTGTCCATCTCTGTAATACAAATTATAAATATAAATGTGTGACAATGTCAAAAACTGTATTGCAGTCTATTGACAATAAAGAATTTAATTTAATGTGATAGCTCAACAACCCAGCACTCCACATGGGTCGGTGTCTGTGCAGAGCCAATGTGATGAAGACCAAACTTGTGGGGAGTATGGTGAACATTACACAACTCTTCAACAAATAGGAAAAGGAGCTATTGGTTATGTCAAAATGGCTTTTCGTAAAGAAGATGGTTTATTGGTAAGCAGTGTATTTTATTGTTGTAAATCTCTTCACCAAAATTTTGTATGTATTGTGGTCCTAAATTTCTCTAACAAGGTAGCTAAATCTATCTCCGCCTGTATTGTGTTTCATTGCTTAAGGTGGTTCCATAATTATTTTGTGTTCACAGGTGATAACAAAGTTCATTCAAAAACAGAAAGTTCATCAGCAGTCATGGGTAGATGATCCTAATCTTGGAAGGAAGGTGCCTCTTGAAATAAGCCTTCTAACAACACTCAAACATCCAAACATTGTAAGTGAAACCTGCTGTCCCTCTGGGCTTAGAATAGGTCCGCACATAAACACAGCTGATTGTTTGAAAACTAATGTGAATCAACAATGTGAAGTAATGTGCTAATTCAAAAAATTATACACATTGAGTTATTGTATCTTAAATTAAACTTCAACGCATTGCACATAAAGGCAAAATGTGTTGAGAATAAATTCAAGGTATGAGAAGTATAGTGTCTTTGTTGACTCCACATATGTAACTTTTTGAATTGCTCATTGTATCACTCTGCCAACAGCTTTCAGCTACTCCAGGATAGCCCTCTTGTTCAGCTGTTTTTTTTATTTAGTGTTTAACACCCGCTTTTACTACTATGGCACCACAGGTGGTGACACTGATGATATATGGAATGAAGATGGAGCACCAGTGGAATGAGATGGCGGGGGAAACAGGAGAACCCAGAGGAAACCCTCCCCAGCACCACGAATCCCACATGCGGTTGCCTGGAATTGAACTTGGGCCGCTTTGGTGAGAAGTGAATGGTCTAACCACTAACCGCTGTTACATCTCACTCAACGTTATTGTAACAGTGTGTTCTCTTTCATTCCAGCAGCACTGGGCATTAAAATTACACTTGCAAAAGCTTTAAGTGAATCTCAGTTGTCCAATAGAGGCGCATCATCCAGCTCAATTTCAGAAATAGTTGTATCACTTGAAGAATCATCCAAGTTTATACTTTAAAAAGAAACTATGCGCTCTGAGGCAAATGGCACTTTTAATAAAATTCTTCACCTGCCCTAAAACACCAAATGGTCTTTCCCTTTCCTTTTTTGGGTGTTTTACAGTTCCTGTTTTTTTGATTTCCATTCTTGCAGTAGAAACACTATTCATAGATACACCTCTTGCTTCTGACGTCAATTTAGTTATGTCTTTCACAGCCCGGGTACCATAACTTTAAAAGAAAGGGTTAAACACACCTAATACGATTGTCTTTTCACCATGTTTTAAAGGCTTGCCGCTTTTATGTTTCTCTACACTATTCTGAGGACTTGAGCACTCCCCCCATAATGACTGCATGTGCACATACGCATTATTGAGAGGATGGGTGCCAGAACATAGCTTTGCTGCAATAAACAGTGCAATCAGGGAACTACTGACTATCATGTGAAAATAAGTAACAGTAAAATAATTTATACTTAAACACTTTGGAAGTTTAATTACTGTGCCTATTCACCCTGATAATTATTTCAGTGTATCAAATAGATAATGAGTACAATGTAATAACAAACTATTTTTACTCACCCCGAAAGTTGTGCTATAGAAGTGTAATGTTGATATCCAGACCCATTCTAGGTCAGATTGATTTTAGATGTATGGGCTGTTCAAAAGAAAACATGCCATAAAAGAGACCTGTGCAGAAAATTAAATTACCGGATGAAATTTATATTCTGCGAAATAAAATGAAAGATGCTTATGAATTACACAAGATGACAAAAATTGAACGGCACAGGGAACGATATACACAATTAAAAAAGGAGTATCATAGGACTTTAATTGATTTAAAATTGCAACATTATAAACAAAAGATAAATAACTCCAGCAATATAAACAAAGCAGTATGGAATTTAGTCAAGGATAGAAACACCACACACAGCACTGTCAGTGAAAATATTAAATTGCTCCATGAAGGTAAACATGTAGATGATCCAAACAAAATAAGCAACTTATTTAACAACTATGTTGCAACCTTGGGAAGTAAGGAGAAGGATATATCACACAATAACACAGAAATACAGAATATTATCGTTAATACCATCTTCATGAATAACACAAACGTAGACGAAATCACAAAAATAATATGCAGTTTTAAAGAACATTCATCTTCAGGGTGGGATGGTATGTCTACTAGAATATTGAAAGAGTGTCAAAATGGGCTCGCAGCTACTTTAGCCCACCTAATAAACTGCTCAATAAATGAAGAAATATTTCCAAATTGCTTAAAACTGGGAATCATAAAACTTATCTATAAAAAGGGTAATAGAAATAGTGTTGATAATTATAGGCCAATAACCTTAATTTCTGTGATTGGTAAAGTTTTTGAAAAGATTTTATTAGTCAGACTGGTTGACTTTCTTAATAGATATGATGTATTGAATTGCCACCAGCATGGTTTTCGAAAAGGTATGTCAACAACCACAGCAGTTGCTGATTTTATGCAGAAAGTTTCGGAAAATCTAGACAAAGGTTTGAGCACTGCGGGAGCATTAATTGATCTTTCAAAGGCGTTTGACTGTGTCTCACATCAGATACTGCTTAATAAACTAGAAATTTATGGCATAAGAGGCAAAATGCTAAATATAATTAAGTCTTATCTAAGTAATAGAAAGTGTTCAACAGAAATCAACCATAAAATAGGTTTAAAAGTGTAAAGTATGTATCAGAACAAAAAGTAGTAACAACTGGAGTACCTCAAGGGTCTGTTCTGGGTCCAATTTTGTATCTAATATATGTAAATAATTTACCAAATATAACTACCAATACTATAGTATAGTATGCAGATGACACCACAATGATTTGCAGTGAAAAATCTCGTACTCAGTTGGTAACAGAAATTTCACACTCTGTAAAACAGCTAGCAACGTACTTAAGTAGCATAAATTTAGAAGTTAATTCTAAGAAAAGCAAAATGATCATATTTGAATACCGTAAAGCAAATGTAGTAACTGATGATGTACACTTTAACAACACTAGAATTGAAAAAGTTGATAACCATAACTTCCTAGGGATTCACATAAACAATAGGTTAACTTGGGAAGCTCATATTGACTATGTATGTAAAAAAATAAGCTCAAATATATATGTTTTAAGACAATTATCATTGTATTTAGACAAAAACATGTTACAAACTTTATATTTTGGACTCATCTATCCTCATATCTCCTATGGCACAGAATTACGGGGAAGCACCTGTAATGCGCACATGAATAGAGTATTGGTGTTGCAAAAAAATGTGTACGTTGTATCTATAGATTAGCAAGTACTGATTCGTGTAGAAATGTATTTAGAGATAGTAAGATTCTTACTGTAGCTGGACTATATGTATATAAGGTAGTTGTAATTGCAACTGAGAAGGAAAATAATGGCTCAAGTAACAGCGCACTTTATGATTATTATACCAGAGGAAGGGATGACTACCACAGGAAGCATTTAAATCTCAAATCAACTTGCAAGGATCCATCAATTATAGGACAGATATTGTACAACAAACTGCCAACAACTGTTAAACAACACAAAGGAAAACAATTTAAAAAGGAACTGAAAACATATTTAATCCAGAAATGTATATATAGGTTAGATGAATTATAATTAATTATATGTAATGAATTGTAAATGGTATTATCTGTTGTAAATAGAAACTTCTTAATTATATAGAAAATGTATGTATATATTCAGTTTAGTTTAATCTTATAATATTAATGTAACTTATGTATACCCATTGTATTGTAGAATATGACAATGTCTGAAACTTCTATGAAGTCTATAGACAATAAACATTACTATCATCATCATCATCACCATCACCATCACCATCACTATTACTATCACTATCACTATATCACTATCACTATCATTATCAATATCATTATCAATATCATTATCATTATTATTGTGTATATATGACCTTTTTTGTGCCTTAGGTTCAAGTATTGGATGTGTTTGAGAACCCAAAGTTCTTTCAACTGGTGATGGAAAAGCATGGGGCAGGAATGGATCTTTTCGAGTTCATGGACAGAAAACCCTATCTTGATGAATCACTGAACAGCTATATCTCCAGACAGGTATATAACATTATTTGAACATACATTTTAGAAATGTTTGGTAATTTTTAGTTATGGTTAATTAACTGATGTTAATGGGCTACCCTCAAGCCAAATGTCACATTTGTTTATATAACACAATTTCTAAGCATAATTTTTCAGACCATTTATATTATTTACAAAATTTTGATGTAATGAAAATGCTTAGGAATTACTATCTCTTCCTTATGGTATACAGAGAAGCAATGCTGAGTTTTCAGGGAATGCACTCCCTTTAATTTTTTGAATGGTCAAAGGAAATAAATTACATTTTATGTATGTCAAAAGGCAGAAAAATCATATATCAATGACATTATAAACAAAAGCGGTTAAGGGTGTTATATATTTTGTCTATCTGGGGAAATTTTTAAATTGTTTGGCGGTAGTCCTTTTAGGTGTCATGGCGGTCAATCTCACAGCATTTTCAAAACATGACTAGAATATCGACATGTGCAATATTATTAATATCGTTCCACACATGAATGTTGAGCTATGGAAATACAATAGTCCTATGTGGTCAGATGTTAAAACACATTTTGAGAAGGTGCTGCTTTCTTTGTTATGCAGTGATGATATAATGTCATTTATTGACTTGTGTATTCAGCGTTGAAGAGGTTAAGGCAAAGTGTGGAATTCTATTCAAGTTTCAGCAGTTGAAATGAATAATAAGATTAGTTTTTCTCATTCCTGCAAATAAAAGGATTAAGTTGTTTGGCGGTGATGATGAGAATGGTAGAGTGATGAAAGTAAAGAAAAGGGTGGAGATGAAGTTGTGTGTGCTGAAAATGTCATTCACATGTCGGATTATTTCTCCAAATGGTGTTGGTTATGTTCTTACTGGCTGTTGGACAATGGAGCAGAAAGAATATTTCTGCTGTATTAATGAGTGGTTGGTTGTGAAAAACAAGAAACTGGGGTGCAAAAGTGTAAGAAAGCTGGTACACTGGTGCCAGAAAGAAGTAAATGAGGAATGAATATGTTGCAACAGTGGTCTACAATTTCACTGTCATGCTTTGGAGAAAGCAAAACAGACCAGATCTGTTACGAGTTCGGAGCCGTGCTGTTGGAGAATCGGAAAAGACTTTCTTATTGTTGCAACGAGTGTACAAAGTTACTGTTTACGGAAATAAAAGTGTTTCTTTATCTCGACTACATCTGTCTTCTTTACTTCACACCCAACCAAAAAGTCACACTGGTGTCAGGAGTGGGATTCGTCGAATTGCTTCTAGTTTCGTTACATCGTCGTTAGAAGTTGCAACGTTAGAACCAAGATGGAGGAAGATTCGGAAACCAGGATGATGGCAATGATGAAAGAATTATTCGCCGAAATGAAGACGGCAAACGACAACCTCGCTGCCAAAATGAAGACGCCAAACGACAACCTCGCTGCCGAGCTGAAAGAAGAAATGAAGACGGCAAACGACAACCTCGCTGCTGAACTGAAAGACCTGAAGACGACAAACGACAACCTCGCGGCCGAGCTAAAAGAGATGAAGACGGAGCTATCGGCGAAAATTGACAAGCAACTGGCTGGCGTGAGGAAGGATGTGAAAGAGCTCGGTGGAAAGATGGAGGACCTCGGCCAACGCGTTGACGCCCTGGAGAATGTCGGGGAGCGGCTTAGCGTTCTCGAAGACAGGGTCGACGGTAGCGCCAAGGAGCTAAATGCAATGGTGGAAGGGATGCTTAGTGAAAAGCTCAAGAACTACAAGGCCGAGGCTCCAGCACGCGACACAACATCGACGCGCGTCAAACCACCGAAGCACGATGGCACGTCAACGTTTGAGGTCTTCCGCCGTCAATTCGACACAGTGGCCAAGCACAACAAATGGTCGCCAGAAGAAGAGGCCGCGCAGCTGATAGCCAGCCTCCAGGGACGAGCCGCAGAGGTGCTGAACGCAGTCCAGACAGCGGCGGCGCCCAAAGACATCTGGGAGGCCCTGGAGAACCGGTTCGGAAACCACCGCTTAGCTGCAGCCTACCGCAGCCAACTGAAATCTAGGATGCAACTGCCAGTGGAGACGCTGCAGGAGTTCGCCCTGGCAATCGAACAGCTGGCCAGCAAAACCTTGGTCGACCTTCCCTCCGAATTCGTATCCCGAGAAGCCGCCTATACCTTCGTCGACGGGGTACGCGATGCCGAGATACGTCAACGCCTGATGCTAGGCGACTACAAGACCATCCACGACGCACTAACGGCCGCATTAAGGATGGAAGTGGCCAAAGTGATGGCTACCCCGACCTCGAAGACAAGGAGTGTCCGCTACGATGAAGACCACAGACCAGTCCAGGGACGCCGACGAAGACCAGGTGGCGTGTGTTGGGGGTGTGGCCAGCCGGGACACCTGATGAGAGACTGCCGGCACCAAGAAGAGCAGCCGGAAAACGAGTAATGACCGGCGTGGCGAGGGGCACGTCGGCGCCGTCACCATCATCCCCTCGAGTGACACTGCGCGCCGTCAGCTGACGGATGGATGACAGCCTCATCGCGGACGGTTGGGTGAGAGGAAAGCCGTGCCGCGTGCTTGTTGACACTGGAGCAGCTGTGACTGTCGTCAGACCTGACGTAGCCAGGGGCTTGCCGTCGAGAAAACCGAGCCGACCGTACTAACTAGTGACGGCATCGGGTGACACCTTGCCTGTGGAGAGGGAGGCCCTGCTGCAGTTGACTTTGGGGCAAAGTGTCTTGCGTTTGTGGGTGTTCGTCGCGGCGGTAGCTGAGGAGGTGATACTGGGACTGGATGCCCTCAGGAGCCACGAGGTGACGGTCGACATCGGCAAGAAGGTTCTGCGGCTTAAGGGAGAGGAAGTAATGCTCCGGCACCCCGAAGAACGCCTTGGAATCTGCAGGGTCATTCTCAGGGAAGACGTAGTTGTCCCTGCGAGAAGCGAGATGGTAGTGACGGCGCGACTGGAAGGCCAGCGCAAGAAGAAAATGCTGCTGGACCGGAAGACGCATGTGCACGGGCTCTGTGTAGCTGGGACATTGTTGCCGTGCCGAGAGGAGGTGCCGGTGAGACTGCTCAACCCAAAAGACACCGATCACGACGTCCAGACCGGGACGGAGTTGGGGACGTGCGAGCCCGTGGTCAGCGTAACACCAATAGACAAGACCCAGGAGCCGGTGCCGACGTAACACCTGGGGTCCCGGCTGGAAGAATTACTGGAGAGGGCGGCCGACCACCTGACCGCTGAACAGAGAGAGAAGGACCAACAACTGTGAGACGATATCAGCGCGTCTTCAGCCAAGGCAGCAGCGATTACGGCCACACGGACCGAGTGCTTCACCACATCGACACCGGAGACGCCCGGCCTATTCGGCAACCACCTAGACGCGTTCCGTTGGCCAAACAAGCGGCGGTACGAGACATGCTGGAGGACATGAGAACCAAGGGAGTGATCGAAGAGTCTGACAGTCCTTGGTGTTCCCCTGTAGTTCTGGTGAAGAAGAAGAATGGCGAGCTACGCTTCTGCGTAGATTACAGGAAGCTGAACGCTGTCACCAGGAAGGACTGCTTCCCCTTTCCCCGGATTGACGACACCCTGGACACGCTTGCTGGTGTGCAGTGGTTCTCAACCCTGGACCTGAAATCGGGTTACTGGCAGGTGGCTCTAGACCCGAGAGACAAGGAGAAGACCGCATTCTCGCCAGGCCAAGGGCTTTGGCAGTTCACAGTTATGCCCTTTGGTCTCTGCAACGTACCAGCTACCTTCCAACGCCTCATGGAGTCAGTAATGAGAGGATTGACTTATGACGCCTGCCTGTTATACCTGGATGACATCATCATCGTCGGCAAGACATTCGAAGACCATCTTGACAAACTGAGCAAGGTGCTGCAGAGACTGCAGGTGACCGGCTTGAAGCTGAACACCAAGAAGTGCCAGCTCTTCCGCAGAGAAGTCAACTACTTGGGACACATAGTCTCACCAACCGGAGTGGCCACGGATCCGGAGAAGAGACAGGCCGTGAGAGATTGGCCTCGCCCAAAGGATAGGCGAGAACTGCGCAGTTTCCTTGGATTGTGCAGTAATTACCGTCGCTTCATACAGGGTTTCTCCAGCATCGGCAAACCCCTCACTCGCTTGACGGAAGAACATCGCCCTTATGTGTGGACGGAGGACGCCGAAGGTGCTTTCCGGCAGCTCAAGAGGACGCTCTGCAGTGCTCCTATTTTGGGATTCCCACAACCAGGCGACGCCTTCATTGTGGACACCGACCCCAGCGACCATTGCATTGGAGGCGTCCTATCCCAAGTCCAGAACGGCCACGAGCGGGTGACAGCCTACTACAGCAAGACGTTGTCCAAGGCAGAGAAGAACTACTGTGTCACCCGACGAGAGCTACTGGCGGTAGTGAAGACCTTGGAGCACTTCCACAAGTACCTGTACGGTCAGCCATTCCACCTGAGGACAGACCACTCCGCCCTAACCTGGCTACTTAGCTTCAGGAACCTGGAGGGCAGACAGCCCGTTGGGTCCAAAGGTTGCAGGAGTACGACTTCACCTCCGAACATCGCAGAGGGAAGAGCCACGGCAACGCAGACGCCATGTCCCGAAGACCCTGCCTAGAAGAGTGCGGCCAATGCGCAAGAGTGGAAGAGGAGGAGCGTACCGCAGCTGTCACAGTGATCACGGCAGTGCCTGCGGACGGATGGGATAGCGCGGGCCTGAGGAGGGAGCAGCTGGCGGACGCCGACTTGGGGCCACTCTTGAGAGAAGTGCAGGCAGGGACAAGACCAACCTGGGAGGACATCGCACCCAGAAGCGCTACATACAAGTCGTACTGGGCCCAATGGGACTCGTTGAAGCCCAAAGAGGGCGTATTGCTCCGGGTATGGGAATCACCTGATGGGAAGACCCAGAAAGGGCAGTTGGTACTTCCCCGAAGTAGGGTCCCGGAAGTCTTGGAGGAAGTGCACGCCGGTACCTCGGGTGGACACCTAGGAGCAAACCGGACGATCGACAAACTCCGACAGCGCTACTACTGGCTGAGGCTCCGAGCAGACGCTGAGAACTAGTGCCGTCAATGTCACGTGTGCGCGGCGAGTCGCGGCCCCCAGACTAGGAGCCGGGGTCGCATGCAGCAGTACAACGTCGGAGCGGCCTTCGAACGCATCGCCGTCGACATAGCTGGACCATTTCCAGTGTCCGATCGAGGCAGCAAGTACCTGATGGTAGCTGTGGACTACTTCACCAAGTGGCCGGAGGTGTATGCCATCCCGAACCAAGAGGCGAAGACAGTTACAGACTGCCTCATGGAACAGCTGTTTTGCCGTTTTGGGGTCCCATTAGAGCTCCACAGCGACCAGGGCACCAATTTTGAGTCGCACCTAATGAAGGAGGCATTGGAAAGACTTGGGGTGAACAAGACCCGCACAACACCCCTACATCCACAGTCGGACGGCATGGTCGAGAGATACATCAAGACCCTAGAGGAGCACCTGAGGAAGGTCGTGGCCAGCCATCAGAGAGACCGGGACCTCAAGGTACCACTGTTCTTGCTGGCGTATCGTTCGTCGACACACGACACCACCGGGATGACACCAGCAAGCCTAATGTTCGGCCTAGAGCTACGCCTCCCTGGTGACCTGGCTTTTGGGAGCCCCCCGGAAGCGAAACGACCGGCAACCGAGTATGTGGAGAGTCTAGTGGACCATCTCCACGACATGCACGAGATGGCTCGTCAGAACATCCAGATGGCGAGCGACCGCATGAAGACCCGGTACGACAGGCAAGTCAACAGCCGAGGATTCCAGCAAGGTGACATGGTCTGGTTGTACCGCCCTACCCGGACCAAGGGACGCTGCCCAAAACTTCAACAACCGTGGCAAGGACCGTACCGAGTGGTAAAGAGGATTAACGACGTAGTCTACCGCATCCAGAAGGTGCCCCGAGGGAAGATGTTAGTGGTACACCTGGATCCTCTGGCCCGTTACGCTGGTGTTGTTCGGGACGACCAGCCTTGACGAGGGAGCAGTGTCGCCCAGCGCATTATTGTCGGCGCTACCCCATAGGAGTCGAAGGAAAGAGACAGAGACTGGCCGCATTGTTGGGCGCTTGCCGAAAGAAAGTGATAGAGGCCTCTAGAATTGTCTGCTTTGTATTTCACCGCAAAATAACTGAGCTTTCCCGAAGTTTCCAGAATAGTGCTTGGGAGATATAAATAGCGGTAAAGTGTGAGAAGGGACAGTTCTTTGTGTTACGAGTTCGGAGCCGTGCTGTTGGAGAATCGAAAAAGACTTTGTTGTTGTTGCAACGAGTGTAGAAAGTTACTGTTTACGGAAATAAAAGTGTTTCTTTATCTCGACTACATCTGTCTTCTTTACTTCACACCCAACCAAAAAGTCACAATATTCTTATTGCAGGTTTGCATGTGTCAATATATGAGGTCATATTGCTGCAGAAATAATAGTCGTGCTACCTAATATGATGGAACCAACTAATATCTACTTAGATTTTATTGAGGTACCATAATGCACAACAGCTGAAGGAGTCATATAGCTACGTAGGCTTTCACGGCCGGCGTCTAAATTGTAGAAAGAAATATCTTCCGGGCTGTTATGCCGTGGTCTGCTGGAGATCTGTCTTCCAGACGTTTCGTCTACAACTGCGGTAGACATCCTCAGTGGCGTTGTCGAAGTCTCCTCGTGGAAGGTATCACTACGACTGATGCGTCGACGACGACGACGCTATCTGGCAGGCTGAGATCAGCCCGAGGTGTGTCATACGTGTACCTGCCCTTTTAGGGCTTAACCACTTTATGACGGGATGTAGGGTTTTGCAGGGTGGCGGGTGAAGTTTGAGGTAGTAGATTGTAAGGAGGCAGCAAGATTTTGCTCCTCAGCGGCTGCTTAATCAGTGTGCAACTTCCGTTGGGCACTGCTGGTGTAAAGGTCCAAATATGGAGGTTCATTTAATTTTGAATTTAGAATCCAAGCTTATCTTGGAGTACTGTGATGTATTCAGCTTTCGCTGTTGAAGGGATGTCTCCTTCGTTACCGAGGATGCCCGCAAGCCATGCGGGGAACCCGGTGTCCCACACGCGTGCGTTCAGTGGGGTTGTAGTCCCCAAGAGACCTAATCAGGGCACTCCTATGTTGAGGAATTTGGTCGTATAATTTGGTTGCCCGGCGCCTAATTTCGTCCTCCACATACGGAAGAGACGAGGCTTCGTGCAGTAGTGTCGAAGGGAATCCGCGGCATACACAATAGATAATCCGAAGTCCTCTATTCTGTATACGCTGCAGACGCAGGAGATGGGAATCTGCGGCCATGCCCCAGATTTCGCAGGCGTATAGGAGGAGTGGGATTATGAGTGCCCGAAAAAGGCGTAGCTTTAGGGGAATTGGCATCCCCGACCGCAGCATGGGCTACAGAGAGGCAGTTGCCCCACCGGCCCGCACCGACAGGTCGTTGATGTGTTCCCGAATAGTAAGGCCCTTATCGAGCTTCACTCCCAGGTAGGAGATGGAGTTTACCCATTCAATCCTTCTTCGCAGATAGGTGAATGTGGGGAGATTGGCGGGGAATCGGCGCTTAGTAAAGAGTATGGCGCGGCTTTTCTCCGGGTTAATGGACAATCGCCAACGCCTGCACCATTCTTGGATAAGGCCTAGGTGTCGGTGTATTGGGAGGAAGGTTCTGTTAGGGTGTCTGTTTGTTGTGTAGAGCAACACGTCGTCAGCATATTGAGCTATGTTGACGTTCGGCTCTGTAGGTAGGTCGGCCATGTAGACGCTAAAGAGCGTGGGTGATAAAACAGAACCTTCGGGGACTCCGCCTAGGATTGGCCTGCGTGTGGATTTATTCCCCGCCACTGAGACCACAAAGGATCTGTGTCTAAGGTAGGAATGTAGTAGGTGTATGAGGCGTGTGGGTAGCTCCAGTTGGATGAATTTCCGGAGGAGACCGGCATGCCAGGTCGTAGAGAAGGCCTTCTCAACGCCCAGAGATACCGCGGCGGTGTAGGCCTTGTCCTGGTATCCCAGGGCGGCAGCCTCCACCACCCGCAGCAGCTGCTGGGGTGTTGAGTGGCCAGGCCGGAACCCAAACTGATGGGGTGGGATGGCTTGAATGTCCCCTAAGATAGGGGTCAAGCGGGCGAGTATTAGTCTCTCGAATACCTTCGAGAGTACGGGTAGGAGGCTAATGGATTGGTTGTTGGCGGGATGGACCGGGTCTTTCCCTGGCTTCAATAAGCAAATCACCCGGGCCTCTATCCACTCACGTGGGAAGTGGCTGAGGGCGAGGCACATATCGAAGACCTTAGTCAGGTAGAGCACGGCCTTGAAGGGAAGGTGGCGGAGCATGACAGGTGTTATCCCGTCAGGCCCCGCGGCCTTTTTGTGGACGAGACGTTGGAGTACGCCCTGGACTTCGCTGGGTTTGACGATAGGAAGCCGATCCGCGTCGCCAAGAGGACGTCGGAAATATCGACGTACCTCCCCACGAACACGGTCGGAGAAGTCTAGGTCCTGCGGGTTAACTCTCGGCCGCATGGTCCTCTCTAGGTATTCAGCAAACGCATTTGCTTTGGCTTGGGTTCATAGACCAGGCCTTGGGTGCCATGGATTGGGGAGGTGTAAGATCCACCTTGGTTCCTCAGTCGTTTGGCAATCCGCCACACATTGCCGTCACCTAGGTTCAAACCAGACATCGTGTCCTCCCACGCGCGCACTCTGTGCTCGCGCAGTTGGAGACGCACCTCGTGGCGTAGACGCCTTAGAAGCGCTAGGTTATGGCGGGTGCGGTGCCTCTGACAGAGTCTGCGAGCCGCCCAGGAGCGGCGGATGAGTAGAAGGAGCTCTAGGGGTAGGACGTCTGGGTGGAGAGGAGCTGGGGTGTGGACGGTGAGGCTGTGGACCGTTCGCTTCACCACAGAAGTGAAGGAAGAGACCGCCGCCTCAAGGGTTGGGATGTCGGTGATGTTGGAGTTGGGAGGGATGGAGCCATTTAGGCAACTCTTGACACAGGCCCAGTCGACGTTCCGGTGTTGATATGGGACCTCTTGGCTGGCAACCCGGGTGTTGGTGGTAGGCAACACTGGATTATGATGTGAATGGAGTTCGTTTATGGATGTGAGTGACAAGTGATATGGGAAATGTTTGATGACCGCGAAGTGTATGACGGATGGCCGTCCTGGACCTCGCGGATAATGGGTGGGTTGCCAGGGGCCCTCGACTCTAAGTTGAGGGTCCGCGTCGACCATGTGGACTATGTCGTTGCCTCTTCTGTCCGCGCGGGGGCCGCAATGCCAACGCGGATGCTTGGCATTTAGGTCTCCGGCCAGAATGACATGAGGATGCAGGGCAAGGATGGAGAGGTAGTCGTTAACAACGAACTGCCTCTGGGGTGGGTGATATGCAGACTCCATCAGGACCTCAATACCGCCGAGGTGGATACAAGTAGCCGTGGCCTCAAGGGTTTGAAGTGGAGGGAGCTGGACGGGTTTGTGGACCACACTTCTCTTCACGAAGATCGCTGTGGCGCCCCCACGGCGGCCAACGCGGTCCGATCGGAGACAGTGGTAGCCCTGGAGTCGGGATGTGAGGTTTTGGTGGAGATACGTTTCCGATACCAAGATAAGATCAAGTGCATGCTCGCCAGCAAAGTGGTGGAGCTCGTTCTCCTGGCCAGCCAAACCACACGCGTTCCAAAACGCGAACCTGAACGAGGTATTTACCCTAGTTCGATTCGCCATTTCGGGTCGCGCTGATAATGGTGGTAAGGAGTGCAAGCCCCTGCATGGCTATAGCCATTTTGCCGGCTTGGTCGGTGGCGGAAAGGAAACGTACCATCAGTTCGCAGAGCTTCTGGCCATGGTTTTGCAGCAACTGCTGCAACCACGCCATCATATCTGAAAACTGTGGTGTAGGAGGGGTGGGGGTTTGTTGTGGAGTTGGAATGACGGATGGGTTGGTCGGCGTCGGTATCTCTTCGGCCGCAACCTCCCCCAGCCGACGGGCGGGCGTAGGATTCCCACGCTCGCTCTGAGCTTCAGAGGCGGCAGGTGGCCTCCGAGGGTGACGGCGCCTACCCTTCCTTTTTGGACGGGGGGCCGTAGGGGATACTGGAGCTTGTGTTTGTGCTTGGGAGTGTTGTGTTTGTGCACGCGACTTGGGATTATTACCCCGGCCTGCTTTGGTCACTGCAGCGTACGCTAAACCCTCTGCTGGTCTTGCCGGAGCAGGGCCAGACTGGGGATGGCTGTTCGCCACTGGAGGTTGGACCACTTGAGGTGGTCTCCTAGCAGCTATGATGGCCTTCCGGATAGCCACCATAACATGCTATATGTGCGCCGGTGCAGTTAGCGCACTTGGGGTCGTCCTCCCTGGTTTTCGGGCAGACCTCCTTGAGATGTTCCTCGCCGCACCTGAGGCAGCGCAGGCGGCGATGACAAAAGTGGCTAGAGTGGTTGACACTGGGGGGGTCCGCCAGAGCCTTTGGATGGCTCGATGTGCACCCGGAGGTAACAGATGGCTGTTACGCCATCAATCTTGGCCTCCGGGTCGTTGGCTCGCTCCACCACTACTAAAAATAGGGGGAGGGGGATTCTGGGTGCTTGCCCATCTGGAGCGGCCTTGGTCAGCTGCTTGACCAATCTGGGGGTGATACCCTTGCGGTTGAGGTTTGCCACTATATCATCCACGGGTGTATCCACGGGAAGACCGCGGATGACCCTGTGGATGTCGCGTGCCCTATCCAGCCCGAAGGTGAAATGGGGAATGTCTTTCTCCTTAAGGTAACGGAGGATGAGGGAATGGTCATTGGCCGATTTGGCCTGGAAGAGGAAGCGGCTTTTGTTTCGCCGCACCGTACACTCCTTCGCAAGTGTCGGCATTATCAGCTTTAAAAAGCCTACCGACCCTTTGAAGTCGTCCACGATGATCGGTGGAACATGGCACTTCGTGGATTTGGATGGTTGGGAAGGTTGGGGTGGGTTGCGTAGCCGTTCTTGAGCCAGTGCGGTCAAGGCGGCTAGATGCTTTGAACGGCGTGAGACTACCTCACGGAATCCATTCTCTCGGTCGGGGTTTTCTTCCTCGGCAGAGGAGAGAGCAGAGGAGCTGGTTGCCTCGTCTATGGCGAGGGAGGATCTGCAGGAGTACACTGAGGTTCTCCCGCTAGAAAAGAGTTTTCAGTGCGGACACTGGCACTGTCGGAGTCGGAGTCGGACTCCGAAATTTGGCCTACACGGGGAAATTCGCCGCGTGGGAGGCCCTGGTTGGTTTGTTTGCGCTTGGTAGCGTCTAGTTTGATGCACTTGCCATTTCCGCTTGTGCGTTGCTTGGCAGAGTGCTTTCTTGCCTCGGTGGACGAGGTCTTTGGTATGGCACCAGTGGAAGTGCTGGCAACGGCTGTTGCAGGCTGGTTGGCAGGTCCGTTTCGGGACTTGCCGGGGGAAGAAGGAAGGCTGGCAGGCCCCTTTCGGGACTTGCCGGGAGAAGAGGGAAGAGAAGACATAGGGACAGGTACGATACTGCACCCTGGGGTGCAGTATTACACAGACACACCTCACGTGAACTCACCTGCAGGTAGCAGGGGCTTAGCAGCGTGCCGAACAGAGGACCGGACACCTTTTACAAGATGCGCCTTATCTACCCGAGGGTAGATGGCTAAGCCTTGTTCGGCAACCCGCTACCTGGAATGTAGTCTTCCTCGTTGCACCAGCACGCCCCCTCCGAGCGCCAAAACGGTGTTTAAGAAGAAGCAGGAAGGAAGCTATGCGATACACCACGACTTGCTGTCAAGTCTCTTGCAGTGTATACGCAAGATTGTGCTTTGCCTGAAAAGGCCGTCGCTAGTCTCTGGAAGCTCCACCACGGTCGCCGCAGTCGCGCTCCTATTGCCCCCTGGCGGGAAGACCAAGAATTCGCTGCCCAAGCACCATCAACTCGAAGTGAACAGGACGGGAGTATGCCCTGGAATGATGCGTCGACTGTCTGTGGGGCTCCATTTATACCCTGCGCAACGTGCGCTGATTGGTCCGGGGCGTCCAGAGGCGTGGTGGCTGGTGGAGGGGGTTCTATCTCTCTTATGCTGCTGGTCTCTCCTGATTGGCTTACCTTGCTATCCTGCTTCTTATGATGTTCTATGATCGGATGCCAGTTGCTTAAGATTAAATCGTTGCTTAAATCGTTAATAGATAAGCTGTACACCCTCTTCCATCAGTTGCCCAAAAATGGCAGAGGACTAAGAACACATGCAGAGAAACTTGAAAGCCAAATTGTTAAGATTGGCAGAGTCTTAGGTTGCCTCTAGCTTTAGAAGTGTTTTAGCGGTTTGGAGAAATTATGAGGCACTAATTTTAAATGTTATTAGTGCTAAGAATGATGTGACCAGAGACAACACTGACAGGAAAATGTGTGAATACTAGATGCAATATTAACCGGGCTTGTGGGCCGTGGTCTATTGGGTTCCTTCTTCTTCCCAAACGTTTCGTCTGCGACTACGGCAGACATCTTCAGTGGCGGCGAGGTCGAAATTTCCTAGTGGAGATCTCAGCACCGACTGCGCTGGTCGCCACCAGAGGTGCGGTATTTATGTCGGCGGCTGGAGGGGAAGTACGTTGTGATAGGTCCGGGTGGCCAGTGGGCTGGACTTGTACCAGCGCAGTACTACAAGGAGCTGGCGTCTGATTGGCTGGAGAGGGGTTCTGGATTTTTGTTTTTCTTAACGCTGTTTGCCATATTCTGTTGAGTTTAAGTCCTTCCTCTTTGCGATTGATATTATTTTTGTGCTTGTGTATTTCAATGGCTTCACGGAATAAGCGAGAATAGTACTGGGATGTAGATGCCAGAATATCTGTGTTACCATATTGGATGAGGTGTTCCCCTTCTTCGAGTATGGCATGTTCAGCAATTGCTGATTTTTCAGTTTGACCCATGCGACAATTTCTTCTGTGTTCTTCAATGCGGGTTTTTATACTACGTTGTGTGGTTCCGATGTACACGTTGCCACACGAACAAGGTATTCTATATACTCCTGCGGTGGATAGAGGATCCCTGGGGCCTTTGGCGGAACGGAGTATGTTGCAAATCTGTTTAGTGGGCTTGTAGACGGTGTCAATGTTGTGGCGTTTAAGTAGTTTGCCTATGCGGTCTGTGACTGATCTGATGTACGGTAAAAAGGCCTTGCCCTTCCTATTGTTTGTGGCTGTTTCTGTGATGTTGGGACCTTTACTAGGGTGTAATGCTCTCTTAATTTCTCGTTTTGCGTAGACATTAGAGTGGAGCGCTGACTCTAAGTGTTGAAATTCCTGGTGTAGTATTTTCCATATAAAGCTCATTTTAACAAATAACAGATGCAACTCAACTTGAAAATTGTTTAGTCTATTTGTTAGACTGACTTCACTTTACTTATGTAAATTTAAATTCAGAACATGTTTCGGAAGCTATTGATGTGGCCCGGGTTCAATCCCAGGCAACTGCATGTGGGATTCGTGGTGGACGAGGAGGTGCTGGGGTGGGTTTCCTCCAGTTTCCCCTGCCATTTCATTCCCTCAGTGCTCCATCTTCATTCCAAGTTTTAAGTGTCACTGCTGCAGTGCAGTAGTAGTAAAAGCGGGCATTAAACACTACTACGAAAAGAAAAAAAAATGGAGACAACATTACAGGGGTGGTTGAAGAAGTGGAACTGAAGAAATTGTATTCTTTGTGTTTAGATTGGGTAGCACTGTGGTCGAGCAGTTAGACTGTTCACCTATCATCTTGGTAGCCCAGGTTCCATCCCAGGTACACACATGTGGTATTCGTGGTGGACAAGGCAGCATCTGGTTGGGTTTTCTCCAGTTTCCCCCACCTCTCATTCCACCAACTGCTCCATCATTACTTTTTTATCCATCCAATCATTTCGTCTGCATTTCATGTCATCCTCTTCCTCACTCTCATACCTGGTGCTGGGCTGACCACCCACTTCCAGGTCTTCACTCTGTCTGATACCAGGTTGAGCTTGACGGTGACTGGAACAACTTCATAAGAGAGTAGCACTTACATTCCATCAGTAGCGAATAGTTCATACTTCACAGAAAATGTCTGGTGTACCAGGTCGAGCTTCACAGAGACTGGAACAACTTCATAGGAGAGTAACACTTACATTCCATCAGTAGCGAATAGTTCATACTTCACAGAAAATGTCTGGTGTACCAGGTCGAGCTTGACGGAGACTGGAACAACTTCATAGGAGAGTAACACTTACATTCCATCAGTAGCGAATAGTTCATACTTCACAGAAAATGTCTGGTGTACCAGGTCGAGCTTGACGGAGACTGGAAGAACTTCATAGGAGAGTAACACTTACATTCCATCAGTAGCGAATAGTTCTACTTCACAGAAAATGTCTGGTGTACCAGGTCGAGCTTGACGGAGACTGGAACAACTTCATAGGAGAGGTTTTTTTTTTTTTTTTTTTTTTTTTTTTTTTTTTTTTTTTTTTTTTTGGAAAGGGTACACAGAAAGAGAGTTGGACGGGAGAAAGAGTTAACACTTACATTCCATCAGTAGCGAATAGTTCATACTTCACAGAAAATGTCTGGTGTACCAGGTCGAGCTTGACGGAGACTGGAACAACTTCATAGGAGAGTAACACTTACATTCCATCAGTAGCGAATAGTTCATACTTCACAGAAAATGTCTGGTGTACCAGGTCGAGCTCGACGGAGACTGGAACAACTTCATAGGAGAGTAACACTTACATTCCATCAGTAGCGAATAGTTCATACTTCACAGAAAATGTCTGGTGTACCAGGTCGAGCTCGACGGAGACTGGAACAACTTCATAGGAGAGGAACACTTACATTCCATCAGTAGCGAATAGTTCATACTTCACAGAAAATGTCTGGTGTACCAGGTCGAGCTTGACGGAGACTGGAACAACTTCATAGGAGAGTAACACTTACATTCCATCAGTAGCGAATAGTTCATACTTCACAGAAAATGTCTGGTGTACCAGGTCGAGCTCGACGGAGACTGGAACAACTTCATAGGAGAGTAACACTTACATTCCATCAGTAGCGAATAGTTCATACTTCACAGAAAATGTCTGGTGTACCAGGTCGAGCTTGACGGAGACTGGGTTCAGAGAACGCATTGCGCAGACCGCCACTCGCGCTCAAAGCCGCCCGAGGATCACCGCTTCAACTGCCGCTTGCCGGCAGCTGCAACGACGCTACAAGACAGGTAACTATAAACTAGCAGGATAGACGAGGGATAGCACGACCACAGCCAACAGTCTCTGACTGGTATCTAGGCGCCTTAACCGGTTCAGTTCCTCTGCTAGCCACGCTTTTTAGCACTCGCTAGCTGCCTCTTTCTCTCCGACTATCTATATTTTCCTCTTTTTCTATTACTTTTTAAGCTCCCCGGTTAGGCCCCCCACTGACTTTCCACACTCTTCTCTTTTCCTCTTAACACCACTTCCCCTTACTAAAAGTTCCTCCAGGTAGGTCCCCGTTAGGTTCCCATACTCACTACACGTTAGGTTCTTTAACTCAGCCCCATCAACTGAACACTACAAACACAAGGACAGAAGATATCTGGCAATGGTGAAGAAGACTGTTAGACTCTCCCCCTCATCCCTATCAACTACCAAAAAGCCGGTAACGGCTAAGGCACTGAAAATGACTAAAGACAAACCATCAACACCTACGCCCACATCATCATCATCATCATCATCATCATCATCATCAACCACAAACACACGACCATGCACGCGATCACAGCGTAGCAGAACTCCTGAGTTGGACATCATGAACATGCCCACACAAGACACAACACCAACACTCAACCCTACACTTCCACTCATACCTACACCAACTCAGGCAACAACTCACAATCAACCCCCTCTCACCGACGCCAACACACCCAATCGAACACTTACACGGACACGCATACCCACACCCACTCATACACAGGCGTCAACCACACACGCGCAAACACACTCACACAAACAACCTACACTCACTCAGACACACCCTACACACACAAACACAGCCTTCACCCACGCCAACACAGACCACACCCATACACACACAAACACAGCCTACACCCACTCACACACAAACACAGCCTACTCACACACAAACACAGTCTACACGCTCACGCACACAAACAAAGCCTACACGCGCACAAACACAAACTACACCTTCACACACACAAACACAAACCACACCCATGCACACACCAACACTACCTACACACACATGTACACAAGCACAGACAACACACACACGCACACATACACAACCATCTCCACACACACCACCTCAAGACCTCGACCTTTCGGACATCAGACCATCCCCCACCCCCAAAGCACACTCTCCGATCCCTGAGACCTACGCCCAAGCGGCACAGGCACAGGCACAGGCTAGCGCAAGTTCCACCCACACCAACACATACATGGAGTTCAGGTCCGATTTGGCACCAATCTTCGTGCACAAGCGCCAGACAACACCAATACACACGATTACCCATAGTTTCGACACCACACACAAATATTTATACAAATACACAGTTAGATTCGCGCCGCGCTCCGGAGACTATGAAGTCAAGCTGTTCTCGAGGAGGGACTACAATGCTTTTGTAGAACACCTCAAAGCCAGGCATATACATTTCCATCTAATGTCCGAGCCCACAGAAAAGACCCTTAGATTTGTAATAAAAGGCGTATATGCCGAGGTCTCCGGAGAACACATAAAAATAGAACTGGCCACCCACAACCTTGAGGTCATCAGGGCTGTCCAAATGCAAAAGCGTGACAGGACACGTGCCCTCCTCCCCATGTACTTAATAGAACTAGCAGACACCCCAGCTAACAGAAAGATTACAGACCTCAAGTACCTTGCGCATTTTAGGGTTAAAGTCGAGGACTATAGGACGACTCCAGCACCAAAACAATGCAGAAAGTGCCAGCAACTATTCCATACCCACTTGGAGTGTCAGGCCCCAATTAATGTATGCGCCAAATGCAAAGGCCCTCACCCCTCCTATCAATGTAGAGTTCCTCCTCAGGAACGACTGTGCGCACTGTGCAACCACACAGGCCACGGGGCAACATGGCGCGGTTGCCCAGTCTACCAGCTGGCACTTAACTCAAGGCCAAGGGAACAGCCAAATAGGGCCCCCCGTCCCCAACCTCAGAGACAGCAAAACACTACTCAGGCTGTTCCCACTAATAACGAAGGGTGGTTCATACAGGACCGTCGCGGCCGCAACAGGCCAGCCCCCGAAACCCGCCCTTCTACTGCCAGGGATGACCGAGTCACCGCCGGGCAGACCCTGGCCACACCAGAGCGCACCCCACTCACTAGGGATAGAAACAACACAAAACAACCAACACACACGCAAACACACACACAAGCACCCCCAACACCGCTGGAGGATTCAATTTTCTCTCCAGTAGCGCTCACCACTCGCGAAGCTTTTGTAAATGGAATGACCTTGAGGGAGCTTCTGGCTTCACTAGGAGTCTCCAGGGAAGTAAGCTACGAAAACTTCCTTAAACACACAAAATGGCTGCTGGAGTTAATCACACACCAAGACGCAGACCCACTTTACCTCTTTAACTATCTTGCCAGATATCTCCTTGTACTTTCATCCCACAACCAGTAATGGATAGTACATCTACACTAAACGTATTATACTGGAACTGCAACAATATCAGACGAAAACGTCAGGAATTAACGGACTTCCTGATAAGAAACTCGATCCAAATTGCGCTTCTAAACGAAACACATTTAGGACCATTGGACCGCTTCTCCATTCCGGGTTACAGTATATACCGCAATGACCGAAATAGAAGAGGCGGAGGCACGGCAGTAATAATACTGAACACTATTAAGCACCACCAGAAACAAGTGCCAGAATTAAATCGGTTGGAGACCACAGCAGTAAATGTGCAATTGCACCGCGCCGCGGTAACGGTAGTAGCCGTATACAACCCTCCACTGAATATTGATATTGAGGATGTCGACAAAATAATGCGAATGGACACCAAGGTAATTGCGGCTGGCGACTTCAATGCCAAGCATTACCTTTGGAACTGTCGAACAGCGAATCCGCAGGCTACCCAACTACTAAATTTTATCAACCGGGAAAACATCCTCCTAACGGGCCCAGAAGAGCCAACCTTTATCCCGCGAGCGGCCAATCAAATGCCCGACATCCTCGACATCGCCCTACTAAAGGGAATACCATATGACACCGAAACTACAGTACTAAACGACCTCACATCAGACCATTTACCGGTAATAATGGAGGTCGCGGCGCCCGTAATGTTCAAACCAGAACAGCCTAGGCGCAACTACAAACACGCCAACTGGCCCGAGTTCGAAGCGTTAGTTGAAACGCAACTCGAACAAAACAACCCTGTCATTAGCTCACAAGATACTCAAGAGCAAGCCGTAGAAATAATTACCAGAACCATTCACCATGCGACCGAAAAACATGTTCCCTTAACTAGGCCAACGAATAGTGCAACCACGCAGTTCCCTCGGGCTGTAAGACAGGCAATGCAGGATCGAAACTGGGCCAGGCGCAAATGGCAGCGAACGCGAAACCAAATACATCGCAACGAATATGACTACCTCAAAGTCGCGGCCGATATACTAATGGCCGAACATATAAGGGAGCAATGGAACGCCACACTGGAGGACGTTGATCCTCATAACAGAACAGTGTGGCGAATAGCGAAGTGCCTGACACGTACTCGCACAAACATTCCGCCCCTACATATTGACGGGCAAATAGCCGAAACACCGGCAGAAAAAGCAGAAGCTTTCGCGACCACACTAGAGCAGGTATTCCAACCGAATGCTGAACCATGCGACAGACAGTTCGCAACAGCAACGGAAGACCAAATTGCTGAAATAGGGAATATTCCAACGCACAACAAAATTCGAAAGACCAGTGCAAGCGAAATTAAATGGCTAATAGCACACTTGCCTACTCGCAAGGCTCCAGGATCAGACAATATTCCCAATATAGTCCTGAAACATCTACCGCCCAAAGCCTTAAAAGTGCTGGCGGATATATTCAACTACGCGCTGGAACACGGAAAATTTCCAAAGCGCTGGAAGGAAGCACGAATCCTTATGTTTCCTAAGCAACATAAAGATAGGTCCATTCCTACTAATCACAGGCCAATTAGCCTCTTAAGCACACTAAGTAAACTGCTAGAGAAAATAATACTTAAACGCCTTAACTCATTCCTAATCAAAAACAACGTGATAACTGACGACCAGTACGGCTTCAGGGCCAATCACTCTACAACCCTACAGATACTTAGGCTTACCGAAAGTATCACCAGGGGATTTAACACTAAACGATCGACAGGCGTGGTCCTATTGGACATAGAACGCGCTTTCGATAAAGTGTGGCATGTAGGATTACTCCACAAACTCATTCACATAGGGGTACAAGATTCAATGGTCGCCCTAATAAAAGATTACCTCAGTGGAAGGAGTTTCAGAATCTCAATTGAGAACACCGAATCCTCATTGCACCCCATAAACGCGGGAGTCCCACAAGGAAGTTTACTCGGGCCTACACTATTTAATATATATATATATATATATATATATATATATATATATATATATATATATATATATATATATATATCAATGATCTACCACCACTAGTACGAGTAGATAAATACATCTACGCGGACGACACGGCACTGGCCACGCAATCTACTCAGCCACACATCATACACCTGCGGCTCCAGAATGCTCTAAACACATTGGAGCCCTGGTTCACGAAATGGCGGTTAAAACTAAATGCAAGAAAAAGCCAAGCAATCATTTTTACCAGGCGAACATTGCACAGACAAAGGAGGCGTGCCCTCCCACCTCTCACCCTAATTCAGGAACCTATTGGGTGGGAGACATCCATCACGTACCTAGGGGTTAAGATGGACGAATATCTCACATGGAGAGAGCATATTAACTCAGCCAGAGCAAAGGCCAATGGCCAACTCAACAGACTGTACCCGCTCATAAATCTTAACAGCAGCCTTAAGCTACGCATGGGACTTACGCTCTATGAGACGCTGATCCGACCCATCTTAACTTACGCCGCCCCGGTATGGGGATATGCGGCAAAAATGCACATAAAACGCCTCCAAACGGTGCAAAATAGAATACTGCGAATTATTGCTAAACTACCGCCAGAGGCTCCGACGTACCAGTTACATGAAGAGCTAAAAATGCTCACAATCGAGCAGTTTATTAAACACCTGGCATGCAACCTATACGCCAAAAAGAATAAGAACCACAACGAGCAAATACGAATGCTCGGGGAGTATGATATGACTCGTGACAAACACCTCCGCCCTCTATCATTGTACGATCGCACTATAAGCATAGGCGAACCTGAACTCAACATACAGGAATACCTGAATAATTTAGTACAATGAAATTACTGGTTAGGGGATGAAGGGAAGCACACAACACTATAAAAACATACACTTACACTCAAGCCCTCACAAGTCCTTGTGCTACCCAGCCAAGGCGGACCCCGGGCCTCCCCGGTAGTGGCACAGGCTCGCTCCTGCACTTCAGGCAGACAGCCCGCCGTGTGTGCACTTATACGACCAGGCAAGATCAGGTACACGATTAATGACGAAGCCTCCGGCTTAATCAGACCCTAGTAACTAAGATTAAAAAACACAGTAGAAGTTATCTCTACAAGTTGTAAATCTTATAAATATCACCATAACTGCACCTAGTTATATAAGCATTTCTTAAAATACTACTAGCATAGATTATAGGACGCAATATAAATTAAAAAAAGTTAATAATAATAATAATAATAATAATAATAATAATAATAATAATAATAATAATAATAATAATAATAATAATAATAATAATAATAATAATAATAATAATGAAAATTAATTACGCTAAGGACAAGAAACGAAACCTTCGGGTGGAGTTTTAAAACAAAACATGCTCATTCACTCATCCCTCACATCCATCTACACCTAACGATGCCAAATGGCTGAAACACAAAAAGAACACCATCAACTATCATACACATCACCATTATTTACTACCAGGGGGCACTCAGGGCTTATGTCATGTTTGCCCTCCGGCACATCAGTAATACTCGCTGTTACTGCCACTGGCAGGCAGCTTCCATCTCTCACCACAGAATGCGCAGGTGCTTTATGCGGTACTGCAGCATAGAGGCCTTGACCTCAAGACTTCCGGTGGGGTTTTTTAGTGAGTAGGCTGCCCGGGTTCGAAGCCAGGGTAGGAGTCTTACACTCGCATGCATGCATGCGGTTAGGGCGTAAGTAGCCTTTTTCCCCACCACAAAAAAAAAAAAAAAAAGACTGGAACAACTTCATAGGAGAGTTTTTTTTTTGGGAGGGGGGAACGGGAGACAGAAAGAGAGTTGGATGGGAGAAAGAGTTAACACTTACATTCCATCAGTAGCGAATAGTTCATACTTCACAGAAAATGTCTGGTGTACCAGGTCGAGCTTGACGGAGACTGGAACAACTTCATAGGAGAGTAACACTTACATTCCATCAGTAGCGAATAGTTCATACTTCACAGAAAATGTCTGGTGTACCAGGTCGAGCTTGACGGAGACTGACTTGATTCCGGCTACTTCCCCGATACTTGGAAACTTACAAAAATTCTGCAGTTTCCCAAGAAACACAAGGATCTATCCAACCCTCAAAATTATAGACCAATAAGTTTGCTTAGCACTCTAAGCAATTCAATTTTAAACAATCTACAGGCGCTGTCCTATTGGACATTGAACGTGCCTTTGACCGTGTCTGGCACGAAGGACTTTTGCGTAAACTTCAAAACATAAATGTGTCGGACACTATGGTCAAACTTATTGCCAACTACTTAAATAATCGCAAATGAGTGTCTTCAATAAACGGAGCTACCTCTAATCCGCACATTATAAGAGCGGGAGTACCCCAGGGTAGTTTACTCGGGCCTTCACTATTTAACATTTACATAAATGACATACCGAAGGTCCCAAATATTAGTCTTTATCTTTATGCGGACGATACTTCCTTAACTACACAGTCCCGCAGCATTTCCCTCGTGAGAACGAGACTGCAAAATGCACTTACTACTCTGGAACCATGGCTCCAAAAATGGCGAATAAAAGTAAATAGCCAGAAATCTCACGCCATTATCTTCACGAGGAAAATAAAACATAGATACCCAGCACATTCTCTGGCACCCCTACAACTGTTCAACAGTGACATCCCCTGGACTGACCAAGTATTGTACCTGGGAGTAATAATGGACCAGGGACTTACTTGGAAACCACACATTAAACGAACACGACACAAAGCACAAGGCCAACTCCGCAAACTCTACCCCCTCATCAATCTCAACAGCGCTCTCAGCCCGCAACTTGGACTCACACTCTACAAAACACTTATTAGGCCCATACTCACATACGCCTCCCCCGTATGGGGATACGCTGCTGCTACACACATTAAAACACTTATTCGTTTTCAAAACAGAATACTCCGAGTCATTGCAAATGCTCCTGCCTTTGCTCCGGCTCGGAAACTCCATGATGAACTCAAGATACTCAATCTTGAGGAATTCATTAAAAAGCTTGCCGCTGACTTGTATGACCGTACCAAAACTAACTACAATGAACTTGTACAATCCATAGGCAATTACCAGACAGACCCCTTTGGACACAAACGACCACTTTTTCTCTTCGACAGATCCATAACTAACCCTAATCCTGCTATTGACGTTGCAATTCATCTTTTCAATACTTTTAAACCCCCTTAACTTCTCTGTTTCAGCTCTACAGCTGCAAATCCTCAACAAGGGCCACGATATTTAATAATAAACCATCCTTGCACACTTCCCTATATTCCCAACTGCCCTCAAAGTCCCTGTGTTTCAGGGCGGCCCGGGGGGGAAGAGGGCCCCCCCCCCCACCTTTAAGGAATTTGACCTGGCTATGGACCCGGATATGATTAAGGAAATTGCGTCTCCTTTACACTACTGTAAGTAACACAGCTTGCATGACACAGCTTAATCACATTGCATGGTAAGACTAACTACACCACACACCCGCCCAACCACCGAATCGCGTAATACATACTATTAGTGTCTTTATTCTTCAGTGTCCGTCAGTCTGTCCCATGGCTTCGGTAGCCATATCAACAATGTCCAGTCTGTCAAGTTTCCCCTATACAAACGTAACACTGTCAGTCTGTTAGTCCCTCTAACAAGCTAATTAACACACTTACTCCCCGATGGTGCTACTCAGACCTAGGTTTGAGTATCACCCGGCACAACATATACACGATGCATGTATTGCATGCTAGTACATACGCCACACTGCCGGGGTGCTACGCGGAACCCGAACATACACTTATCACTACTCCAGCACCCTGTCCCCCTGCTTGTGCATGAGCATGTGCATGGGGAGGCGATGTAGCTCCTCTGGATGATCGCCACCGAGGACGGCGGGTTGGGGCCATCCTTTCAAAAAAAAAAAAACAGCTTCATAGGAGAGTAACACTTACATTCCATCAGTAGCGAATAGTTCATACTTCACAGAAAATGTCTGGTATACCAGGTCGAGCTTGACGGAGACTGGAATATTAACATTAATATTACCCCGTACCACACTGGACTTAAATATTTAAATAAACTTAAGTACTCAAAGAACGCTTGTATTTTTCTAATGTCATAAACAATTGAAATCAACCTGCACAATTTTTGCAAATATGTTGTAAATATTTAAACAGAAGACATTTAAGTATTAATATGTAATAAGATATAGCAAATGTGGGAACACAAGTTAAATCTATACTAGATTTAACACAAGTTTTTCTCAGTGTTTTTTTTTACAGTAAGGATATTGTGTCCAGTGATGATGCACACATCGCTAAATAAATTGTTTTTATCATCAACTCAGTCTGTTAGTAAACATTTGACACATTCTGAGCAAATGTCTTAAATTTTGAATTTATGAGTTATATTAGGCCAAAAGGAAATCTCTTCCAATAGTTTTGATAGTGAAAGAAGTAGAACAGTGTACCTCCATTCAGTCCTCAAGGTTTCCCACTGCAGATTTCACACACAAGTTATGTCCAAAGGAACCTTATTTGTGTGAGTTTTGCAATACTACTTTTCTCAAATGGAAGGTTGTTATTCACTTTTTTATCTCTTGGCTGTGCAAAGAGAATAGCATTTCAAAGCCTTCATATACTGACCAGCTTTAAAACATTTAGCTATTGCTCAAACTTACTGTATTTCCATATTCCCCTTGTACCTACAAGGAAATAAGCATGAAGATAAATTGTACAAATGTTTATCTTAACTATTACGGTAATTATTATTTATTTATGCCAACAAACTTAATGTTGGTGTTTTTAAACACACAGGCTGTGTATGGACAATGTTGAAGAGGTGGAGTCAGGACTGAGGAATTCAATGTTATGGCCAGGATCTTCCGCTTGTTGAGTGGTTGCTTTAGCCACTGGGCTGCCATGGCCAACTTGCCAGTACAACATTACAAATCAGCTGGGGAATTTAATGCTATAGTGGCAAGTTGGCCTTGGTGGCTTGGTGGTTGGAGCAGCTGCTTGATGGGCGGAGGATCCGTGGTTCAGGTCCTGCTTATGGCGTTGAATTTTTCAGTTCTGATTCCACCTCATGACCTGTTTGTCATCAAACAGTTATAATATTCAAATCTCTTCATTTAAATACCATAAGTACTGACAAAGCTTCTTCAGAGTACATTTACTTTATTGTACAGCTCTAATTGTTTTAAAAGGCACAAGTCATTGTAAGGTGTGCTGATTGTTGATGAGCTCAGAAACCAGCATAAACTTTTACTATTTAATTTATGACAAATTATCTCATTTATACAACTTTTACACTTCAGAATCACAGCTTAAATCCCCAAGAGCAAAATGTACTATTTAGACATTTATGGTGGTTTTGTTCTTTAAAATCTCAAAAAATATTCAAAGCCGAAACTTTTGACTCACACTGTACATTTCTTGGAAAACATCTCTGTGTAGAAGTGAGTATGACCTTAAAGCTATTTTTGAGCAAAGTTGTGAAATACCAAACCGTACTTGCTAGTCTTTATGCCCTGTGCTTCAGTTGGGATTAACCTTATTAATGAACACAGGTGAAAGGAAAAGGAAGTGCATTACGATTGTTGAAAAATTATGCATTTTGAATGTAATGAAGGAATGTGGCAGCATAAAAAGCACAGAAATTGCTAAGAAGTTAAGGTTTGCTCTGTCTACTGAAGAGCCATACCTTTAATGACACTGTTAGTACTTTATGGACTATCAAACATTTTGTGGCACTTACTCAGGGGTCTCCATTTAGGGGATATGTGAATGGCAACCACAAGGTACTCAAGATGAGCAGAACATTACTTCCCCTTGCTGGAGTTTTGCTCCTCAATGTAGCCTTTCTATCTGACCTTACCTTGGTCATCTCTTGTTCTCTTCTGACCCCAATGCTAATAGGGTTCCTAAGGGCTAGGGAGTCTTTATTTTTTCAACCTCTCCATTTCTCTAATTTCTCTATAAAACCTTAACCCCTAACATGCTGACCTGTCATGGCATGTAATACGTCCTCTGATTGGTAATCACAGGATATGGTCGGTGAATTTACTTTGATAACTCTCTAGCACCCCATCTATCAGTGAAAAATATTGGAGAGCAAGAGGATTCATGACTTCATTGTCATTAGCTAACAACTTTTTCCAAGTAATGCGTCCTGAGATTCAAACTCAGGGTCCCTTGAATCAGAGACAGAAAGCAACCCCCAAACCACACAGGCAGATAATACTTTCACAAAGAACTATAACCATCTCCTTGGAATGGAGGTGGAAGTCCTTCCCTTGAAATGCTTCCAACTGCTGAGTGACTTGGCTTGACTCAACACTACTAGTAATCTTTATGAATCAAATTATGTACTTCCAAATTTGACAGGTCAGTAAAGCTCTTATCACATAGTTTACACTGGTGCGGCTTCTTACCTTCATGAATCAAATAATGTCTTTTCAAATGTGACAACTGAGTAAAGCTCTTATCACACAGTTTACACTAGTGCGGCTTCTTACCTTCATGAATCAAATTATGTTTTTTCAAATTTGACAACTGAGTAAAGCTCTTATCACACAGTTTACACTGGTGCGGCTTTTTACCTTCATGAATCAAATTATGTTTTTTCAAAGATGACAATTGAGTATAACTTTTGTATTCACTGGTGCGGCTTCTTACCTTCATGAATCAAACTATGTGTTTTGAAATTCCACAAGTGAATAAACCTCTTATTACACAGTTTACACTAGTGCGGCTTCTTACCTTCATGAATCAAATGATGTGTTTTCAAAGATGACAATTCAGTAAAACTCTTATCACACAGTATACACTGGTGCGGCTTCTTACCTTCATGAATCAAACTATGTGTTCTCAAATTCCACAAATGAATAAACCTCTTATTACACAGTTTACACTGGTGCGGCTTCTTATCTTCATGAATCAAATAATGTCTTTTCAAATGTGACAAATGAGTAAAGCTCTTATCACACAGTTTACACTGGTGCGGCTTCTTACCTTCATGAATCAAGTTATGTTTTTTCAAAGATGACAAATGAGTAAAACTCTTATCACACAGTTTACACTGGTGCAGCTTCTTACCTTCATGAATCAAACTATGTCTTTTCAAACTCCACAACTGAGTAAAGCTCTTATCACACAGTTTACACTGGTGTGGCTTCTTACCTTCATGAATCAAATTGTGCATTTTGAAATGTGACAAACGAGTAAAGCTCTTATCACAAGATTTACATACATGTGGCCTTTTGCCCTGATGGATCAAAGATTTTTGTTTCAAGAATAAAGGCCTTATACACATTTCCCCTCCCTCACTATATCTACCAGATTGTTCTGAGAGAACATGTTTCTCTGCAGTTGGCATTTCTGTGACATCACTTTTCAGATGTTCAAATTCGAGGCGATCCTTTCCATTACAGAAGCTTATGTCTCCTTCTGAGACTTCAGGAGGGAGCAATGGTGATTTATCACTGACAGCACCAGAAACTGTGTCTGTACATATTCTGAAATATTGGAGGACTTGGCATTATTAAGTAGAATAATCAGATATTTAGGCCTAATAATACAATCTCTGTTTATTAACAACACGTGTATGCTCAGAGATGAGTGACATCTGTAGTTACAAATACTTATGTAAGGCAACTATGTTGATCATTACAACTAAGCTAACTTAATTAACTCAGAATATCATTGCATAAATTATAAAATCTTTCCAATCAAAGCATTAATGGCAACAGCAGGCTGATGTCTGTGACAATACCAGCAATGTTTGTTACATTCACTGAGGATTACAACAATTTTCAGGTTTGTTTCAAAAAACTATTTAAAGTAAGTTTGCAAGTAATACCTATGTTGAGTACATCTGGCAAGAAAATATATTTCTGACAAAATAGTCATAGCAAGCCAGTAGACAATACTTTGGATGCAATGTTTCTCATGACACAACTTTGTACTGTTTCTATGACATAACAAGATAAAAATGAAGAACAAAGCAGTTATAAAATGTATGTGGTACAAGAATTTCAAATCAACAGCAAAAGCCATCTCTGAAGTAATCTAATGTGACTGAAATGTATTTCAGAAGTTGTATGTTTCCCTAGTATTTACATTTTAAATTTGTTAACCATTTGTTTCTATTGTATGGCTTAAAAGTAATGCAGCATATCTTTTATCCAAAATGAATTGTATTCAGCAGTTATTCAGACAAAATGCAAAAATAATTTGTCAACCATGAGAGTAGAGTAAACAGACAACACTTAAATCAAAACTGTTAAAAGAAATGTTTGATTTAATAAAAATAAGCACAAATTTTCCATACAAGGAAGAGATGCATGTGGTTTCTTCAAAATCTCTGTGTCAATCATTCAAAGATCCTGAAGTTAAGCACTACGTTTGCAATTTATATGAATTTAATTTTCGAATTATCCTAATCTAGGCATTTTTGTTACAGGAAATTTTTATCAGTAATTTTTGAGAAAGGGAAGAACAACAAACATGTATATACAAAGAGGGTGCTAGTTATGCGGCAGCAGGTTTGTAGATGTTATTGTAGTGCTTTACACCCGCTTTTACTACTACAGGCGGTGGCACATGGAATGAAGATGGAGCACTGGTGAAATGAGATGGCAGGGGAAACCGGAGTACCTGGAGAAAATCTGCCCTGACGTCGCTTCGTCCACCACGAATACCACATGCGGGTCCCTGGGATCGAACCTGGGCCACCTAGGTGGTAGGCGAGCTCACTAACCGCTTGGCCACGGCGCCGCCAGGTTTGTAGATAACAGAAATGACCAGCTGCATGTGAAAATATAAGAGTCAAGAAAATCTAGTCTCACAATACTGAGAAGCAAAGAGACAGATTTGTGATTCAATTCTAAGCATCAGACACACAGATAATAAGAAGCTGATATGCATTTCAGTTTTCTGTTTTGAATTCAATACCACATCTCTCTAAGGTCTTCAGAAATTTCACCACAACATTGATAATTGCTCAGAAAGTAACATTCACATTTTTTGATGTAGTATCAAAAGGTGTGACATTTTATAGAATTACTGATGTATAATAATGATGATAATGACAATAATAACATACAATACGAGACAAGATAAAAGGAGTTATAAATGAAGGTCAACTAATGGTTATGCTTCGATTTGTTTTCATAAACCTGATGATAATGATAATAACATACAAGACGAGACAAGATAAAAGGAGTTATAAATGAAGGTCAACTTATGATTATGCTTCGATTTGTTTACATAAATCTGCAAGTGTCCAGCGCAGCAGTACAATCTTTGTCCTACTCCAACTGGTGTAGAAGAAAGACAAAGTAAACACATTACTGTCAGGTAATGACTAAAAGATACAACAAGATGGTTGACTGTACACATGTGAGGATTTGGTTATTCTATAACGACAATGATACTTCAGATTCATATACTGTAAACACACTCCTTTTACTTCTCTTCCTATACACAGGAATAATGGTAGAGGTATTACAAAAGGGGCCAGAAACAGAAGGAACAATATCAGGCAGGGCTCAGGTATGGGAGAACATCTGGCATACTCATGATTCTGACGCTAGTGGGTAAATATTTTTGCTAAACAAGAGCAAGGGTACATATGTTTTTAATGGATTTGCAGAATGCCCCTTATAGACTGAATATAGAAGGAGATTAATGTTGAAATTATAAGGGAAAACAGTATGCAGATAATCCATGAACATAATTAAACGACAACCAATGCAATGAAGTATTCTCCAAAACAATAGCCGTGTGTAGCACAAGGTTTAAAAGGGTAAAATGTCAAAAAATAAATAAATAAAATAAAAAATAATATCTGCCAGCTATGTCCAGATACCTAATTTCTTATATCTGGACGTAGTTTGTGGATATTTTGATTTATTGAAACTTATTAATTACAATTTGTTCACAACAGAATGTGCAGAAGTTACTAACTTAAATTAAACTAAATAACAAACGAAAATTAGAGATAATTTCAAGTTATATGAGATCTCGGAGTATTCATGCAATTTATTGTTCTCTAGCTGCTGCTATTCGTCTCTGGTAAGTGGTCCAAGTCTCATCAGGGTGTTGTTTTGGCCTCGTTCTTCTCCTTTCTGCCTACACTTGTCGTACAGTGATCAGGAGTTTGGGGCACTTGGTTTCGGTTATATTGATTTGACAATCTTAACAATCAACGGGGTGGTGGTACAACAGTCACTGGAGGTCTATCAAAATTTCTGAGATTTCTTTCTTGTTCAGTTAGTCTTAAAGATCTTTCTGCTACACTGATTTGAGTTGCTAACTCATTTAAAGTATTTAGGTTTTCCTTATTCCTGACCATTTCCTATAAGATGAGGTGCATGAGCTTTTCCCTGTTAGATTGTGCTATTTCACTGTATTTCTGACATTTAACCAATACATCTTCTGGAGTATCACGTTTTAAGTAAGTGCCATATGGCCCATGGCCTGTTATATAGTGTAATGCAGCTTGTAAGGGATTTAGGTGCTTTAGTCGTAACCTTTCTCGTATATTAGGGTAAAACATAGGTGCATCTTTCAGCCCTTATTTGTGTCTTCATATAGCATCGTTTTCCTAGTATATCTTCTATCTTGTTGATTGCTTTTCTTTAGCCAATAGTAAGCACCATATAGACGAACCTGTGGATCTATTGGCCAGGAACCAGTGGCCACAAGAAGAGTCATAGTAGACGTCGTTCTTCCTGCTCCAGTAAAACGAAGAAGAATTTTCCTCTGGCATTTTCTGAGATCTGCGACAAGGTTTAATTTTTGCATACACTGTGCCCACGCTCCTGCACCATATGTAATGATAACAGTAAAGATATAATTATGGTATGTTCTAATGGTAGTGAGAGGTACCTAGTTTACGTTGACGTTGGGCAATACTCGCAATCTTCATCATAATTTTACTGGCTTTGTTGCAGACCTGAGTAACATGTGTCTTGAAGTTGCCTTTCTCATCAAGCGTTATTCCAAGGTATTTAATATACTTGTGGCGTTGAATACGTTTTTCGTGTATTCGTATAACTGGGTTTCTTAATAATTTAACTTTAAGTAGCAACTAAGCAGATTTGTTAGCTGCAATTTATAGTTTAACAGAGTTGCACCATCCATATACCTTCTGGGTAACATCAGAAGATTTTGTTTCCAGTTGCAGGCGGGTGTTTCCTTCTATTAATAAAATCAGATCATACGCATATGCTATAGTGGCATATATTTGTGGGTCAACAACTAACTCATTAAGCAGAGGCTCCAAACCTATATCCCAGAATATTGGACCCAATATAGAACCTTGCGTACAGCTTTTTGTAATATCACATGTGATGAAAGGATGAATGGAGTTTAGGGGCCCGTCGACAACTAGGTCATTTGGGCCCTAGGTCAGAAAGTAAAAAATCTAAAACTCGCCTAAAATCTGCCTAAAATGTGAAGTTTAAAATGGCAACTAAAAACGCAGACAGATAAAAACACCAAACGGCACATGAGTGCGCTAAGTTAAAACTTGGTAAAACCATTCATTAAAATGTGTAAAAGATCGAAGCTAAAACACATTAAAACTAAGCACTTAAAACACTAAAGCGTAAAACACAAAAACCTATGTTAAAACACTAAAAAAAAATTTCACACACTAAAAACACGTTATACTTGCTTTGCGAACCCAATTTGTGCAACGTACCGCAGCGCCTTACAGGCAGACACAGGGTCGTCACCCAAAATTGAGGCAAGCGTACACCCCAGGCCAACCGACTGGCGCTCACGAGCGTATTGCGGACAGTCTATAAGGATATGGGACACAGAAAGTTGGATGTTACACGTAGGGCAGACAGGCGCAGGGTCGCCACGCAAATGGAACCCATGTGTCGCCCGTGTGTGACCTATCCTCAGGCGGGTGAGGATAACTTCAGCCCGCCTGGAGTCCCTGCAGGATGTCATCCAGGGATCTATGTTGTCTTTAATGGTCCGCAATTGAGAGCCAGAGAATTACTTCCATGACTGCTGCCAGATCGATAAAAGATGTCGACGGAAATGGCGCTGCACATCGACATATGGCAGACTGTGTGTGGCAACATCCGGCAAACGGCAAGCAGTTTTAGCAGCCGCATCCGCTTTCTCATTGCCGGGTATACCCACATGGCCTGGGGTCCAGGTAAAAAGCAACTGGTATCCGCGCGAGAGCAGTTGCGAAATGAGAGCCTGTATTTTTAAAACGAATGCTGAGGTGCCGATAAACTGGTCCAAGGACTGAATGGCACTCAGAGGGTCTGAACAAATGATAAAACTGCCGGGAGCTGAGTTAGAAATAAAAAGTAAACAATAAAATATAGCAAACAGCTCGGCAGTAAAAACCGAACTATGGTCCGGAAGTCGGTACTGGTGCGCCTCGTCGTTACACACGAAACTACATCCCGTAGCTCCACCCACCTGAGACCCATCGGTAAAAACCGGGGTGAAAGTCCGGTGGCGGCCCAAAAGTTCGGTGAACAGTTGTCGATACACCGATTGCGGGGTGGAAAGCTTAGCATAGCCTGAGAGCTCCAGGTCGAATTGCGCGCGCCGGAGTTGCCAAGGAGCAGAGCGTCCTAGAGAGAATCGCTCTACAGCAGGCATGCGGAGATCGTGTTTGTCAAGTAGTTCGCGGAACCGAATACCGCTTGGGCGCGATATAGTTGTGTTGCGCAGATAATGGTGAGCAAGGTCGGGACGCAGGACACATTTAAAAGAAGGATGACCCGGATGGGCTGCCAACCTTGCCACATACGAACACAATAAAATCGAACGACGGACCGACAGTGGTGGTTCTCCAGACTCAGCATACAGACACTCAACTCTACTGGTACGGAACGCCCCAGTAGCGAGACGGATACCAGCATGGTGTACGGTATCTAAAAGACGAAGTTTAGAGGCGGACGCCGCGCCATAGATAAAACTACCGTAGTCTATTTTTGACCGCACCAGTGATCGATACAATCGTAACATAACTGTACGATCACCGCCCCAAGAAACTCCGGATAAAAGGCGGAGTACTCGAAGTGAGCGATCGCAGGAAGCACGTAGTTGGCGAATATGGTACTCCCACGTCAGCTTACTGTTGAAGTGCAGGCCAAGGAACTTGAGGTGCGGGACAAACGGTAGACGTGTGCCACGCAAATAAAAATCAGGAGGAGGGTGTACGCCGCGAACTCGATGGAAGTGGATACACTGAGTTTTCGTAGGTGAGAACTGAAAGCCGGAGCGAAGGGCCCAGTCTGCGATTGATGTTATGGTCAGCTGCAGTTGACGCTGAATGTGCTCGAGATTATAAGAGCGATAGTAAATTGCAAAGTCGTCAACATACAGTGACATCGGGATTCCGCTACGAACAACATCAGCGATTCCGTTGATTGCTACGGCGAAGAGCGTGACACTCAGGATGGACCCCTGAGGCACACCATTCTCCTGAATCTTTTCCTGTGACAGGGTATTACCAATGCGGACACGAAATTTTCGAAGTCGTAAAAAGTTTAAAATGAACAGCGCTAAGTGACCGCGTAAGCCGTAACCGTGCAGAGCACGAAGGATTCCATAGCGCCAGGTGGTGTCGTAAGCCTTCTCTAAATCAAAGAAGACACCCACGACATGCTGCTTCAGCAGAAAGGCATTCTGGATGTAAGCCTCTAAGCGTGTCAGATGGTCGACGCTAGAGCGATGGCGACGAAAACCGCACTGAATGTTCGTGAGCAGGTTATGCGTCTCTAGCCACCACACTAAACGAGTGTTAATCATCCGTTCGAAGGTCTTACAAACAACACTCGTTAGGCAAATAGGGCGGTAACTAGAGGGAAGTGTCCTGTCTTTTCCAGGTCGAGGGATAGGGATGACAATACCCACTCGCCAGGAGGACGGAAAGACCTGCTCGTGCCAGATACGATTATAAATACCAAGCAGGAAAGACGAAGCCGAAGGTGGAAGGTGAAGCAGCATTTGTCGATGGATGTCATCTGGACCAGGAGAGGAATCTTTAGCAAGTGACAAAGAGTGCTCTAACTCCGATACGGTAAAGGGTGCGTTGTACGGTTCAGTACAGTCACTACTAAAAGGAAGAACTATCCGCTCGGCAGATTCCGTTGTTGTTGTTGTTGTAGTGTTTAACGCCCGCTTTTACTACTACGGCACCGCAGGCGGTGACACTGATGATACATGAAGATGGAGCACCGGTGGAATGAGATGGCGGGGGAAACCGGAGTACCCGGAGAAAACCCGCCCTGACGCCGCTTCGTCCACCACGAATACCACATGCGGGTCCCTGGGATCGAACCCGGGCCGCCTAGGTGGTAGGCGAGCGCGCTAACCGCTCGGCCACGGCGCCGCCAGCAGATTCCTTGAGAGGTATAAAAGCTCTGTCGTAACTATTCGTTTGGCTAGTAGCAGCAAACGAAGTAGCAAGGGCGTCGGCGATATCCTGTTCACTGGTGTAATGCGATCCGCTTATGGCAAGGCCGGGAATGGTAGTCCGGCGACACTTGCCATACATACGGCGAACAGCAGTCCACACCCTCTGTGCCGGAGTGCGACGGGACAGAGAAGAGACAAAAGTTTCCCACGATGTGCGTTTTGCACAGCGGAGGACAAATCGAGCCCTGGCACGAGAACGCTTAAAGGCTATCAAGTTCTCCTCCGTAGGATGTGAACTGAAGACACGCAGAGCACGCTTCCTTGCTTTAATAGCCAAACTGCATTCCTCGGACCACCAAGGCACAGGAACGTGACGAGGTGTAGTAGAACCACGAGGAATGCTGGAATTCGCTGCGAGCAGGACAGAACAAGTAAAATACTCCACCAGTTCATCGATGGTGGGGAAGACATCGTTGTGAAGGTGAATGAGGGAACGAAATTTCCCCCAGTCAGCCTTGGAAATAATCCAGTGAGGATATCGTGTTGGCACAGGATGGAGAATAGATATGTAAATGCTAATGGGAAAATGATCACTGCCAAAGAGGTCGCTGAGCACCGACCAATCAAGGAGTGGCACCAGTGACGGGCTACAGAAGCTCACGTCTAAAGCGGAGTAGGTACCGTAGGCAGATGATAGAAAGGTAGGGGCACCAGTGTTTAATAGAAGTAGGCCGGACATGTCACAAACGTCTGCTACAAGGCAACCACGAGCATCGTCAGTGTCGGAGCCCCACAAGGTGTTTTTGGCATTCAGATCGCTTAGAAGAAGAAACGGTGGCGGAATCTGTGCCAAGAGAGCCCGAAGTTCGTTATCGTGTACGACACTGACCGGTGGCAGATAGACATTACAGATAGAGAAAGAAAGGCTCTGCAGCTGTACACGTACCGCTACAGCTTGGAGCGGCGTGTTTAGTGGTATGCTGGTGGCAGGGATGGTATTCGCCACCAGAATAGCAACACCACCGCTTGCCCGTCGATCAGCTGCAGAATCATGTCTAAAGGCCACAAATCCACGAAGATAGAGTGCGTGATGAGGTTGCAGATGGGTTTCCTGTAGACAGACGATAGATGGACAGCGTTGAGAAATTAGATGCTGTATGTCCGGAACACGTGCCCGGAACCCATTAATATTCCACTGGATTATTTCCATGGTGAAAAAGGATTAATGGCTAGTCTTCATCTTTTTCTTCTTTTTCACCTTGGCTGACTTAGGTCCAACTATGTGGAAGTCGCCGTCCTCTGGCGATTCCTCGGAGGTGTGCGAGGCAGAGGATCCCCTACGACTCGCAGAGCGAGAGCGGGATCTCTGAGAGGACGTGAGACTACTTGCGCGAACTTTATGTCGCGAACGACTTCCATCGATAGGATCCTTACCGCTTCCTAACGGCTTGGAAACTGTGGTCTGCACGGCGGAAGATGTTTTAGACACTGCACTTTTTCGACTAACTGTTGGGGTGCTCTCTGGAAGGTCAGTCTGTGTCGAGGCATTTGCAACGGTGACATGTTGCAAGCCGACAGTAGCAACAGGAGGGCGCCGAGCTGCCGACGAATAAGCTAAGGTGGTGGCAGGCTTCAGTTGTTCGAAACGCCGACGCGCTTCTATAAATGTCAGGCGCTCCTTTACCCGCAACTCCTGAATACTCTTTTCGTCCAAGAACTTAGGACACTGACGTGAGCTAGATGGATGGTTACCCCCACAGTTCACACAGCATGGGTCTCGAGTGCAAGTCGTGTCTTCGTGTGCCGGTAAGCCGCAACGTTCACAAGCTGCAGGATGGTTACACGAGGTCCTAGTATGCCCGAATCTCTGACACTGAAAACAGCGCATGGGATTCGGGACATACGGTCGTACTGCAGCACGCTCGTAGCCACAGTAGATGTATGTATTCTGGCAGCTGAGTGCCCTTAAACGTAAGGAATACTGTACGTAAGGCACACTCTTTCCCATCCTGTTTCCGAGTTAATCGGTATGCTTGGCAGACTCGCTGATCAGAGAGGCAGGTGACAATTTCTTCGTTGGAGAGATCGTCGAGGCTGGAAGTGGTTACTACTCCTCTACACGAGTTGAGGGTCTTATGTGGGGCTACCCGGATAGGGTAGGAGCCCAACAAACTCGCCTTCAACAGCTTCTGCGACTGTTCTCCATTCATCACCTCGATCAATAACTGCCATCTCTAAGTCTGGTTGCGTTTTTAACCGGGCCACAGATCCTATCGACTTCCTTTTTAACATAGAACGGGCTAATGTCCTTCGTCGTCTTTCCTTCACATTGCAAGGTCAGCACCAAAAAACTGTCAATGAGGGAGGGTTTGCGCGGAGACATGATTATTTGGGCCCCCATCCGGAACCGTCGGCGTCAGCCTGCCATCCGGGGGTCAAAGGATAAAAGACACCAAAATCTCCACGGTCTGTGCCGCCATGGAGACCCCTCCATGACTGACCTCAAGGCGTACTTCAGAGGAGCTACCCTCCGATCTCCACTGCTTGTCCGCATGGGTAAACCGTTCACCACGTGACACCCCGGTTTTATGCCCCCACCACAGGAATAACCGCCTGTGGCTCCCCGCTTTAGCACACGCTGCCTCAACGGAGTCAGCGTGGATTCAGGGGACTTTGGGTTGATTACACCGGGGCTCCGTCAGCGGTAACACATCCGGCCGGTGATACTAACCCGACGGCACGCGGCCGTCGGGAGATTAACACCGGCCGTGCCCTCAAGGAGCTACGTGGGTGTACATGACGTGTGGACGGGCTCCGCACCTAAGGCTACACATGGTGGCAGTGTGAAGGGTCCGCACAACCTTCGCGCCTGAGACCTCCGAAGAGCACACAAGTCGGGGGCCGCGCTGAAAACCGTGGGACAGGACCACGGAGATAGGAAAGATCCCTGCTGGTGAGACAGGAGTTATAAAACTAAGGCCTTACTAACTAATAATCGGAATAAACCTAGAAGAGGAAGAGGGTGATATAAAAGCAACATAAATCGCTGCACGTGGCACAGTTAATGTATATGGAGGGGGTGAAATGATGGTGCGCAGCTCGGGGCCCCGGGCGCGCCAAACCCGGACCTACCGTGGTAGGTTCCCCTGGGGGAGTTTGATTTCGGAGTCCTCTTCTCCTAGATGAGTTGTCGGCCAAGACTACCGAGCCTCATCTACCCGTTTGGAATGTTCTTAGCTTCCCCTCACCTCTTGCCTACCAGTGGTCACAAAGACACACGTAGCAGGCCGTCTTGTTCGGGTACTGAGCCCCTCCGCCACGGCAAGGCGACACTCCTTCGGAGGGGCACATGTGATGGTACTATTTGCCCCTGTGATGTTGACTCGGCGGTCTACACAATAGTTCTTCAGAATTCTATAAAGAGTTCTTGGGTATTCTTGTTGGAGCATGCGTTCAAAAAGTGCAGGCCACCAGAGGTTATCGAAAGCTCCAGCTTTATCAAAGAAGAGACCCATCACATAGTTCTTTTTAGAGTTCTTAGCTTCAATTATAGCTTTAGTTATTGCATCCATTGTTAACTTTCCAGATCTAAAACCATATTGAGTAGGATTAAAGCCTTTCAGGATCCTAAACTCTTGTATGCGTTTACATAGGAGTTTTTCTTGTACTTTACCCAAAAGGTTAAGTAGACAAATTCGGTCTATAAGATTTTGGCAATGCAGGATCCTTATCGCTACCTTTATGTAAGATCGTGATACTGGCTTCTTTCCAGAATAGCGAATACGGCCTTGCCATAGACATTCATTAAAGAGATCTGTTAGATATGGAGTTATTTCTGGTGCAGTATGTATGAGTATTTCTGCATGTATTTGATCAGGTCCTGGAGCCTTCTTCTTTTTGAGATTTTGTAATGCATGCAGAACTTCAGATCTGTCAAAGGGATAGAGGACTCCAGCTGTTGGTTCATCGGAGGTGAAATCCTTTCTAAGTTGTTTGTGCTGGATTGTATCTGACTCATGGTTATCTGAGGGAAGGACAGTAGTTAGCAGGGTTTGTAGGTTTAGATTCAATCCATCTTTTAGTTAGTTCACCGTTTGGTTTAAGTAATGTAGGGTAAAATGACGCTGAAAAACTCAATACCATGGCCAAGATTTGAACTGCAGATCTTTGGGTCTCTGTGAAGTTCATTTAACCGCCAAGATACCATGGCCAACATGCCAATGATAAGCTCTCCAACTCACTCACAATTTTTCCCAGTAATATCGTATCTGTATGTTGGCCATTGTAGCTCAGTGGTTAAAGCAGTCAGGCAGAGAATGGAAGATCCATGGTTCAAATTCTGGCTATGGCATTGAATTTTACTGTCTCATTCTACCCTTTCAACGACTAAAGGAATTTACACAGGAGTAAAATTTTGTATTCCATGTGGGAAGGCAGAGGCAGAAACTCAGTATCATATAGTTCACATATTTACAGATGACATTTCAGAAAATGTCAAAGAAAATAATGTGCATTGTTGCGTTACAATGAACAGAGAAACTCCTGGTTCCCTACATGCAGGTGATGCAGTGGTGAAGACAGAAACAATAATACGCCTATAGAACGCCATCAATAGTATAGATAAATTTTGAGCACTACTCTAGTACTAAAGAAATTAAGCAAAATTAGGAAATATCAGCGATGGCATTTAAATGATAATAGATTAGAGATAGTAAGAGACTTTGATTACTCAGGAGTGTGATTGAGCAGCATTGTTATATGGAAAGCATGCAGTAAAAGAGCATTAACAAAAGGATGACAGCAATAATGGGGCTAAGAAGTAATGACAATAAATTGGTTAGAGAGAATTTGTGAAGCCATAGTGGAATCAAAGATGACAAATGTAATAGAAATTTGAGGGATAAAACAAGCAAGCAGGAAAATATAGTGCTTTTAGATTGTTCTGCGATGAAGTACTAGAATCAACAAAATCAGCACTGAAAGGAGTGGCAATGATAGAAATGGGATGAACAGGTAGAAATATGTGAAACTGGGAGCCACTTGTTCCCTAAATACAATCAGCAAGTTCTTCAACAACTGATATGCAAAAGAATTATAGAATTTAGACAATTGATAGGAATGAATAATGAACAGTTTGGTTTCTGAAAAGGATGTTTCACAGAGAAAGCAATATATGAGGTAAAAGTGATTAAGAACAGTCAGTGCAAATATGAAACTGGAATATCCATTTTTATTTCTGGAGCATTCTGTAATTTATGGTAACCTCATTTATTTGGGATATTTAGGCAAAAGAAATCCACAAATTCTTTATTAAGTTTTAACAGATTACTGAGCTGCATTTTAGGATCCCTGTTTGGGAACAATGCTGTGGAAACAGTACTTGAGGATCTTGTAGAAACAGGTGTATTCAACACTATAGCACACACAGATGACCTGATAGCTTTGGTTCAAGGAAATAGTAGGAATCAGTTGGAAAGAAACTTAAAAACCCAGCAAGTAAATTAGATGAAAGGTACAATAACTAGATAAAAACAGCCCCAAATAAACCATGATTAGTGTTATATAGGGAAAATTGAAAAGAAGCCCTACTACAAAAATTGCATATTATTGAATAAAGACATAGAAGCAAATTAGATATTTAGTAATATAATAAGACAAAAAAACTACAGTTTAGAACATATGAAGATTTTGTAAGGCAAAAGTCAAGGAAAATTATGATGCAACTTGGAAGAATGTTTCAGAAGAAGTTCAAATTGTCTCTAAGGACTATAAATTACACAAGTTTTCTGCTTCCCGAGATAAAAATCTATGAACTAAAACAAAGTGCAAGAAATGAGAATTTAGTTAAGGAAGACACACAAGCAGTCTTGGGAATTAACAATATTAAGAGGGTGTATATGTGAAGAGATTATGGACAGAACTATGGATCTCATCAGCAATATTAGATCAACTGCACTTAGTGTTCAAGTAATAGTAAGGGTTAAAAATTATTTTGATGTTTAAAGACACTGTCAAATGCTAGGATCACATCAGCGTCGCCAGTGTGCCGGATTTCGTCCCACAGGAGTTCTTTTACATGGCAGTAAATCTACTGACATGGAGCTGTTGGTTTTAAGTACACTTAAAAGTCATCGGTCTGGGCCAGGTTTGAACCTGCAACCTTGGGATAAGTAGGCCAGCATCTAACCAACTGAGCCACCCAGACCGACAGTAAGCAGTGTGGTCACATAACCAACAAAGATTGCAAATAATAAATAGTGAATTAAACTGGATGTGTGAAAAAGAGGAATGACTATTTATGAACAGGAACTTCTTGGTTACAGCATCAGGATTTTGACAGAGATGGGGCTCCTACAAATTTGTTAAATTATTGTGTCATAGCTTCATCAAAGAGGGGAAACTAGTAAGGAATAAGGTGCAGTAGCCCTTTCACAAAAGGTTTCTTTTCTAGCTCCTCAAAAACATTCAGCTCAGTCACAGCTGCATGGCATGTAATATGTCCTCTGATTGGTAAAAATCAGAGGATATGGTTGGTGAATTTATTTTGATAATTCTCCCGGTCAGGTCGGTGAGACCCGTAAACCAACGACAGGTGTTGTCCTTCAGACATCCTGGGGGTTGTGAGAGCGCGATGTAACTGCCAAAACATAAAAATATGGTGCTCTCTAAAAAGCGGTTACTATTACTGCTATTGCTCTCTTCAATATCATCAGTGAAAAATATTGGAGAGCAAGAGGATTAATGACTTCATTTTCGGAAATCCAGAATTAGCTAACAACAACATAACAGATTTGAATTTACTGTACATAACTTTTTATTATGAGACAACGAGCAGTACAGATTTTTACATATAAAATGTGCTCTGATGTACCGAGTTACTGCCAATACATGGCTGTTATGTTTGGAAACAGTGTCCCACGTGAGCATTGGCCAGTACTCATATGCTGTTGTTGTTGTAGTGTTTAACGCCCGCTTTTACTACTACGGCACCGCAGGCGGTGACACTGATGATACATGGAATGAAGATGGAGCACCGGTGGAATGAGATGGCGGGGGAAACTGGAGCACCCGGAGAAAACCCGCCCTGATGCCACTTCGTCCACCACGAATACCACATGCGGATCCCTGGGATCGAACCCGGGCCGCCTAGGTGGTAGGCGAGCGCGCTAACCGCTCAGCCATGGCGCCGCCATACTCATATGCCATGAAGTTTTGCACTTCTACTAGTGTACATAAGCACCCATTAGAATATCTATACAAACAAAAGCCACACACTTTTGAAGAATAAGATGGTTATTGACTTGGCACATGCTAAACAAATGGCTCACATGTCCTTGCCTTTCGTTCACATGTCACTAGGTCAGGTTGGTTAACTCCAGTGCTTTAGGTACTTTAACTCACCAGATTCAGTGATGTGCTAGCCAACATATCAGCAGTCTACAAAGTTATAACATCGTCAGAGGAATATATTATAGTATGCTACATACTCTGTACCTACTCACACGAAGCTAACAGTTATAGCGGTAGCACATATATTTCTTGAGAGTGAACACCAGAAATATTAATGTAATGATTAATGTGCTGAAATGTTTAAGTTTCGGTTGCTTCTCTACAAATGAAGGTGCAAATATTATGCAATAAATACAGCACATAAAACAAAACTCAAATGGTATAACAATGAATCCAGAATATCAAGGTTTTAGCTTCTCATACAGTTTACTTAAACTTAAGAACAGAAGAGGCTAAACAGTAACATCTCCTTTCAAAGTAAGAACAAATTAGAAACTAAAAACTTCACTTATCTTAGTAATGTTGCAAGTTCTTGGTGCAAAGCTGACTAAAGTTTCGAGTTGACTCCAACTCATTGTCAAAGCTGTACAAACAAATTTGTTACCAAAGCTACGGATGTTAATTTCAATCACTAATCTCTGAAACCAAATAACATGGATACTGATGCTCATTTTAATTACCAATCTCTGAAAACAAAAATCTATAAATACAATCTATAGGAGGTAATTCAAAGTTCATAACACAGTTCCTGTTTTTTAAAATAAACATTGTTTCCCAAACCATTAAATCTATAGGTCCACTTAATTGTTTTAATAATTTAACTTCTGGATTAATTTCATGACTAAATGACCAAAAATGATCTGCCACAGCTGATTTATCAGTTTGTTTATATTTAATATTTCTAAAATGCTCTTTTATTATGGTTTGTAAATGACGTTTAGTTTTACCAATACAAATCTTATCACAATCCAAACAGCTAAATTGATAAATGCCAGATTTTTTGTCATTTGGTATTTTATCCTTTGGAAAAATTTAGTGAATTTTGTATATTCAATTTATTTTGAGGGACCAAATTTATTCCATATTCTTTAAAAATCTTTGTCACTTTTTCATTGGCCCATGGATGGTAAGTAAACCTTTTAAAAATACAATTATCTTTTCTTTTTTGTTCTTTTGAGGGTAGCAAGTTCTTTAACAGATTTTTGATACTTAAATTTTTCTATCCTTTTATGTATAAAATCTGTATTAAAACCATTAATTACTGCTGTGTTAATAATGAGTTTATATTCTGTGTCAAATTCTTCTTTATTAAGCGGTATATTTATTAACCTATAAATTAAACTGTTGAAAACAGCAAATTTATGTGCAAAAGGATTAACACTTTTATATTTTATGTAATTATTAGTGTGAGCAGATTTTCTACTAATACAAAAATTCAATTTATTGTTATGTTTTTTAATCTAAACAAAGATTTGTAAGTTTTACAAAATCATCTATTAATTCTTTGTTTAATTCTAAAGAATGTAACCATTTTTTTTAAAAAAATCAAATTTTTTTTCTAGGAATACTATGAAATAAGGCAGTTACATCAAAAGTCATTGTCATTATCAGACAATACTATGTTGCTAATCTTTTCTACTTATTCAAAAGAGTTTTTAATACTTAAACTTTCAAATTGATCAAAGGTACTGAATTTTTTAATTAACCATTGTGCCAAATTTATACAATTTATAATTGGTCTCATTTTAGTTTCTAATTTGTTCTTACTTTGGAATCTTGTTGCATCACTGTTAATAGCTTCAATTTCTTTAAGTAACATCTCCTTCTTAAAAGTAAATATAATATGAAATTGAATGAAACTAAATGAACTGTGTATGACAAACTCATCAATGTTACACCTAATAAATGTAAAACAACTTGTAATGTGAGCAAGGAAGCATATATTAATACAGATAACAATATAATAAAAGATTTCAATGTCTTTAATGGTTATAGTGTTCAGTTATTGCTAATTTTGATTCTGGTTCATCTGAGTAAATTATTATAGAAAAGCCTGGTTATTATTTGACCCAACCTTGTGGAAGGGTAAAGAACCATCTACAGTTTCTGTGACTCAATAATAAGGCAAATTTCAGTATGTAATTTGATGGATAGAACAATTTTTATACTCCCATTTCTATCAGTTCAAAAATACAAGACATCAGCTACATTAATGTGCTGGATATACTTACATATAGGTATTAAAATGAACATAACCAAGAAGCAAATGGCTTGTAATTAAAAAGAGTTAAGTCTTACCTTGAAGATTTTACTGGAGGGCAGTCCCCATCCTGTAACAGAATAATTCAAATGTTCAGTTTCACATAATCATCTATACAGAGCAAGTTAAAGCTAATGCATGACAAAGGATTCATGATGGCAATCTGTGTTTTAACAATGTGGAATATGGCACAAAATATTTGCAAAATTGGAGGTAAAAAGAATCATAGGGAAATAAAAATCAAAGCGGTGGAAAGCCGAGGAATGTAGGACAAAGGAGGAAAAAATGCCAACTCTGTGAAAACACACAAGACAATACCGGCAGTCAGCAGGATGCATACAACACACATGGTCAAAGCGATAGTGTCTAATGAAATGATAGAAATGCTATATAAAGACTTGAACGTCGCTCATTCTGATATACAATATCTAATCAATGAAGATGCAAATCTGAAAACTCAAGTTAGGGCACTACAACAAGAAAATACAAGTTTTGCCAAGATAGTGAAAGAGAAAACCAGACAGAAAACATGTGCTGAGACAGTGATGACATTTGATGACCAATTTTCTCAAAATAGAAAAGTGCAAACAGATAAAGAAAATTAAAGCATGTCAAAAATTAAGTATCCAAGCTTCAAAACAGGATAAGCAAGTGAAAATTGTTGGAGAATCTGTGTCCAAATTTTACAGAAACCTATGCAAGGCAAGAGGCCATAAAGTGATCTATCTTATGAGAATTAAAGTAAACAAACCCAGTAACAGGGGTAGCAGTTAAAGGTGGGCAAAGGTAAGCCAGAAGTTGTACTGATACACCTAGGGATGAATGACAGAAATTACACAGTCAGATCTAAGAAGATGCAATGTCAGTGTAAGAAAAATAGAATAAATAGTGAATTTAACTGGCTATGCTGTGTGAGAAACAGTTGATGGCAAATGGTAATTTTTGGCTGCAAAATAATGATTTTGCTAGGGAGAATGCATTTGAATTGCAGAGGCTCCTAAACGTTTGGGAAACTCTTGACAGGTTGTGTCTTCACAGCTGAACAAAAACTAATGAAAAGAAAGGTGTATGGAAAAGCAAAAGATCAACTGTCCAAAATAGATCTAAACATATGTGGTAATAAAAAGGAAATTTACTTAAACAGTAACAATATTTGAGAGGTAGAACTGGAACTTAAAAATTCAATGCCACAACTGGGATTTGAACCACAGACCTTCCGCTTGCCGGGCGGCTGCTCTACCACTGAGCTATTGTGACAAACTGCCAGAATGGCATTAAATTCTCAAACCAGTTCGTATTTCTCCTGGTAGACCACAAAGACAATCTCACATCAGAGACAAATTACCCCAATGGTGACTTACTATTGTAAGTACTTGATATCCCAGGATTAAATAACCTTCAGATGGTAATTATTATTTATTTATGCCAACAAACTTACTGTTGGTATTTTTAAACACACAAGCTGTGTGTGGGCAAAGTTTGAGAGGTAAAACTGTAACTTAAAAATTCAATGCCACAAGTGGGATTTGAACCACACAGCTTCTGTGGTTAAAAACACCAACAGTAAGTTTGTTGACATAAATAAATAACAAGCAACATATATTACTTCAAAAAATTTAAAGCTCAAATCGACTAGAAGTTTGTTAGATGTAGATATCATGTTGAAATTCTTTGCACAACTGAACATTGGTTAAACATAGCACAGTAATTGGTAACTTATCTCAAACAGTTTAGATTAAAGATTCATTTTGCAGGAAAACTTTTAAACATGAGGTTCAATACTTTTGTTAGGTTATATTTGAAGCTGAAGAATATTAATTTTTTTGAAGATTTAAAAAAGTTGAGAACTTTAATTATTGTTAATAAAAATATGTCATCAAAAAAAGTTGTGTGCATATACAAGTTTCCAAATGATAAACTTGACACTATCGCAACCAAATTGGATGTAGTTCTACCTCGTCCATCAAGGAAATATGAAAGCCTCATTAAATATGGAGACTGGAACGAATGTTTCTTAGAAAGTAACAACAAACTGAACAAACTAAAGCACATGCTAGCCTTGTATAATGTAATCAACAGCACAGAGTTCCAAACAAGAATAACACAGTCCAAAATTTTGTTCTTGAAAGTACTGATTATAAACAAAGTGTCTAAACCAAAACCACCATTAGCTGAAGATAAGGGGATATCATACTCTCCATCATCACCTATTAAAAAGAACCTTTACTCCTAAGGACATAAAAATATTTAATGTATCATTACAAAAGGAAAGATGGGAAAATTTTTTGAGGAAACTAGTGGCAATTTAAGGTTTAATATCTCTCTAAACATATTTACATATACTGGTTTAACAATGCTTTCCCATAATCCATAGAGCTAAAAACTCATACCAAAAGTGGTGGGATGACAAAAGGAACAGAAACTTAGAGTAAAAAGCAAAACCTTTCAATAGACTAAATATATAAGGTGTTATAAACAGAGATGATAAAGATAAGATAAATTTAAAAATATTTATACAAAAGGCAATTTTGGAAGCAAAAAGACAGGAAAATGAAAGAATCATACAAAACTAAAACAAAACTAAGACTCGTGAAAAATAATAAATGAAGAAACAGGAAAAAAGCTGTAACTGAACATATAGATGATGCTATATAAGCTCCGCAATGCAACACTGAGTACTTTACTACTTTCCAGAAATAGAACACAAACTCATGAATCACTTCTCTAAAAGTCACAGCCAGAGCATAGAACCAATAAAAGCTTGCAGTAAATCAAACACTGATCTCAGAAAATGAAATTCAAAAAGTACTCACAATCAGACATGAAGGACTTGCACTCATCTCCAATACATGAAATTCTAGATTACTTCATTAAACAGTGTCGAATATGTGAGAACCCCTTGGGCTAATGTGTATAATGAATCTGCTGACTTGGGTACTCCACTTTACAAAAACGTAGATTTATTTGTTGTAAATACGCTGAAGGTGCCCTTAGAGTCAGCTACAAACTGACACTGCAAATGGCAAGAAAATTATGACCTCTCACCGATGGCACATTTGTAAAGGAATACATGATTATCGCAGTTGAAAAGTTTCAGCTGGGACACGTTAAATCTTTGAAGTATGTCTCTTTGTCCCCAGATACTGTACTATGTCATATAGAGGATCTTGCTCATGATTCCAAAAGGCAGTTCAACATGAGCAGTAAATTCATAACTTTCTTGCTATCAGTCAATGAGAGCACAGATATATGCAACACAGCACAACTTGTCATCTACTGTCTGTCCACCAGCTCATGGTCTAAGGGGACTAAAGGGCAGGGGAGAGAAATTCCATGTGGTGTAATCTGAATTTTGTAACCATCCGCACATTACTCTGCTGGTTACATTGCTAACTTGTCTCCATTATTATTTACATTTACTCACTGCTAATTTCTCTTAATTTCAGTTGGAAAATCATACTTGTCACTAGTTTTACATTGGAAGTAATGGTAAAAGTAATGTAGAAGCAGGTAAACCTCCAGCTAGGAGTGTTGTGAAATTTACTATGATGTTGTCGTTGCAGAACAGAGGGGTTCGGATTGATAATTCTAATATGTAAAGCATCTTTATAGGATGATTGAATGACGCCTAAAGAGACTGAATATTCAGGCTTGTGGACCGTGATCTAGTGGAAATTCTTCTTCCCTATGTTTTGTTCAAAACTGTGTTGAACATCATCAGTGGTGTGACCGCAGCACCTTGCTACTATCGGCAAACTGATCACAGCCGTTTCATTTCATATGATTCATATGCATAGCATGTGTGGGTGTATGACGGTTGGTCTGGTGTTTGTTTATTGGCTTGGCTGCTGCGTAGGTTGATTTAAAGTGGTGGCTTTCATTGTTGTCGAAGGGCTGGTATTTATTGTAGCTGAAGCTGGCGTATGATTTTGAATTTGTCTTCAGTTAGGTTTTTTGAATGCTTTGTTTCTTCCTTCTTATTGAAGTTATCATTATGTTTGAAAATTTCTGGCTTCACGAATTAAGTAGACTTATTAATGTACTGTTGAAGACCAGATAGCTGTGTGTGAAGTATGTGTTCCCCAGCGCTAGTAATGCATGTTCTGCGACTGCAGACTTTTCTGTGTCCCAAAGTCTGTCTCTTGTGTTCTGTAATGCATGTGTTCACCGTACACTGTGTGATCCCTATATAGAGAGAGCCACATGAGCAAGGAATTCTGTAAACACCCGCAGAAGAGAGTGGTTCTTTGGGATCTTTTACTGAATGCAGCATGTTCTGTATTTGTTTTGTGGGTTTGTAGATGGTGTGAATGCCGTGATTTTTGAGAACTTTCCCAATATGATCAGTAATACCTTTGATATATGGCAGATATGCTTTACTTCTTCTGTTTAGGGTCAAATTGTTTTGGTGTAGAACGAGGCTTTCTTCTGGGGTGTAAGGCATGTTTAACTTCTTGGCTGGTGTAACCATTGGAGTGCAAAGCACTATTAATGTCAGAAAGTTCCAGGGGAAATAGTTGTGGTTGGCAGATGTAGTTAGCACAATCTACCACTGTTTTAATGGCAGCTCTCTTCTGCCTGCAATGGTGATTGGAGAGTTTATGTAGGTACTGGCCTGTATGTTGGTTTGTTGTAGACTGTGTGAGAGAGCGTACCATTGGACTTCCTGGCTACGAGTACATCCAAAAATGGTAGTTGTCCGTTGTTCTCCATTTCCATTGTGAACTGTATGTGTGGATGAACAGAGTTGATATGACGTAGGAAATCTGTCAAGTTCTCTTCTCCGTGGCTCCAGATGACAAGCACAATGGACAACAATTGAAGCCCCCACTTTAAATCAGCCAAGTTAATAAACAAAAACCAGACTAACCGTCATACACCCACACATGCTAAGCACATACACCTGTGAAATCAAACGGCACCGATCAGTTCGCCAATAGTAGCAGAGTACCACAGTCACACCACTGATGATGTTAGACACAGTTTCGAATGAAGCATATCGAAGAAGAATTTCCACTACACCACGGCCCACAAGCTTGAATAATAATTCTATATTTTATGATACTGGCCGTGAAAGCTTACGCAATTTGAAACCTAAAGAGGCTCTTATGACGGACAAATTTTTGTTTTTATTGGGCCATGCTGTCGTTTATTTGCCCCCATACATATAATCTCGATCCCATGAAAGTAGTCTGGGCCAAGGTAAAATACTTAAAGAAATTTAACAGGTCAGAGACAGATGCAGGATTTCTTTTTGGGGGTGGGGGAGGGGGATCTGATGAGGTGATAGAGTTAGAAAATCTGGAAATGTCATTGTATGCACAGTTATACAGTTACCTTTAAAGACGAAGACAAGGAGGCTTTTTACATACTTGGTCCACTGCTTCTTGAGTTTTAACTTCCAAATTTTTATGTATATACATTAATGCCAGTCCATTCAATCCGTCTGCTCCTGTGGTGCTTCTCAAATAGATCTTCAGATACCGTAATGTTCAGAACAAACATTCTGGGTTGCTGTAGTTACTGCTGAACTGTATAAAACCTTCAGTGCTTCGCATATGAAGAGGAAAATAATTTCATTACATCCATTCAAAGATGAATAAGCCCTTCCTTTGTTACTACCAAAACACTCTAGGAGTTTCCTGAAACTGCACAGCGATTTGTGTTATTGCAATGCTGTAAATGTACATACAATTTGGGATGAGATTTTGGGAAGCATATTTTATTGTTAACCACTCGAAATCTCTCTGCTCTGAATTACGATGGCAGGGCATTATTATAATACATTTAGATATTTTATTATATGTACATTTATTTTAATGAAAATAATTAATAAAGAACATGCTCAGATTCTTTCAATATATTTGTGAATTAATGTGAATACTTGTTTTCTTTGGTTACGTCCTTAATAGTTCCCAAACTATGGGTATAGGAGGGGGATACAACCTCTCCGTGGATCTGCTGTTGTAAGGGGTGACATTTTTACAGGAATTGCATGATATAACGCTCGAGGGTATATCACTTAAGACCCAAAATGAATGGTAGTGTGTTTGAAAAATATAGAAAAGGCAGAAATTTATCAGTGGGAAAAAGACAGAGTAGTTGAAAGCATCATTTACGTTTTATAAGCTAAATATACTGCAAGAACTGAAACTAACATACACATTCCATAGTTGGCAACATTATCGTAAATGCAATTAGAAGCAGAACTCTGCTTGAGGTATTTGTATTTATCTGGAATTGTTTGCTCACATACTGGCTCCCTGAATTCCTGCCAGGGACCATGAGCTGGTGAACAAACTGTATATTAGAGCTGTGAAAAGTGATCTTCAAATTACAGAGAAATTACTGGATCCTGTACCACTCAAGAACATGGCTAGGGGAGAATATGTATTTCTTGCTATTGAGAAGCTGCTACCTTGTGCTGGCAATAACTCATGTCTTTAACAACAGATGGTGAACCAGCTATGTGTTGCACCTATGTACCGCTTGTGGGACCTGTGGAAAAAAAAATTAAAGAACTGAACATTCAGAATATTACATTAGTTCATTGCTTTATGCACAGAAAATTTCTGAAAGATATTGACAATGATTATGAAGATTTACCACACTTCAGTGCAGTGCACTGGCCAAGCCATGGTAAAGTAATTCAGCACTTCTTTACATTATGGATACAGATTGCCTTATTTATGGAAATGCACTATAAGCCACTTCCATAACTATAACATGATAAATGGATATGTCATTTAGCTTTCTTTGCAGACCTGATGAGTGATCTTGATAACTTAAATACACATTTACAGGTAGAGAGCATACCATTGTGCATATGTGTAACACTATCACAGCTTTTAAGCAAAAACTGTCACTGTGACAAAGCCAATTAAATGCCACCAAGACATATCATTTCTCAAGCCTAGCATCTGTGGAAGATTTGTTTGAATCAGAGGATGCTAATGAATATACAGGAGTATTAAGACAATTAGAAAGGAGTTTGAATTATACTTTCAAGATGTTGTTACACTGAAAGACGTTTTCAAGTTTTCACTACACCACTTGCAGTAGATTTGCGAAGAGTTAAAAATTAACGAATATAACTAATTGACTTACAAAGTGATACTGAATTAAGGGATAGATTCCAAAATAGACAGAACCTGCTGCAGTTTTATTCACACACCCAGAAGAAAAGGTTTCCCAGACTGCACAGCCATGCTGCAGAACTTTTATGTTTGTTTGGCTCTAGTTACTTGTGTGAGACATTACTTTCACTGATGAAAGCGGCTAAAGCTTGTGAACAAAGTAGATCACTGGATGAGAACCTCAAAGTGATATTGCAACTTAGCAGTGCACAGAACATCATCCAAACATTGAAAGACACATACATAACAAAAGAGTGCAGAGAGCATCTCAGATTCACATAAGGAAGCAGAAACTATGTTTTTCAGCAAAAATATTCTCAGTGAGTAAATATGACGTCCAGTTACATGGAAAAAGTAGTTATATTGGCCTTTTTTCAGTGAACCAATGTTGTATTAAGTTTCCCAGATAATTGCCTTCCTTACATTGTGTTCTGTACTTTGTAATGTATACAAAATAAGCAGCACTAGGCTTAAGAATAATCATCTATACATGTATAATAAGATACAGTTTATTATGAGTATAGTGTTCCCCTTCTGCTGCAAATGTCCAACACTGCTGTCACTCATCCCCTCCAAACCCCTGCAAGACCACAGAACAGGTGTTCTATGTTGCACATAGAACACGTGTTCTATGTTGCACATACAAGAGACTGGCACCACAGAATAACATGTTGCGGACATCTGATCTAAGTCAATAACCCAACGATACTGTGATATGCGAACAAGAATCTTAGAATTGTAATTTTACATCAATAATTCCAGAATATTATCACAATGATTATGCTGATAAATGTAATGATAATGATAATGATAATAATAATAATAATAATAATAATAATAATAATAATAATAATAATAATAATAATAATAATAATAATAATAATAACCAAGCAATACATTTAAATTCATTTTCAATATACATATTTAATAACATTGTATTTTCTTTATAATGAAGGAAATTGGAAGAATCCAAAGTGTAAAATGCCCATTCTCTTCTTACACTCGCACAGGGTGTATGTAAATTGTAACTCAAATCAGTTAGTTAGAAAGTTATTTTGTTCTTCAATGACGCTGTCAATTGCCAGGATCACATCAGCGTCACTGGTGTGCTGGATTTTTGTCCCGCAGTTCTTTTACATGCCAGTAAATCTACTGAAATGCAACTGCTGTTTTTAAGCACACTTAAAAACTACTGGTCTGAGCTGCATTTGAACCCGTGACCTTGTGATCAGTAGGCAAGCATCTAGCCAACTCCCTTCAAGAAGTGACTCCTATGATACTATCAGTATATGTCCCACAATGCATTGCTAACATGTTACAAGTTGCATTAGTATATTTTCTGATACTCATGTTTATAGATATTTGGCAACAACTATGTACAAAGTTCTTTTACATGCATTTCCCCACAAAATAGAGTTAACCGACCAGCATATATCCAATGCATATTTTCTAATAAAATCCACAAAAGCAATTAGTTTTTCCCATCACAAAATTTATGTGCCATGTATTAGGACAGCTTAAAACAAACAGTACAAAACAGCAAGAGTTATGTTTATGTGAGTGTGTGTGTATCGCAGGGGGGGGGGGGGGGGGGGTGGTTGGTTTCCTAACAGCTCTAACACTTGTGTCCCCCTACAAGATTTATTAGGTGCCATAGTTCAAGTCAGCTACAAACAGAGCTTGAAAAGGAAAACTGACTTGATGCAGAAAGAAAGATTAGTATGAGCATGTACATGTATGAGAGTGTGTGAGAGCATGTGTGCAAGTGTGTGTAAGTGTGAGGGTGTGTCCTGGTATTTGTGTATGTATGTGTGTATATCAGTATGTGTGTGAGTACATGTGAGTGAGTGTGTGTGCGAGGATGTGTGAGTGTGTTTGAATTGTGTGTATATGTGAGTGTGTGTGAGTATGTCAGTATATGTAGGTGTATGTGTGCATTTGTGTCAGTATGAGTGTGTGAGTGAATTAGTATGTGTATATGTGAGTGTGTGTGCAGCTGTTTACTAACATCTAACACTCTCTACTTTAAGGGATTTATTAAGTGCCAGATATAGGGCCAGCTACAAACAGAGAGCTTGAATAGGAGAACGGCCTTGCCACTAATGGATATTTGTTTGTAATGTACTGCAACTGTTGAATCGTAGTAACACTGGAGGAGAAAATATAACTCTTTGACTCATGAGACTTGCATCAGATCAAGTATTTATGTTCTGTAAATAAATACACTACTTCTTGTAGTTGAAAAATAAGAATGTCAATATACTCTAATCCAATTTGTGTTTCACTAAAATATCCCACCAGTGAACTACTATCATTTTTCAGCAAAAATGAAGGTTTTGTTCTGTAAATCAGAAACATAACTTGCAGGCTAATTTAAATACCTAGAACTGTTTACCGGGTATCCATTAACTGCAAGTATGGGTTGTAAATAGACAAACATTGGCTAAAACTTTATAATTGGGCTATTTGTTCTCTTCGAGTCACTAAATATACAAGTTAATTTGCCATTTATGTAATTTTATATTTCAAGTGCCTGTATAACACGTGTTGGAGAATGACTGTACCTTCCGACTGGAAAAAAGCCATTATCATCCCGATTTTAAAGAAAAACAAACCTTCAAACAATATTAATAGTTTCAGACCAATATCTTTGACCAGTGTTATTGCAAAAGTGATGGAAAGAATGGTGGCGTCTAGACTTAACTGGTTCCTAGAATATTACAACTTAATTAATAGTTCACAGACCGGCTTCAAACAGAATCATAGTACAAGTGAAAATGTACTCCTCCTAAGCCAAGACATCAAGGAAGCTTTCAATAGAAAGGAGGATACCTTGGCAGTATTCATTAATTTTAAATCAGCATATGACTCAGCCTGGAGAAACAAACTAATTGAGAAGTTGCAATCAATAGGTGTGAGAAGTAACATGCTTAAATGGATAACTCAGTTTATTTCACAAAGATTTGGTGCCACAAAATATAATACATACATTTCCAAATATAAACAAACACACCGAGGACTTTCACAAGGTGCTGTTCTGAGCACAACACTCTTTAACATATATATAAATGACCTTCCATCAATAATAAAAACTTTAGAAACCAAAATTGCTTTATTTGCTGACGATGTAGTCATTTGGACTTCAGGCTCTCCAAAAAAACCTGAATGAATTAAAGACAGAGTAGAAACAGCCCTAAATAAAGTACATGAATGGAGCTCCAAAAACCTCATGACTATCAATGTGGAAAAAACAAATTATGAATTATTTACACTAAAATACAAACCAGTTAATATTAACATAAATTATAATAGTAAACCACTCAAAGCAGTTGGTGATGCCTAATACTTAGGCATCACTTTTGACAGAAAACTAAGTTGGAAAAAACATATAACAAACATCTCAGAAAAGGTTTAAAAGAAACTGCAAATCCTGAAAAGGTTAGCTGGTACTAAATGGGGCTGCTCAAGGAGAGTCCTTAACACAACATACAAAATGTATGTTAAACCAAACCTCTTGTACTGTTCTGAAGCTTTAATAACAGCAGCAAATGCTAACATCAATAAACTTGAACAAATACAAAATGAGGCTCTTCGCCTAATCACTGGAGCAGTTAAATCCACTCCTATTGATGCCATGCTTGCCTCACACGGACCCCATCAATAACAACAAAAATAGAAGAACAAGCATTGCTCCAACACGAGAAAATGTTACGACTGCCAAACTCTAAATGGACAGAAGAGAACCTCCCCCCTTCAATCCTTAAAACTCATAGTAGTTTCCTAGAAAAGGTAACACAGATTAGATCCAAATTGAACATTCCTAACACCAGAGAAAATCTACTTATAAGAGAAAATCCTTTGGAATTATTACAACCTACCTTCAGTTTGGAATTAATAGAGCAAATAAGTAAATCAGACACACCAAAAGAAATACAAAAACTTCTAGCTCTGGAAACAATCAATACTAGGTATCCCACAGAAGAATGGCTCCACATATATACTGATGGATCCTCCAAGGAAAACCTTACTGGAGCTGGAGTTACATGTTCACATTTTTCCTTTTATCATTCTGTTAGCAGAGACACAACAAATTATGATGGAGAAATGGAGGCTATATACATTGCTCTCCGACAATTATTAAATCTTCCCTTAAATAAATTTAACAAGGCAGTAATTCTTTCAGATTCTAAAGCTGCAATTCAGGGAATATGTTCAAATACTACAAAGAAGTCAACAAAAATTAGAGAATGCTACAAAATGTTAACACAACTCCAAAAAGTTCATAAGACTGTTCATCTCCAATGGATCCTAGCACACTGTGGAGTCATGGGGAACGAAGCTGCAGACTCACTTGCAAAGATAGGCACAACAATAAAACAAAAGTCTAAATTCAATTTCTCATATTCCTCAATAAAACGCTTGGTCATTAAAAATTTTTCTCATTCATACCTACAAGAAATAGAAACAAATGCCAAAGATAAAAAATGGATTACACTACTTTCCAACCCAGATATAATCACCAAGAGACCAAGGAAAACAGCGGTTGCAGCCTTCCGACTATTGACAAATCACGACTGCTTAGCAAGTCATCTCTACGGAATAGGTAGCTCAGCCTCACCAATATGTGTCCTGTGTAACGATCCAGCAGAAATGAACGAAGACCACTTGAAGACCTGTGAAGCATTAAGATCAGAAGAAACTACAGCTCAAAAGTATTGGAAAGCACGAGTGCTAATGGCTTCATTGCCAGATGCAAGGCACTAGAAAACAACAACAACATATTTCAAGTGCACCTGATGAAATGATGCTAAAGCGTCACACAATATCCTGAAATGCGTTCAACAGAAATGCCATCAAGTATCATAATTTTCAAAACTGTATCTCCATTATTTTCAACTCTTTAGACAAAATACACTACACAATCACAAATTACCTCAAGGGCTTATTAATTTTGAATTACATAATTCAAATATATCATTGGCCCTAGAAAAAGTCCAGTTACAGTGGAATTCTAGAAAACTTACCTTATTATCTGTGGCTGAAGTTTCTGTTTCTAACCACAATGGTTCTTCTATAATTTCTATTTGGTTATCCATTTCATGACCAGTGTTGAATTTCCCTAACTTTGTTACAGGCTCCTCTGAAGGACGTTCTCTCCTGCTCTGTGAACTACAGTCTGAAATTAGAGTCTGTTCATCAATTACAGCTTTCCTATCTATCTCCCAGTTATCTGGGAACGTAACAGCTTCAGATTTGATCCGTTTAACGAGATGTCTGGTAAACGGTGCCTCTAATTTAATTTCTGTTTCATCACAGTGATCATCCACATTATCTGGGCATGTAATAGCTTCAGATTTGATCCGTTTAACGAGATGTTTGGTAAACGGTGCCTCTAATTTAATTTCTGTTTCATCACAGTGATCATCCACAAGCACAGGGTCAATGCGTCTCTTGATGGAAACATCATTGCGGAAGAACTTTGTCTCATTCGGAGGGTCTGCATCATCTGGGAGAGATACCTCTTTCATTTGTAGTTTAGTATCCATTTCAAAATTGTTGCTGGATCTGATGTTGCTTTTATTAATTTCAACAAGTCTGTGGACAAAGATATATATATATATGTACATACCTTAAAATATGTAGAAATTAAATAGCTTCTATGAACCCATCAAACATTGTTGAAATCTTGCCAAATACCACCACTGTTCACTCTCCAATAAACCTAAGTCTTGAAATTCAATACCACATCCTGGCCTGCAACCTAAGATGTTTGTCCCTTTTTACCAGTGTTAATATCACTCACCTATATTGTTGAGATATCTGTATAAGCATTAAACTTTGCATCCATTTGAAGTACCAAGGATAACTTTCTAGAAAAGCTCAGATGTTAACTTTACCTCAAAATCAACTTTGAATGCTGGCAACTATTAGGGTCATTTTGTGTTTTAATAATTAATTTGTTCTACACTAGCCATGTGTAGCAAATAAGTGAACAATTAAGCACAATACTGGTAATTATGAAGCAGCTTCAACCATACAGATCACCTTTGAGGAACTATACCGCTGTATTTGAAACAATCTTGAAAATTTATAGTGATACTTAATTTAGAAGGTTTAATACTTGCATGGATATCTTGTCACATCAGGTCAAGGTCAAGAAGTAAGAATATTAACTGAGAGCAACAGACTCCATGGTTCAAGTCCCAGTAGTAGATATAATGCAACTTAGTCCCCACACAGAGCTAACCATAAATAACTATTATCACCTGCACAAACCTACATACATTTTGAATAACATGCTGGCCTGTGTTCAGAAAATTATCAAAATTAGATGTACTCCATTATGAGCGATGAGAGGCTATTAATTATATCACATGTTCTCCTTTGGATTTTCTCTAGATCTCATTTCACATCATTTACTCACCAAATTTCGTTTTCTTTAGTGATTGTTTCATCAACCGAAGTTAAAATTACTGTAACTCAGAGCTTACTAACTTTAATAATGTTAAGAGCTTCGCATTTCATCAGACTACTGCTATGAATTGTTAGCTAACTCTTGTTAATGTTAAAAGAAGGCAGCGACCAATCTAGATGACTTCTGAACGTGCCCCAAGTAACTTTTGTTTATGCATAGCAGCACTCTCAGTGTAAATAGATACTTAGATCCATGCCATGTGAGTTGATTGTTTGAGGTTAGAATCCTGACCGCCTGCAGTGCTGTAGTAGTAAAAGCAGGCGTTAAACACTTAAAAAAAAAAAAAGAAAGTTAAAATCCTGATGTCAAATGAAAAATCAACATACCAAGGAATTAATGGTACACTACTAAAATATTATTAATTATGGAACTCATTACTAAATATATTTATTATGTAACAAAGAACTCAGGAATTATTGTGCCATAGCTAATGCCTTTAACACATATTTCCTTAATGTAGCAAAAGACAAAGCAAACAGATCAGACCCAAACTGAAATACACTTAAAATTCTAAAAAAAGACTGCTAAATTAATTGTAAATATGAAATGGACTCCACAACTCCCAGAGAGGTGGTAAATATGATTACCTTGTTAAGGCAAGGTTACACTAAAAATTCCAACTTCTTTAATCATGATCCTATCACTACGAAAAGTTAACCACATAATGAGATTATTACTCTAAACCCACATACAGATTTTCATGCTGATACTCTATTAGTTATTAAATATTTTGTGTGAAAATATTGTGAACACTACTCGCTATATAAAATACTTCACACAACAAAGGCTTGAAGTTTTAAAAGTGACATTCCACTTCTGGCTAGAACACACTATCATAAAAAGACCCACATTCTTATTTGTTGAGAATATTCTTTTATAATGCACCGTTCTGGTTTTATTTATTGTTAAATTGTTGCTACCTAACTTCATTTCATCCCTCCCATGATGACTTAATAGCTAGTTTTGTGTGGAACGTGCTGGGATGGGACGGGTGCAATTAAGAAGAAGGTTTAAACTTAGCAACACAACTTTAATGTCCGGATGTTCACGTTAACTTTACAATCAAATGATGGACTTAAATAATACACACAGCTTTACAACAAATCATTGCCTTTGCCCACTTGAAGTTAAATGCCCCCCTCCCCACATCTCTGAGTGTACATTAGGTGTTATCAAATATCCGCGAAAAGCTGAAAAGCAATACAGGAACACTGAATTTGTAAAAGGAAAGCAATAACTCACCAATGCTGCCTACAACTTGTATAACGTCTACCAGTATCTCACATTACCACACTTTTGATGTTGTTGTCTCCCTGGTCACGACGTGCACTTGACCGTTCGCTGTTGGAGAGAGCCTACCTGCCCGGAATCGCTTGACTTAGTCCTGCACTCGGTAACCTTGGCCAATCAGCATCGTCTGGTCCTGGTGGCGTGATGTTACGTTATCCTCTGATGTTGCTCACTGCCTTGTACCATATCGTTTGTAAGGGTGCCTGTCTATGTCTCGTAGGATGACCTGTTTTTGTATTCTTTGGAGTATGGATGAGCCGTACATGTTGAGAACGGCTCAATAATTGTTTTAAACTTTTTTCATGTGTTATCTTGAAAAAGCTTGAAAATAGCAACTGTTTCATATTTTATCATATGATTTTCCTAACTTGAGCACTTATGAGAAGATTCTCATTTACATACTATGGACTAAACCTCCAAGTTTACTAAGGTAAATGAAAAATTTTGACACGTGTGACATTTTGTTTACTGAGAAATGTTAGGATAAAATGGTTTCTCAGAAAATGAGTTTTAAAGTACTGGTTGTTCACATTTTATATTTCTGAACCTTTCAGAGATCTAAAATTCTCCTTCTGCATACATAGGACCCTCTTTCTGTTATTTCTTAAGCTGTGGAGCAAGTTTACCATATTTCAGCATCCTGCATGATGACTTCTTATCACTCTGACCAGAAGTGGCACCCAGCTGAAGTTGACGACTATCTCTCCGCTCATTGCTCTTTATCCCTAATTCATTAATTCAGTTGCATTCTGCATTTTCCCTGCTTTCCCGCAGCTCATCAGAAGCCACACAAATGTACAATAGCAGCACTTTCTTGATAACCCATTTTGAAAGGATTGTCTTCACTTGTGTATTGTCTTGCTTTGATGCATCTTCTCCTTTGGTAATAGCACAACTAGTATACAACACATCCCATCTGTCAAACTTTTTCACTTAGTTTAGTGAAACTTGCAGGTTAGGTCCATAACATGAAATACGCAACCTCACATTAATCTTTTCTTGTAAATTCTCATTTTGAAAATTATAGTATGTTAAAATTTAAAAAGTTACTATTTTCAGAATTTTTGAGGAACATAAGAAGAGATAGAACAAATGCTAAAAGAATACTCTAAAAAATAAAAATGTGGATCTTTAGTTTAAAAGTTAAAATATGTACTGTTTCAATGAGATCTCTATAAATTGGTTCAGATATTACATATCAAAGAGAATCCAGAAAACGAAGATAAATGGTTATGATGTTGAACCAAGTATTGCTACTAAAAGTGTCCCCAAGGTACTACGTTCAGGCCTTTTCTATTTGTAATGTTTGTGAATTACTTGCCATTTAATGTTAGTAGACAGCAGGGTTGCCAACATTTGGAAGAAAAATTATCATACCGGCCACCCAAAATTATAGATTTGGAGTCAAAATTATTGTACATCATAAACCAAATGGTACAACAATAAAAATATCAGTATAACACCTACGAGAATGTAATAGTATTGATGTTTATGGTACCCACTTACAAGATTGATGACCTCAACCAGTATTACAACTTTGGTACTTATATTTCTCGCGCTATTCATCTGAAAGTTCATCATCTTCCTCAATCCTTGCAGCATTATACAAATTTGTTGTTGAGATAAACTTTAACATCTCGTGGGGCAACGAGATCAATGCAACCTCCGCCAGTTCTTTGAAATCAGTATTTCCACCAAGGTGACGTGTGTTTAACAGCACTCCAGAAACTGCCAAGTTCAGACATGTTCTTTATTTCACACAGAATATCAGTTACTCCGAGTTTTCTCTATTGATCATCAAATTTCTGAACAGTGCCTTCTTCATTGAGATTACCAGATCTAGGTACACGGGCAATAAGAGGATAAAGGGTAGAAGGATTAGTAGGATATGAAATAGTTGCCTTAGAGGGGTGGAGACTGGCTATGAGGGCAAAAGTGCTGTCGATATTGGTAATTTGTTTCATTTTGCTGATGTGACAAACCAGTGAAAATCATATTTCGCCAGTATCGAAATTATCGTACACGTCCATAATTATCGTACGAGTTGGCAACCCTGGTAGAGAGTACATAGCTGTGCTCTTTACAGATGACACTAGTGTGATTATATCGCAAATCTCACATCAGCATTTAAGATATTCTGTCACTAAAGCACTTGAACAGCTCATCATTTGATTTGAAGCAAACAAGTTATCATTAAACTATGAAGAAAAAAAAATTATTCAAATTACCGAAGAGCTTAAATTGTATTAATTCAAAACAAAGCATGATGAAGTAAGTGAATTAACAATCGAATACAAGAATTAAACTATAGGTAAGGTACCAAATAGCTAAATTCTTGGGTTCCATATGCATAAAATGCTCACTTGCAGAAAACAATAAAAATCATAATACCAAAACTTATGTCTGCTTCCTATGCATTAAAGAATTTAAGGCATCTGCTCCAGCAAAATGCCACTCCCAATTACCATATGGAAGTATTTTCTAGGGTAATTCAGCATACAGCAAGTTTGTGTTAATACTACAAAAAGGACCTCACATATTATTTGTGGTGATGGGTTCCAACCTTCCTATAGGTCATTACGTAAAACCCACAAGACTCCTACTCTCACTGATGAATTATCACTCTTGAGCTATATTACAGATTTATAACTTCACAAGAAACCTGCCACAATGCAACGCGTGCATGCAAGTTGTATATACCAGCAAATACCTTAAAACTGCTCCAAAAGAATGTTACTATTCTCCAATAAAAATGCATCAAAACCTTCCAATGATACCTAAATCTACTTGTGAATCCCAAACTGGATAATAATCTCAACTAAATATTAAACTCTTTCACCATATGCTATGGAGAAATTCTTTAATATCTCATTCAGCAAGTAAATATACACCACATAGGAGATTACAAGTGATGGTGATTTACACTTATTATCATTGAAAACACCTTGGCTCTCCAGTTTTAACCATGCAAGTTGAATAAAACTGCAGTTTTGCATGCCATTGTTTTAGGATCACTCAAAGTATAAAGTAGGCCCCTTTTAGGGGGTAGTATTTTTCAAACATATTTTAATTACTCAACGCTGAATAAAATTCAGAAACCTTTTGTAAGGTCTAAAAGTTTTCCGGACTTGGAGTACGGGGTTGCTAAAATTTCCCTTTCTTTGGCCACCTGTTTGGATATTCGTATCATGTGAGTTGAGACACCAAAATGTTTTCTTTTACTGTACGACCACCGGTTAAAAATCGTCAGTATTTGTATTTTAAGATTTTTGTCATTCGTTTCATGGAAAGAATCTGTTAATTTTTGTATTATTTCACAATTATTTGAAGTTCCATATGAAGCAGAGTTTGTAGTATGAAATATTTTATGCTTCATTGCCTGTGGTATTTTCTGCAACTTCTCTCTAGGGTAGCGTTTTTGCGACAGTTTTCTTTTCTTTATTGGAGATTCTCCTATTGCAGCCAAACTGTCGTTCAATTTACCCCATACTTACTGCATCACTAGAGGATGAGGAGCTGTCACTATCATGTTCTTCTACCAAACTTTCACTAGCACTAGGCACACATAACTCTGTGGTGGTTTGTTCATTTGGAAGTTTTGAAATTTTCATGAGGCAATTATCACAAACTTTCAAATCGCGAGATAAGTTTGTCTTCTAATTTAAGTTTAATTAGCATTGCTGATGTCACATGTCTCAGCTTATTACGAACTCTGTGATTTATTTGAATGGGTTAAAACAGTAGCCGTAACGCCGTTGCACCAAATCAGCCAAGATTATACACAAGCACAATCAACACCACAGCTCACACTAAAGGTCAATTAGCAATAAAAGTATATTATGCAAACAATAAACACCAGATGTGCAATGACACCTCGACCACATGTGCACAGCACTTTCTTCATTCGATCCAAGTGACTCACCACGCACACGTCATTAGTAAAGTATTTATATCACATCTTATTCGAATCCCATTCTGAAATGAAAAGTAGTTCAATGCACAATACTTCTGACTATAATTATATTTTTTCTGTTTTTTAAAGGTAAGCGTTTAGTAATTAAAATATACTTGAAAAATACTACCCCCTTAAAGGGGCTTATTTTATATTTTGAGTGATCCTAAAACAATGGCATGCAAAACTGCAATTTTTTAACTTTAGACTGCTGCAACCACGAAAATTCTAAAATTCAACTAATATTCGGTATAATCGTTTTTATATAATACAGCATGCAAATATACCGTAAAAATAATATTAATAAAGTGCAAAATAAGCGTGTCATAACAAAAAGAAAACATACGGATTATTTAATCTCATCTATTGATAAGAGTTAAAAACTTGGAAAACATACTATTTATTTATGCCAACAAACTTTCTGTTGGTGTTTTTAAACACACAAGCCGTGTGTGGGCAAAGTTTGAGAGGTAGAACTGGAAATACGAACTGGTTTGAGAATGAAGTGCCATTCTGGCAGTTTGTCCCAATAGCTCAGTGGTTACAGCAGCTGCACGGTAAGCGGAAGGTCTGTGGTTCAAATCCCAGTTGTGGCATTAAATTTTTAAGTTCCAGTTCTACCTCTCAAACTTTGGAAAACAGTTTCGAAAGTGTTCTATTTGACGTGAAATGACCTATTTCAGTGTTTATGCTAAGAGTTTGACCTTGATGGATGTGCCACATATGAGACGCAATCAGCTGCACGCTGTGTGTATACCTTCTAGCCGTGACTCCAGTCTGCGCGGCTTGGTAAGTTATTTAATTTCTCTGCATGTATTTAGAATTCCCTTCTGAACTTTTTCTAGGATTACACGGCATCATCAAGCTACGTTTACAAATTTTCCCAGAAATTTTTAGTGGAGAGAAAGTATTGTTAATGATGTTTGTAATGTTAATGGCCTTGTAAAAATCGGAAACATCAAACTAATTGTTTTTTGTTTAACGTATAAATAAAGTACACATTTCAATGTTCAAAGTGAGCTATAGATCATATTTATCTGATAAATAATACCAGAGATATTTAGGTTTATGTAGAACGGTGTGCGCAAAATATCTGAAAATTTAATGCTTTATATTTACCAAAATAATTAATTTACAGACAAACAAAAAAATAGGGGTATCATTTTGTCATTCATAGAACACGTAAATTTAATATTAATGAAATCGGAGACATCAAGGTCAAATTTTGTGCGATTTGACATGGAATGACTCTAATGCAAAATCACCGCAATGCAGCACCGATGTCACACTGTTCTTAAGTGCATCCTCAGATAGAATTTACAATTTAACTTGAGATAAATGGAGAAGCTCCTTTTTTGGATGTGCTGGTTAATATTAGAAGTGAAAGTGGCACATTGGGACATTCAGTCTATAGGAAAACACCACATACTAACTGCTCTGTGCAAGCAGAATGTCATTACCACCCCATAACTAAAAGGGGAATTTTGAAAATTTTGGCCTTACACACAAAAAGAACTTGTGACAGCTCCAGTCTAGCACAAGGAAGAAGGAATTTTTGAGGCCCTAATGGTTACAAAAAGTGGGATATATATATATATATTGACCTTGGACAATGGCAGAATCTAACAGAAAGACCAAGCAGTACTTCCATATGTAAGAGTGACAAACCAAATAGGAAAATTATTACAAGAAACAGATATCAACCTGGCGTACAAGACAGCCACTGAAGTATAAGATTTACTGGTAAATGTAAATGACAAGGTACCAACACTTAATAAAGTGAGTGTTTACCAAATGCCCTGCAGCTGTGGCAAATCATGTATAGGTGAGACAGGTCGCACAGTGAGAGAACATTTACATTGCATCAATGCAAACAAAACAACATAGACAAATCAGCTGTTGCGCTGTATGTTCAGAAAAAAAAACAAAAAAAAACAAAACAGAATACTGTTTGATCAAACCAAGGTAGTGACCAAGGAAAACAGATGGTGACCTATAAAGATTAAAGAGGCATCAGAAATTGCCTATTGTCTACAAAACTTTAATAATAGTAGGATGTATGTTCATAAACTCTGGTTCACGGCCACTTAGAAAACAAAAAGAAAACTAAAGAACACTAAGACATCTGTGCCAAATTGTAGTGATTCTGCACTAGTAACATAACAGTGCACAGGAATTTTAGCCAATCAGAGCTCACTTCCACCTGCCTCCCTGCATAAATGCCTGACAAGTCCCAGTATGCGGGAGCAAGTTCTCAGTAGATTTTTGAGAAGGCAACACCACGGATCTACAAGAACAAATCATCGCAGGAAAGAAGCAGGCACTGTTGGATTTCCAGCTGCAGTAGCAATACAAAGACCAATGGCTCAAGCATTGCCGTGGTGTTAATACCAAAGCTCAGCTGAGCGAGTGAGTGTGTCAGGTTAAGGAACTCAGCTAAGCACTATAGCATTATTATGGTACAGAGGAGTAGGGGAATAAGGCCACAGCGAGCAATCTTAAGATTAGCTTAAGCACCTCTCTTAAGTCTGACTCTTTTCCCCATGATTCTTAGTGCTCACTAACTGTACTTTTCTTTATTCTTCTCTTTTCCTCTTTCTGTCTCGTTTTAAGACACCCCACCTCCCTGTCATCTCTTCAACCTACTTACAACACACACTCCCTTACACTCACACACTCTTTTACAGATTACTAAGCGACCCACCATGATGCTGAGAAGCAAACCCACCAAATCTTCTTTCAAAAAACCCTCTACCTCAAATTCCAAAACACCCACCAAAGCTTCTCCAAATGCCAAGGAGCCTCTTCCCACCTCTTCTGACTCACCAAAGGCCAGCACCTCACATGGTGAGACGCAAACTGTTCTGAACACAGACACAAACACACACATCATCAACATGGAGAGTGCCAGCTCCACACCACCTCCAACAGATACACCTACAGAAAAGAGGGCAGACCTTGCCCTGGTCTGCATACACAAGAGCCAGGCCCAACACGTACACTCCCTGAAATGCAACTTTGACAAGTTCCGCAAACTGACACACACACATACACAATATCAACAGCTAGGATGGGGTGGTGTTTTTTTTTTTTTTTTTTTTTGAATTAACGTCCTCCAACATTGTGTCATATCAGATGAATGATTGAAATGAAATGGGTGAAATGATGCTCAAATGAGCTCAAGGTCCATGGAGCCTTAAGTTACCGGACATTCATCTTCTCAGGGTAGGGAAAACCTCAGAAAAAAACCTTACCCGAATAACCTAACCTAAGCGAGATTCGAACTCGCGACCTCTTGAACGGGAGGCAGACACACTAACCATCATGCTACCGAGGCAGGCGTGTTGGTGGTGTTTAAGTGCCCATCGACAACTAGGTCATTAGGGTCAACAGCTAGGAGCTCCAGTGATTTCGTAATCAAGCTGTCCTGTCTGGTGACTACCAGATTTTGGTACAATACCTCAGGTCCAATACCTCAGTTCTATCTTCTTCGCCCATCCCCAGGAAACAACAGGTTCGAAATTAAAGGACCACATACCTAAATCACTGGAGACAAACACAAAGACCTGGCCTACCTATGGATATCAGTGCTTTGAGCTGTTGAAATGCACAATTGCAGCTGGCGTCATACCCCACTGCCTATGTACCTCAAAGAAGTGGCAGGTTCCCATGAACAAGAGCAAAAATTACTAGTCCTCAAAACCTGGCACATTTTATGGTTAGGATATAGAGATACAGAAAGAATCCTGTACCGAAACAATGTATGCGATGCCAACAGCTGTGACACATATAGAGAGAATGTCGGTCCTGAGATTATGTATGTGCCAAACGTTTAGGCCCACACCCCTCAGGTACGTGCAACTTTCTGCCGGCGGAGCGGTATTGCATACTATGTGACCATAGGGGCCATGGTACAACCTGATGCGGTTGTACCACATACCAAGCAGCAGTCACCATGCCCTGTAGCTGAGGCCCCCCAGCTAGTCACTGAGGAGGGCCCAGTAAGGAATGAGCGACCCCCACATCCTCCACCACAAACACACAAGACGTACTCTCACAAAAGGCAGGACGGCCTCACCCTACCACCCAAAAGTCACTCAGCCCACTAAAGCAGGCCCCCAGATGACACAACCTAAATGGCAAGGGTGCAAGCAAACTCATGCATGCCATGAGCTTACCCAAAAACTCTGTTCCCCGGGAACGAATAGAACTTCGAATGTTCAGGAGCCACACCTTCTAAGAACAGTACCCACTAATACTGATACACTTCCTATCAGAAATGCTGACAGCTCTACACGAACATCGCCATGGCTGAAACAGACAAAATTAATATAATTTTCTGGAACTGCTGAGGAATTCGTAGAAAGAAAAATTTGGCGGACTTCCTGAAAACTCACTCAATCGAAAGTGCACTGTTAAAGGAAACACATTTAGGTAACACCAACTGATTTACATTTCTTGGGTATACAATTTATAGGACAGACCATGACTGTTGGGGTGGAGGGACAGCAATAGTCATACATTCCTCCATTAGTCACTGTCAAGTTCATGTCCCGGGACTTAATCGTTCAGAAGCCACTGAGGTAAAAATCAACATGTTTCATGCTCTATTTATGCTAGCAGCTACTTATAATCCCCGAGGGATATTTACACAGACGTTAATAAAATTATGTGTTTAGACACAAAAAACATAGCGGTTGGGGACTTTGACTGTAAGTATCATCTATGGCGTAGTTTAAACCCAAATCCACAGGGAACAAAACTACTGAACTACATAAACACTTTGTTGTGATAGGCCCAGAAGAACCTAGACACATCCCTCATGCTAATTAACATACAGCAGATTTATTAGACATTGCGATCATAAACATACATCTTTCAGTATTGAATGTAGTGTCCTACATGAACTAAAGTCAGATCATCTTCCTGTGCTAATGAAAGTTACATTGCCTCTTAGGTTTAAAGCACAAGCACCAACTTTAAACAATAACCAGGTTGATTGGGATGATTTCAGGAACCGCCAAAAACTAAACGCCTGGTATTGAAATAAATTCACCAACACATGACGAAGCAATAGAAAAACTAGAACTTGCAATTAAACTTGCGAGATATTAGGTACCAGATAAGTAAAGGCCAGCAATAAATGCCCAATATCCAAATGATATAAAATTCTTGCAGCAATACCACAATCAGTTATGTCACAAATGGCAAAGGACCAGGAATCCAATTTGACAAAATTACCTGAAAGCCAGGAACGGCACAACCACATGAACTAGGTAATATGTAGAAAATGAGTGGAAACAAACTTTGGAGAACGTCAATCCCCAATTAAATTCAGTTTGGCAAACAGAAAAATGCCTAACACGTGCAACAACAGTAATTCCATCACTTATAAACCTTAACAATAGCACTATCGCTGAGTTCCCTCAGCCTAAAGCTGAGGTCTTTGCCTCAACACGGGAAGAAGTGTTCAAACCAAATCCTGCAGTGGGATAAGCAAACGAAGAGGAAATACAGCATACTGAACAGGAAGTGAATGAAACAGACTACTCGACCACACACAATAAAATGTGAAAACTAATGTTGGTGAGATACGCTGGATTATCAGACATCTGCCCAATTGAAGGGTCCTGGGGTCAGATAAAATACCAAATGTGGTGCTTAAAAATCTCCCACGAGAAGCACTTCTGCTCCTAGTAAAAATTGTCAATTGCTCTCGCAATAAGGGAAGATTCCCACTGCAATGGAAGGAGGCAAATATTGTCATGCATCCAAAGCCTAAGTAAAATCCCTCCTTATCTGCTAACTACAGGCCAGTTAGCCTATTAACCACAGTAGGAAAGGTAGTTAAGAAAATAATTCTCAAAGCAATAAACTCCCATATCATGAAATATGAGAAACTAATTTCAGAACCGTTCGGATTTACACTCCATGACACTTCAAGTACTGCAACTAACTGAACAAATTACAAAACGTTATAACAAATACATCGAGTTGTTCCATCTTTTTAGATATTGAGTGCACTTTTGATAAAGTATGGAATGCGCGCCTGCTTCACAAACTAAAAACTTACTATTTTACTTAATCAATGATTGCAAGATTACATAAGCACATGTCACTTCTGGGTAATAATAGAGGACTCCTCCTCTCTAAGGCCCATTAGGACAGGAGTCCCACAAGGAAGTTTACTACGACTGACACTATTTAATCTATATATAAATGAAATGCCAGAATTTACGTGAACAGAAAAATACATATATGTTGATGATACAGCACACATAACACAATCTACAATCTACACAACCACGGATCAACCGCCTACAGAACATTCTAGATGAGCTGGAGCCATGGTTTACAAAGTGGAGAACTAAAGTAAATACTAATAAATTCCAAACAATAACTTTTACTAAACGCATACAGCATAGGCACCCCAGGCATTCACACCCACCCGTGGCATGGCAGAATGGAAAGACCAAGTCACCTACTTAGGTGTCACTATGGATCAAAGTCTTACCTGGGAAAAGCATGTAAACACCATTAGAGCAAATGCCAAAGGGCAACTAAATAAACCCTACCCAATGATAAACCATAACAGTCAGTTACAGCTAAATATGAGCGTTACTTTATGTAAAATCTTGATGTGTGTATACAAATGTAAATACATATATCGACAGAAAAAGACAATCCAGAACTAAAGTACCAAGTAAGATCAAATAAAACTATTCTCAGTGACCTAAGAATGGTCACACAATTGGTTTTTCCACAACCCAAAAGACCACTAAATGTAAATGTAGATCATTGTAAATACAGCCTGTATAAATATGGCCTGTAACTACAGGCTGTAAGCTGGGTCCTATGTACTGCCACCATGCCAAATGTCCTTTATAAAGTGAACTGAAACTAATACTTTGATAAGACCAATTCTAACACACGTGGCCACCATCTGGGGATATGCTACAATAAATAAACTCCAAAAACTCCAAAATAGGATAATAGCCAAGCTGCCACTGGTTAGCTCCAGCCTTTCTAATACACGAGCTAAAGCTATACTTGATTGAACGATGCATTAAACTGCAAAGTGCAAATTTATATGACAGAAAAGGTAAAAACCACAATCACCTCATTCGCAAGTTAGGTGTATGTAACCATGATCAAGACACGCACAAATGACCTGTATCACTTTTTGATACAACAATTGGCCTGTGGGAACAAGAGATTAATGTCCAAGAATACCTAGAAGTGATTATACAAACATACACTTCTTCACACTTTCAGAACTAAACTATGCAGCCATGGCATGATCATTCCATTTCTTTCTTTTAACCTGACAGTGGCCCTTTAAGTCCTTGGTCAGCAGTCTCCCTATCTGGGTGTCATCTGAGAGCACATCCATGCCCTGATTGGCCAGGCGGTTTAGGCAGACACCTGATACTGACCAATAGCGATAACTATGGACATGAACACACAGAACACTAGATTTATAGTGACACAGCAACTCCTGCCGTACTCTGTATATAGTATTAACATAAATCAAACACAAAATAAATAATAATTAAAAAGAAATAAAAAAAATTCACATGACACGGCCAACATCTGAGCTTCAACATTCACACATTAATTTATTGATTCCTACTAACTGACTGCGGACATAACTAGGTCTGAGAGAACCACACAAATATGCACATTATCAAAACAATAACTACTGACTTTGCCCCTCATTCCAGGACTACATAAATGCAACAACTGCATGATGTCAGAGCTCACGAGGTCTGAATAAACCAAATTCTACACATTCATTCTATAAATATAACTAATGACTTTGACCATTTATTCCAGAACTGGGCTCATCTTTAGCACTTTCCATACAAAATCTAAGTCCAAAGCTACTTACTTACTCCACATGTGCTGACAGTCATTAGCAGAATCAACACTAGAGTGCACTGCATGCCCTAGCAGTCAATAGCGGACGATTTTCACATCTGCCAACATTGCTTTTTCAACCACATTAGTTTTTCTTGCCAACACACCAAACACAATGCATTAGGGCATTGGCTATTCTATTACTTTCTCCACTGTAAGTAAAGAGAACTATTGTATTCCACCCAAAAATTTGATGTTGAGATTTCTCCGGAAATATATGTTTTGAGGACCCCTGAATCCAAGAGAAAAAAAAAGATTTTTCGAGATTTCACAACAAACACATGTTTCAAGTCTCCTTAATAAAAAAAGAGCATTTTTAAACAAACGTTTGTGTGTGTCAGTCTGTGGACAGCGTAACTCAAAAACGAAGAGTCGGTTAAAAACCTAAGTTGGTATTTAAGTTTAATGTTTTTCAAGGATGCCACATGAAGATTTTGAAGAAAACTGCCCCCCCCCCCCCCCAAACTACCCTTTACATGGAAAATTTTAATTTTCTTGAAAATGGCTATAACTATTTTGATTAAAATGTCATATGTTTGAGATATTTTTATGATAAATGAAATGTATAACTTGAATTTTCTGGCTATAGCCTGTGTAGTCCTGTTTACTATGGACGACTTGAATAACTCGTAAACCGCAAGAGATAGACAAAATCTTACTGTACAAAAAATTTAGGACTCACTAAAACACAATTTATGTCTAAATAATTTTTTTACAAACAAGATATAGTAATAAGAGCTTGTAAGGATAGTTAGTACAAGAGTAGAGAAAGTTATGTGAGTGCAACACAACCGATTTTTTCACGTCTTGCTGCCACAGATATATTGCCAGTGCGACTCCATACCACTTTGTGTGCATTTGTTACTGGGTCCACGAAATGCTGCCTTGTTTTTTTTTATTTTGGAGTGGAGAAAAAATCCATTTATACAGAGCCCCATGTGCTGGGATGGCACAGAGGGGGGACTGTAGGCTTCGTCCTAGGGCATTCACTGTTAGATGTGCAGCAAAACCCCCAACCATTAGCCCATCATATCCTCCCCAACACTCGGTGTGGATTGGCAACAAATTAATGGAGATAGTACTGTTGGCAGCACTGAATTAACACTGAAATAACATGGTAACTTCGGCAACTTTAGTAAGAATTTGTGCACTCTGCCGAGTGGGACCTCGACAAAATTCTCACAGGACATTTTCTCAAGTTTATCCCAGAACTGCATTAACACACCAAATGGCACAACGACGTCGTCTCTGTCTGGAGACACAGCTTAACCTACATATCCACACTTGAATTCCCAAGGGTGCAATCAGGGCCTCAGTTGTGTTTGCATCCCGGAACCCAACTTTCACCTGGTTTAGGCCCCTATGGCGGCCAATATATCCGCACCCCCAATCCGCAAGTGCAATAGCAGTACTGCAAGACTGCCTTTCCTGAATTCGGTCTGGTGGTGGCTTTTTGAGTGAGTATTATCTTCAGGTGAAGCTTACAGTCCCCACTGCGGCTCCCAGAACAGCGGGTCTCCATTAATGGATCTTTCCTCCACTCGGGTAAAGGAAAAAAAAAAGTGGTGTGCTCATCTAGCACAGTAAATATGTAGATGTTCTTCCATGGAGCTTACCAAGATTATGTCTGCTCAGGTTAAGCCTATATAAGCAGTTTCAGAAATGACTATGGTTTTTTTCACTACTGCAATCATAAAACGAGTTGTATCCGAGGTTAGCTTACATGTATATAAGCAGTTTTAAGGAAACCAGCGTGATTTTAGTGATGTTGCACAAAGTGAAACTGCACCAGCATACTACAGAATGTCCAGTATAACCACCACATCCTTGGAATCAATTATTGTTAGTTACGTGTATTACTACAACTTGTGCAATATAATGCTAGACGTGCGCAATAACTGATGGGATGTGCTTTAGCACATACACAATCTTAACCATCCCAGTTTGTGTTTGGAGGTTGAAAACCCTAGCGGTGCCAGTTCTCGACTTGGAAGGATACACATCGCATTGGCTGATTACGATTCTACACTGAGAATTGAGCAACGCTTCACCTGCTGCAGCAATCAATACCAGACTTTATACTAGTTCTGTGCTATTCTAGCACTTTTACACTTGACTAACGTTACCGGCAGGTAAGGTAATACGGCCTTAGCCACCAGTTCTTTAACTGGTAAGGCACCCTCGGGTTCTGGCCCTCTGTAACCTGCGCCAACCAGCGCTCGCCTGACTATTCTGACCTAGCATTTCGACATGGCTACGAATACTTCCACTTCTGTTACTGTTCCCACTGTACCTAACCATGGAAACACACCATCATCAACCAACAATCACGAGCCTTCAAGCGCATCACCTGATAAAAACCCTACCCTCTATTATTTGGAGGGTGGAAACTTCCAACTCTATCTGGACAACGCACTCATAGTCAACCCGTCTATACCATTATCGCCTGACGTACATACCGTACTATTAAATGAGAAGAAAGCCAGAGTTTGCTACATTACACAAGCTGACCAACATCTTTTGCAAATCTTACCTAACAACACCATTTCTGATGAAGATAAAACCGCTCTCTTCAAGACCCAGTACGCACACCGATTAAGGATTGAAGCCATCAACACTTATCTAGAATTGCATGATAAGGCAAGTCCACAAGACCAAGAGTGGCAAACCGTTACAACAAAAAGAAAGAGGAATTTACAACCCTCTTCATCAATTCCACTGCACGATGGCCTCCTTCATCGGCTTATCACTTATGACACCCCCTCCTATCTGATCCATCTGATTCACAGTTTCCTGACCAACCGAACTTTTGTAGTTACAAAAGACAGCATTCAATCCCCTACTTTTTCCATCAACTCAGGAGTCCCCCAAGGCAGTGTCTTGGGCCCCTTGCTATTTTTAACCTATATAAACACTCTTCCTTCTCTCCTGGGCTGCCACCTGTATCTTTTCGCCGATGATACAGCAATCACCACCTCCTCTACTCACCATAACATCGCTGTACAAAAACTCCAGAGATATGCCAACATGCTCACAGCCTGGTTTGTTGCATGGAGACTACAGATAAACCCCACTAAGTCAAAAGCAATTACATTTACTCGACGCCACCTACAAGATGCTGAAGATCTTCGCCTAGCAGGTGGAACAGTACCCTGGTCCACGGAAGCAATCTATCTAGGAGTTCTACTGGATATGCGCTTAACGTGGAAAGTGCATGTCTCCTTCCTCGCATCCAAGGTCAGCAGAAGAATGTCCATGTTATACCCCCTCTACAATCGCAAATCACCAATGTCTTTGAGGAACAAGCTTCTCGTCTACAAGCAGGTAATCCGGCCCGCCTTAACCTACGCCTGCCAGGTCTGGGGTGCAGCGGCAAAAACAACCCTATATCAACTACAGGTGCTGCAAAACCGCTACCTGAGAACTTCTGCAGGCGCGGACTGGTACGTCCCGAATGACAACATCCACAAGGACCTCTCCATCCCTAAGCTCACTGAATACATCACACAACTTTCAACCACCTTCTACGCCGGCCTTCCTACCAGCTTTAATCATCTTATCCGCGGCCTTGGAGAATACGACACTGACCCTGGAGAAACCTACAAGAGACCAAGACTTCTTCTTTCCCAGCAATAGACCTAACAAAGATGACTGACTCAAGATAATCACCATCGCCATTATTATCAGTTTTCTCATAGCCACTGAAAAAAAAAAAAGCACCCCACCCACATATTTCTGTCCCTACAACCCTTTTCCACCGTTTGCCCACCATCTTGTATTACAACCCATCCCTATACCAGCGTGGGAGAAAATCCCGGAATGGTAGCAGTCAAGGGCGCCTCCCATAGGGAGGATAACCCCTTAACGACCCCACTACGAGTGGCCTAGCGGTGCCTTTGTGAGACAGATAGCCAGTAACATGAATAAAGCAGATAGCGGATGGGGCTCATGTTTAAAAACATGCACTTTCCACTTGCCAGCCAGAGTCTAAGTCCGAACTTACCTTCTGCGCATGCGCCGGCAGTAGTTTCACAATCGCCCACTAGATTTCACTGCTTAACTAGCAGACGCTATTTCACATCCGCCAACATTGCTTTTTACACTACACTAGTTTTCGTTGCCAACACATTAAACACCGATATTTATTTAACACGTGATGCAATCACCTGTAATCTATAAATCTACTAGCCAATCTACTGCAGATAGCAGTAACATAACATGTGCATCTTATCTTGTTTTCCCTGCAATATATACAATGACCCTCCAATCTTATCTTGTTTTCCTTGCAATATATGACATACACCGCTATCGCGTAGGGCAACTCCATACATTACTGGCTCGTTCTTTATTATTATATTATTTTAATCCATTATTATGGATTATTATTATACGATATGCAGGCTCCTTCTTTATTATTATATTATTTTATTATATTATTATTTTTATTATATTATCATTATGAGCTGAAATGGATATTGTTTAGTAAAGCTTACGCGATGAGTTGGTCAGAATTGGCCATTATGGATTATTATTATACAATACGCTGGCTCGTTCTTTGTTTAGTAAAGCTTACGCGATGAGTTTGTGAGAATTTCGGCGAAGTCCCACTCGGCAGTGGGATATTATTATATTATTATTAATAAATTATTTTTATATAATAATAAATAAAATAATATACTAATATCCCACTGCCGAGTGGGACTTTGCCGAAATTCTGACCAACTCATCGCGTAAGCTTTACTAAACAAAGAACGAGCCAGCGTATCGTATAATAATATAAATTTATTATTGTATGTATGGATATTATAATTATTGTATATAATTGTATATATTTGTATATATAATTGGCTGAGTTGGTCAGAATTGGCCATTATGGATTATTATTATACGATGCGCTGGCTCGTTCTTTATTATTATATTATAATATTAAAGACCCACTCGGCAGTGGGATATATTTTTTTATTATATTTTTATTATGTTTATTATTTATCGTTCTTTTTTATTTATTTTATATTATATTATTTATTGTGTTTTTATTTAATATCATTATATTATATTATATTATATATATATATATATATATATATATATATATATATATATATAATAGTATTATATTATTATATTTTGCCGACTCCTGCAAAAACATTCAAACTTACTATTGGCAACAAACTCCTAGGGACATTCTGCTGTTGGCAGCGCTGCATTAACACAGCAACTTCGGCAACTTTCGTGACCATTCGTACTAGTGATGGGCAGAATCGAATACTCTATATTCGAATACTTTTAAGAATCGAATGTTTCATTCGAATGCAAGTTCTCGGATACTGTCACTCACTAGTAGTAGTATTCGCTAATCGAAATCTCTTGCATTCGAATGCAAGTTCGCTAGCAAAATATTATATATATATATATATATTTATTTTATTATATATATGTGTAGTTACATTTCTCCGTGTAATATATGCCTTATGCATGTTAATCATTTTGTTTATTATTATTATTATTATTATTATTATTATTATTATTATTATTATTATTATTATTGTGAAGTAAGCTATGACACAATAATACATTATTTTCATTGTTAAACAGTAGTTTACATGTAGATACACCATTTTATGATATGCTGACTTGGAAATCAATAATATCTCAGCGTTATAAGTATGAAATTTGTGTCGAATTTATAATATTGACGTCCATACGTTCTAGTTAACTGATCCCGTAATGTGCGTTCCGTTATTTCATAAACCGAGAACAAGCCGAGTGAAGCATTCGAATTCAGCATTCATAACATACGCAAACGAGAACCGAGTGAAGTATTCGATAACAGCAAAGTAGTAATTAACAAACGAGAACCGAGTGAAGCATTCGAATTCAGCATTCATAACATACGCAAACGAGAACCGAGTGAAGTATTCGATAACAGCAAAGTAGTAATTAACAAACGAGAACCGAGTGAAGCATTCGAATTCAGCATTCATAACATACGCAAACGAGAACCGAGTGAAGTATTCGATAACAGCAAAGTAGTAATTAACAAACGAGAACCGAGTGAAACATTCGATAACAGCAGAGTAGTAATTAACAAACGAGAACCGAGTGAAGTATTCGAATACAATCTCAGGATTCGAGAACATCTCGAGATCTTTCAAGAATCGAATACATCGACATTTTGCATTCGAATACTCCCATCACTAATTCGTACACACTGCCGAGTGGGACTTTGCCGGAATTCTGACCAACTCATCGCGTAAACGTTTCTAAACAATATCCGTGGATGGAACAAGCACTTGATTATCAACAGCCCACTATTAAATCGTCACCATGTCTTCTATGTACGTACAGCCTTGTTAATTTTGAGTTGCAATTATGGGAACGTAATGCGACGCACGATTTGTGGATCAAGTTTGCTAAGTACCAGAACGGTTTTGTAAAGTACACGCATATTTTGTGTAACCTTAGTTTTTCCTTATAATCCCAAGCTAAACTATACAGGAAACTTGTGAATAAATAAAATGAGAGTGTAACACTTCACTTTACTTACAATAATGACGAAATAAGTTCAAACACAGCTTATCACTCAGCACTTCACCATCGTTTGGTGACACGAGAAAAAGACAGGCACTGCTGCTGCAACTGAAACATTGTGGGCCGTGGAACGTAAGGGCAGCCAACCTACGAGAAATGTTCTGTTTTCATAGGAAAGCCTAAAAATGAAATACATGCCTCTCTTTTCTATAGGCTGAAATACGTATTCATAAGTTTGCTCTGAGGTCATGCAGTTTACAGAGTGCTTACTAATCTAAACTCATGTTGTAATGCCACTTAGGTAGTTTATTTCTCATGGATTGTTTGCCTCATGTTACGTGAACTGGCATATTTGTGTTAGTGATTCTTTTATATTCCATGGCCAAACAAGAGTAAAGTGCGTTGAGACTGTTCTAGAATTTCGTCACTGTAAGTAAAATGAAGCGTTATACTTTCATCTGATTTAATCGCAAGTTTCCTGTGATATCCAACTTTGGATGTTGCGAAAAGTAAATGGTGATGTCCTCTGTACACTGTGTTTTACTGATGGAGACATTTAATCACATTTCTAATATTGAATCTGTGGAACCATATTGTTACGTGTGTACCTTCTTGGTTTATTATTAGGCTTTCTTTTATGCACACTACTTGATGTGATAAAACGTGTCCAATTTAAGGTCGTATCGTACAATTGCGTATTTGCTAAAATGCAATTTTCTTCACAAACAGTTACGTTAGCGAATGTTTGTACCTTCGTAAATAATTTGAATAAATTAATATTGTTTCAGAACGTGAAATTGCTTCGTTGAACTCCTAGAACCACCAAAGAACTTTTTTTCGAACCTGGTTAGATTCGAGATACACTGCGTTCCCAACATGACTTTCGTTTCCGAAAATTGTGCTCCTTGGGTCAATAAAGTGGATTTTACAGACACATATACGTATGCATAAATAGCATACTATGAGTAAGTTATTGTTCCCAAATGTTTATTGGTATTGCTTGTGCAACACCTCAGGACAATATAGTGTTGACTATCCTCGAAAATAGATGGAAGTGTTTTAGCAAATACGCAATATTTACCTATGTAACATGAATACAGTAGTTCAAAAATTATTTAAAGTTCGACAAAATCTACCGAAAGCAGAGGTATGGGGTAATCTTGCTGTAGACGTGCACCTATAATGACGGTTGCGCGCAATGTCAGGCAGGCAACCTTGTGGAAAAAACTGCTCAAATAATACCAATGCATATTGCCTAGTATTAGCTGGATCAGTCAAGCACGGTGCTATAAGGTGTACAGTATTAGAAGGCACATGAGATGGAACTTGAGAGGGCTTACCTTGAGCGACTGTCCTATCATAGTCGTGCAGTGTTGCCTAGTTCGGAATGTACAGCGCAACTGTGAGCAATAGAGATTTCTCCTTTTCATGCGCCCAGAATTATTACTGGAAATTCGACAGTCTAAAATGCCGTGGTATATGCGGCAAGAATTTCTGAGGCAGCCTGTAGAAGGGCATTTTTCTGCAACATATGGTTCTCGGGTTATCATTTCAAGAATAAACAACTGACTCCTGTGTTTATGCTTATTTATGCAACTTCCAATCTTGCCTGTGTTTTATTCCTTTTCATTATGCAGTAAGACATTATGAAGTGTCATTAGGAATTGCATGTATTTTGTTCTTAAATTACTGATCACGGATCACTGCAGTTACTTGCGAATTCTTTAGTTCGATTCAAGACCAATCCATAACGCAAATTGTACTTTGTGTAACCGTGACAATAAGCAGAAAATTTAAATGTTTACACTGTGTTTAGTGAAGTGTTAACAATGTCACTTTCAAAGCCTGGTACCAGTGGCACAGGTACTAAGGGTAAAGTACTCTGCTCTAAGGCCAGAAATACTATTTTTAAAGTGCACAGTTTTTCTTAAGGAATTGGCCTCTGAGGAAGTGCATGTAAATAAGTACGTTAATATTGAGTGTTACAGTTTATAATGTTGTCATTGTCCTTTGCTGCTTAAGTTTACATTCTGACAATTTGTGGCATGACAAATGTTTCTTTCCTCATTCCTTTTCCGTAACTTCCGCTCTCTGGCACATCACTTGCCAGCAGTGCCGCCACCACATGCACACATTGGTTCAGCTCATGTGCCTTCTAAAACCATATGTCGTATAGATGAGTATTTGGGTTCATTCATGATTATAGTTTGTCTAGTATTGGGTAGTATGTACCATAGGATACAGAAGTGTATTGATTACCCCAGTTAGAGATCAGTGTTATTTAGAGAAGTTCCTTATTTCGCAGGGAGTTCAACTTGCTCCCGTAGATAAAACTTATTGTGCTTCCTGTGTTCCATTTAACAGGAACCACATAATTGCAGACATACCACAGGTATTTTTCGTACGTTTTTTTGTGATCTATTGTGAATTTCAGCAGACACCTTATTTTCTCCACCCATCAGGTGTCTCTGTACGCTACTCATGGAATGTTCACATACTCTGCACATCATTGTCTCACAGTATCTAAGAGTACACTGAAGATGATAGATAAGCTGGTATAGGTCACTCGTTCATTCTAGCCTTTGGAGTCCATGTGTTTGGAAATCATAATCAAAGCTTTTATGTGTGTTGAAAACTTAACCCATGGTTGAGATTTTGAAGCTCCAACCAATGATCGAGGGATATTTTTATATAAAGAGGAGTAAATCACCTGCAAAGGAAAACACTCATTGTCCTTTCATAGTATTTGTGAAGCTATAGCCCAGTTCCATGGGAGAACATGCACTTAAGTAACAGGTAACACATAACTTGGTAACGACTGGGTTGGATGAAGAACTGAAATACATAAATATTTTTGTGCACTTCAGTACTACTACTCATTAGTTGGCACTTCCCTCAGCATGTGTGCAGTTGTAACATAATGGCGTTGTTTAGTTACATTGTGCGATTGATATTGTGCATAAGAAACTGTCTTGCAAAATGAGACTGGACATTTCCAGGCTCCCGAACAGATCATATATTCTCTTCTTTATTTTGTTGTATGCATTTTCATTATTTAAGTTATCTGTGCTGTGCACATAGTTTATGTAGTATCAATTGATCAAGTTGTGTAAGCTTTCACAGCCGATGTCAATGACAATGGACAATGGAAGAAGCCCCCACCTTAGCCCAGCCCACGCTGCAGACGAACTATAAACAAAGACCAGACCAACCGTCGACGGTCCACACATGCTAAGCATATAAAACCAGCAAAATCAAAAGGCTCTGTATCAGTCGTAACTGACTCTAGTGGAGTACTGCTGTCACACCACAGAAGATATTCAACGCAGCTTTGAATAAAACATCTAGAAGGAGATTTTTCATTTGGCTATGGCTCACAAGCTCGGATAATGATTTTCTGTTTGTTGACGCTGGCTGTGAAAGCTTACACAATTTGATCACATGTACAAACATGTAGCAAAATGATGTTCTTTATTTATACTGTGTGATTGATATTGTAATGGCCATACCAGTTGCAAACTGCACATTAGAATTACATCAACAATTATAAAGTGACAAAGGCTAATCCAGATCAAGTATCCATAACTTCAAAATACTGACGAAGCAGGCAGGGGCTTTATTAATGTGGTCAATTCACAGCCCCTTGTCTCTGACAACTGATCAGGTCATGTCATCAGTTGATTCTGTCTTGGTTGGCTCAACACACGATGCCCATCTGTTGATCTGAATCACCACCACAACGTCTGCCATTGAGCAAGGTAAGTCTGCACGTCTCTAAGACTGGCCTGGGTCTTCAGCCACCCGAGGCTGCTAGCTCTAATAAAATGGCTAGTCCACCTACTCAGGGTTAGTGTTATTTATTCACCCTAGATGGCCGCCAAATCCTCCCCTAACCCCTCTCGAGTGCCTCTTCACCTCATAGCTTATATCCTCATGCCTTTGGGTCTCTCTCCATGAGAGGTCCTTTGCAATATCATGCATAAAGTGTGTTACAACATGAGAGTGGATGGTTTCCAGCCTCTCAAACAGGTCATATATGCTTTCTTTTATTGCGCTATATGGATTTTCATTATTTAAATTGCCTTTGTTGTGCATGTGGATTATAAAATATCATTTAATGTTGCAGTTATTTAGTTGCTGGTATATGTTGTGTGACTGATGATTATTGCTTGATTTACTTAGGAATATCCATGCAGGGTAAGATTTTGGGTTTGCTAAAACACTGTATATTGTGTCCACATAGCATTGTATAGCACTGATTGTAGAACCTGTAACAGTACAGTTACAAAGCATCAATTGACACTCATGATATCTTTATTACACATGTAGTGTAATACCCACTTATGTGATGCAAGCTGGGAAAGGTTTACAAAACCACAGTAGTGGAGGAAATGCAATCCACCTGAATGTTATCTTTTAATTGTTGCATCATAGTGCATTGCTAACATGTACTACCTTTCAAGAAAGTAAATGTACATTTTTTGCATCTTAGTATCATTGAGGCATTCCGTGCATAGGGGGTATGAAAACTAAATATTTCATGGTTGTAGAAGTATACTGTCATGATTGCTTTTTTAACCTGTCAGTCACTTCAAAGACTTCCAGGGCTATATTAACCCAATATGAGAAATATCAAAAACCAGGTTGCAATTTTATTGGATCTGAGCTATTAACTACATGGCATTAGAGAATGTGCCAGAAAACGGAAAGCATGTTTACTAATGGTTTTAATAGCACCAGCACTTAATGTTCTATATAGCCCATGCTCTAACATCAACTGTCGTGGGTCAGAATTGTGCACTTCCTGGTTGGTCTAGCCTGTAAACAATTGCACATCGATTTCATTTAAGTGTATTGTAGTGGAGCGTAAATTCATATTATAAATTATACTTTCCTAAAGATTTAGCAATCTTTAGTACCTTGGGTTACATATATGCTATCCCTACTGCTTCGTGGGGCATTTTATCAACCTTCTTAATTGGCACGTACATAGCGGGGAGGGGTGTGTGGAGCGTTCTACCTTTGTTGTCGACCAAGCAGTGGTGTATGTTAGAGACGTAGGACTAAATCTATAGGTGTGTGCTTAAAACCATCATCAAATTGATTGGCAAAAATAATTACCATTTAAAGCTTATTTAATTAAACCTGGGACATAAAGTAATTATGATTGTAAGTCATCTCTGGGATACTTATCTCAGATGTGAGATTCCCTAGTTGCATACCGGGAGAATACAAATTGCTTGGGGAATTTAATGTCATACTGGCAAGTTGCTATGGTAGCTTGGTTAGAGCAGCTGTGCATGAAGTGGAAGATCCGTGGTTCAAATCCTGGCTATGGCATTGAATTTTTCAGTCCTAATTCTACCTCTCAAACTTTGCCCACACACAGCTTGTGTGTTAAAAACTGTCAATAAGTTGGTTGGCATGAAGTAACACTTACCATCTCTTATGTCATTATTTGTAATTGTCTTTTTTAAATTGAGGAACGATTCTATGGGTCTTTCTCAAACATTTTTAGGGCCCTGGTTATTAGCAAGGACCGTGAGCAGTTGCTCAAAAAATTCCTCTGCTGGTTTGCTAAGGAAACAGTCTTGAATCTTCACCACAAAATGCCATTAGATTATTTAAATTACAATAATCAGTGGAGTTCGATTCTGTAACTGTAGCCTGGATAGTATTGTTGGTGGTAGAGCAAATCCAGAATTTACCACATTTTCAGGCAAGGCTTGGTTTGAATTGAACGGAAAGAGTTCACAGAACAAACGATATTGGAATGCAGGAATGCCTGAGCTTGTGCATGAATTCCACTCCATTCTGAAACAAATAATGAATACATAAGAAAATCTAAAACAAAACGTCACAGTGAAATTGAAAGAATTACATTTGTGTGCTTAAGGAATTTTACAGGAATTTAATATCCTCTTACTCTCCAATATTTTTCACTGATGGATGGGGCACTAGAAGGGGCCGGGCATATTTGAAGGTGGTCTCAATCCATTTCCTCTTGCAGATCACATAGAGGACAGAGCGGTAAAGAATATATCCCAATTCTGTTGAAATGTTTTGCCAGACAATCGTGTCCTGTAATCAACCTGAAGGTTGCAACTGCTGTTTTTCGAGGATACTCAGGAATCACTGTTTGAATTTTCGGTAGTTCCCATCTTTTATTGTTTGATTTTTCATAGTTATATTTTGCAATAATTTTTTGAATTCAGAGTTGACTAATCCTTTAGCTGCTTAAAATGGTAGATTAACTATAGATTTTTGTACACAACTGGTACCCTTTCTTGCAACAAAATCAGCTTTCTCATTACCACTCAGTCCACAGTGAGCTGGTATCCATTGGAAGACTTTGTGTTTTTGAAGTGCTGTTAGATGGGTAAGGATTTTCCAACATTCTATAATAGTTTGGTTTTTTGGTGACAACTTGGAAATAATTGCTATTACTTTATTTGTAAGTAAACTATGGCTGAAAAACGGCATTACTATATTATTGCATTTGAGCTGCAAGTTATTGTAAATGCTAAGAAGTGTGAAAACAGCGCTGCAAGAAGGAATTTCATGTCACCTCAAATTGAAAAAATGAAAAGAACTAGGCAAAATCAGGAAGATGTTCTAAAGAAAACCTCTTGCAGTAAACATCCGAGAAGTGGCACCGTTAAATGGCCCAAACTTGAACCATAACTCAATACTTAGATTTTAAAGAACAAACAAGCCGCAATTTCAGTTTCTACATAAATGATCAAGCGAAAGAAATATCTACCAGGGATTGTCGACTTTACTAGATCAACGTCACTGTGTTAAAGACTGATAAAGAGGTATGGCTTTGTATGCAGATCAAGACAAATATATCACACAAAATATAGGCGAGTAATAAGAGCATATGTTTGAATCATCTATTTGTCATTAAGGAAAGGAAAGAGGATGAATTTTGCGGATTTAAATACAGAACTTAAAAGATGAGCACTTTTTTCCACTTAAATTGCTTAGATATTTTATGTATATGCAAATAAGTTATAGTGGACAGTTTATCGACAATTCCCAAGAGTTCAACATGGCCGACATAACACTAAATAGCAGACGAAGGTATCCTGAAAAGCAGCCCTGCCGACGCACATAATAAACACATTTCTAACCTCAAATATCACAGAGTTAAAGTATCATGCTTTCAAATGATAATAATGCTTGAACATCGTTACCACACAATAAAGAACATACTCGCCTTTGGCAAATCTTGTTCTGTAATAACACTTTTGCATAAAATCACTTCTGAGAGCTAAATATCATAATATATATTTAGCGCACTACTGTGTAGCGAACACAAAAATAACAACACTAAGTATAACTGCATATACTGCTCTAAAAGAATTCAAGGCAAAATCACGCAAACATGAGCAGTACGTCCACAGATTAATTAATAAATATGTTGTTTATTGTTGTTGTTTTCTAGTGCCTTGCATCTGGCAATGAAGCCATTAGCATTCGTGCTTTCCAATACCTTTGAAGTGTAGTTTCTTCTGATCTTAATGCTTCACAGGTCTTCAAGTGGTCTTCATTCATTTCTGCTGGATCGTTATACAGGACACATATTGGTAAAGCTGAGATAGCTATTCTGTAGAGATGACTTGCTAAGCAGTCGTGCTTTGTCAGTAGTCGGAAGGCTGCAACCGCAGTTTTCTTTGGTCTCTGGGGATTATATCTGGGTTGGAAAGTAGTGTAATCCATTTTTTATCTTTGGCATTTGTTTCTATTTCTTGAAGGTATGAATGAGAAAAATGTTTTAATGATCAAGCGTTTTAATGAGGAATATGAGAAATTGAATTTAGACTTTTGTTTTATTGTTGTGCCTTTCTTTGCAAGTGAGTCTGCAGCTTCATTCCCCGTGACTCCACAGTGTGCTGGAATCCATTGGAGATGAACAGTCTTATTAACCTTTTGGAGTTGTGTTAACATTTTGTAGCATTCTCTAATTTTTATTGACTTCTTTGTAGTATTTGAACATATTCCCTGAATTGCAGCTTTAGAATCTGAAAGAATTACTGCCTTGTTAAATTTATTTAAAGGAAGATTTAATAATTCTCGGAGAGCAATGTATATAGCCTCTATTTCTCCATCATAATTTGTTGTGTCTCTGCCAACAGAATGATAAAAGAAAAAATGTGAACACGTAACTCCAGCTCCAGTAAGGTTTTTCGTGGAGGATCCATCAGTATATATGTGCAGCCATTCTTCTGTGGGATATCTAGTATTGATTGTTTCCAGAGCTAGAAGTTTTTGTATTTCTTTTGGTGTGTCTGATTTCCTTATTTGCTCTATTAATTCCAAACTGAAGGTAGGTTGTAATAATTCCAAAGGATTTTCTCTTATAAGTAGATTTTCTCTGGTGTTAGGAATGTTCAATTTGGATTTAATCTGTTTTTCCTTTTCTAGGAAACTACTATGAGTTTTAAGGATTGAAGGGGGGAGGTTCTCTTCTGTCCATTTAGGGTTTGGCAGTTGTAACATTTTCTCGTGTTGGAGCAATGCTTGTTCTTCTATTTTTGTTGTTATTGATGGGGTCCATGTTAAGGCAAGCATGGCATCAATAGGTGTGGATTTAACTGCTACAGTGATTAGGCGAAGAGCCTGATTTTGTATTTGTTCAAGTTTATTGATGTTAGTATTTGCTGCTGTTATTAAAGCTTCAGAACAGTACAAGAGGTTTGGTTTAACGTACATTTTGTATGTTGTGTTAAGGACTCTCCTTGAGCAGCCCCATTTAGCACCAGCTATCCTTTTCAGGATTTGCAGTTTCTTTTCAACCTTTTCTGAGATGTTTGTCTAAACAGAATCTTATCAGTTGGCCTCTCTGCAACGCCTTCATTAATAAGGGCTTCTGTGGCAACATAACAGACGCCATAATACCATAGCTTTACCATGGTTATGTGTTACAAACTGTTGGCAGCACTAATGCAACCTAACAGATGGAATATCTCCAAATACAACTAGACTGCATCATAATGGGGCGAAAATGTCAAGGTTGTGTTTTGGGGGTACCTCAATAAGATGTGCCTATTAAGTGCTTTGCAGTAGATGTATAAGGTGTTCCCCCCCCCCCCCAAAAAGCCTCAAAAATTGAGGTGTGTCTTACACACCTACAAACATGGTAATTATAAAATTATTGAAAAGTATTGTGGTGTACAGGTTTGGTAACTTAAGAAAATATATTCAAGGACAGCTAAAGGAAGGAAATGTGTTTCTTTGATCTTTATTGGATATATATGCGTACGTTGCAAGAATCTGAATTATATGACAATGAAAATGCTGAAGCTATTGACAGTTAAGCAAATTAAATTAAACAAGTGTAATAAATATTTAGAGAGTAAGTTTCACTTATGTTTAGTAAGCTGTGAATATTTTGTAACAGAGCTAGGCTTTGTGAATCACTCATTCATATCTTCATTTTTCCGTTTATTATGGTCATCATTGTTCTGGATGCTATAGGAATTTTCACGTCATAAAGGCACAACGGTCTCTTATGGACCATGCTATTCTTATGGAATAATCACAAGCACTGTTGCCAAATGTGCGTGTTTTCAAATGCGACTAAGATAAAGTATGAACATGCATTTTGGTGTGAAATGTGTCGATAAGCATTTTATATAATTGTATAGTTTTTAAAATAATAAAATCCAAAATTTTGTTGAAAGCAGATTTTTTTAACATCTTTCTCCCTCCGAATGTCAAAACATGGTTTCAAATCGAAATAATTGCAATGAAAAAAAATCTTTCTTTTGCATTTATAGGTCACGTAGTATTTAGATTATATCAATATGTCTAAACATATTTTTCTAAAAAAAATAAAGTTTAAAACAAAGTGTTGAGATTCTTCATTTGTACAGTGGAAAATGTTGTCGCTGGCTAATTCTCATTCTGTAAGTCCACGTAAAATCTTCCGGCGACAAAGTTGTCAAGGAAATAACAAAATTATTTTTTATGTACATATAGAATGTCTCCAGTACTGAAGTATCCATGAAACACCATTTAAAGCCGAATGTTTGCGGTGCGCAAAGCACACCACGGACGAAAATCGGTCCTCGTGTCTTGAAGATGATGAAAACCAGATGCAGTATGACAGTTGAAGGGCAGATGAAGCATTGTACTTCAGCACAGGTTTTCAATAGGTTTTGAAAATCTGAGGCGTGAGGAGTTTTACAAGCTCTCTGGTAATTATGTGCATTGCAGTTAAGTGATCAGTGCAGAATGGATCGCAGAAAAAAAAAAAGGCAAAATTATTCAAAGTGGCAAGCGAAAAACAATTCTTACAGTGTATGATTATTGAAAGAAACAGAACCCCGGACACAGTGACTCGTTTATTGTTAGTGAACTTCATAAGGCAACTGGTGTAAGTTGGCCTACATTTTTTATATTAAGAAAAGAATGTAAAGGTTCCATCACTACACCGCGGCATACATGTAAAACCAGCAGGAAGATAAAATGTGATTTTGAACGAAAAAATGGCACAAATTTCATGAATTTCTTTTTCAGAGTGGTGCTGTTTTTACTATTGTCATGGTGATGGTGATGAGCTTTTGACTCTTTCGTTATCTCGGGTCGTGGTACTGGATGGAATGAACATATACTCGGGGTTAACTTTAGTGAAATATTTTATTCGCACCTTCTTGTTCACAGTATTTAAATCGTATCACAGTAGCAAGTCTTTTATTTCAGTGGATCAACTTCCCTAGCATCGCCGGGATTTAATGTCTGAAAATATAGCGATATTTCGCTAAATGTGTTTTCTATCACTTTACACTTCGTCTATTTTACGTCCTTTCATTTAATTGCACACTTCCTATTAACTAACTTATTAAACTTAGCTAATGTTTCACTTATTTTACTCAAATTAACGGTCTTTAAACACTTAGTAAATTTACTTTCACTATTTTATGACTCGCACACATAAAAATGCGTCCATCTATACCAAAGACACCGACACTATTCACAAATTCTTTTGGTTGCGAGTCTAGCATTCTGACTGCCATGTGTACATCCACGTATGCGTTCATCAAATAGTTCCCGCATTGTTAGGGAAGCGATCTTTAGCTATTCTCCCTTTGCTTTTAATATTGAACACATATAATTCCTTTATTTATACATATATATTAAAATTAAACATGGAAATATTTATGACGTCTTTAAACAAACTTAATTGTTTGTAACAATGAACACTAGTAACACGCTTTCGTCATTCAACCAACTCATACCAACACCAAAAACAAATTACACTCTTAACAAATATTCACATAAACGATTTTCTTTTGGGGTCTTACAATATCCTGTCTCAAAAGTATTCCCCCTACAATTCTGACCATGTTGAAAAAAGTCACTGAGGAAGAGGACTTGCCACATTTTAAATATTCAACCTTTTATCGCTTAGGGAAGAAATGGGATTTCATTTTGAAAAGAGAGGCAATAAATCGTTTATGATTGAGACAAATGATATTATTGGGTGGCGACATTCCTGTTTACGGAAAATAAAACAATTCAGCAAAGAGGTAAGGAAAATCGTGTACCTTGATGAAAGTTGGATATATGTAGAGCAAACTGCATCAAAAGTTTGGAAGAATAGGACTACAAAAACTCCCAAAGAAGTGCTTTTGTCCTGGTTATCCGCTGGTCTTAAATCACCTACAGCTCGCAGACCATGATTTGTAATATTGCATTGAGAGGTAGAACTGGAACTTAAAAATTCAAGTCCCAGCTGTGGCATTTAATTTTTAAGTGCCAGTTCTACCTTTCAAACATTGCCCACACACGGCTTGTGTGTTTAAAAACACCAACAGTAAGTTTGTTGGCATAAATAAATAATAATTGTAATATTGCATGCTGATGGTACGATTTGTACAGAGTGCAAAACTTGTTTTCTTGGCAGAAAAAAGGTTCTGCTGATTATCATAATGAAATGGACAGCAATAGATTTGAACAGTGGTTCAGGAATCAACTAGCAAAACCATGGTAATCGCAGTGTCACAATATACATGGCAACACCACGCTGATTCTCCATAAGAGCCATTGTGCCTTCATGACGTGAAAACTCCTATAGGTGACATTTTTTCCCAACATATTATCAGTTACTGAAAACAAAACAAATTTGTTGACATAATCATTAGAATCCTTTAAAAATTCATTACGCAGCAATTATAGCAATTACTTCCAAGTTGTCACCAAAAAACGAAACAATTATAGAATGTTGGAAAATCGTCACCCATCTAACAGCACTTCAAAAATCCCTAGTATTCCAATGGATACCAGCTCACTGTGTACGGAATGGTAATGACAAAGCTGATTTTCTTGCAAAAAAGGGTACCAGCAGTGTACAGAAATTTATAGTTAATCTACCATTATATGCAGCTAAAAGATTAGTCAACTCTGAATTCAAAAAAATTATTGCAAAATATTACTATGAAAAATCAAAGAATAAAAGATGGGAACTACCAAACATTCAAACAGTAATTCCTGAGTATCCTCAAAAAGCTGCGGTTGATTACGGGACATGATTGTCTGGCAAAACATTTTAAACAGAATTGGGACAACTTTTCGCCACTCTGTCCTCTATGTGATCTGCAAGAGGAAATGGACCAAGACCACCTTCAAATATGCCCGGCCACTTCTAGCACTCCATCAGTGAAAAACATTGGAGAGCAAGAGGATTAATGACTTCATTGTCAGAAATTCAGCATTAGCTAACAACTTTGTCTCGGGTTTAAAGAACTTTTAGATGGTAATTTTTTTATTGCCAACCAACCAAATTCGACCCCTCATACATTGCCCAGGAGTAAAACAAAAAATTAAAAAAAGTTCTAGAACAGTTTTAACATAATAAACAAGATGAAATTACTGCCAGTTTAGAGTGATTGCCTTGAAAATTGTAAACAAATGAGCTCAGCAAATTAACATGGGTTCAAAAAAACTGTGGTATTGCATGAAATGCGTCACTATGATCTAAAAGTTAGAGCTGGAAGAATAATAGGGTCGATTTTGTTTAGTGAAATAATTAGAGATATGCTGCCTGTTTGTGAGGTAGGGATATTAGTGTGTGTCTACTTGCACCATTTTGCCGGCAATTCTCGCTCTCCTGCAAAGTGAAGAGAGCCCATGAATGGATTACCATACATTTTAGTGACCATATATTAGGTGCACAATTCAAAAAAGGCTTAAACTATTTATAGAGAACCTATTCCACGTTGTGGATATGGCAGCAAAAAGGTACACAAAATGTAGCTTTAGCTAATTTAGTAAATGAACAGAAAAACATTACACACAAAATTTGGGTGACTTAATGTTTTGAGTATGTAATTAAATAATATATTTAAATGTTTTCAGGTAAAGGACAATGATGCTATTGTTGTATGTGTGGAAGGTGATGAACCACAGTCTGAAAGTGCAGAGAAATACACGTAAGTACTGTTATGTTTGACCAAAAGTATTACTTTGAAAGGTAGAATCAGAACTGAAAAATTCAAACAATACCTGTGTTTCAAATCCTGGCTATGGCATTGAATTTCTCAGTTCTGATTGTATCTTTCAAAGTTTGTCTACGCACAGTTTGTATGTATGAGAATAATAAATTGTCATTGATTGGCTGGACAAATAGAACTATGATTTATTTATTCATGCTAAGCCACTTTGAGAATATGAAATTAAATTTAGCCCATGCTCTTTCCTCGTCATATTATTTACATTTTTCACCCTACAGTGAACTTACTTTTAAATCTATTCCGTACCGTAAACTTTGTTAGTCCCTTTTTACTGACCAATTCTATTTATCTTCACTTTATCAATTAACTTTCCCAAATTTCTATCATCTACTGACAGCATTTTAATTAAGGCATTTTCGTATCCATCCTAAACCATTTTTTAAGCAATAAATGCTTTTCTCCATATGTAAGTTCCCTTACATTCAAATATAATGTGCTCATCTTCAGTTTGGTGCAATGGGGCACTGGTTCTGTGCAATACCATTCCTGGTCCCCTTTAACCTCCATGTTACCCAAGCCAGGCATCGGCAAACATGTACTCAATAGGTATCAGATGACGTCTCAACATGCAACTCGCAGTGCACATGACGTAACGTAGAACAGGGGATGGCATTGACCTTCGTTCAGAGTCAGTGGTGGACTCACTCGCTACAGAGTACAAGGAATAGTACATATACTTGAATCCAGCTATTTTGGTCTACGATACTTTAGGTAGGCCTAGATATTTGAGCAATATATTTCAATTCACTTCTATTTGCAATGTACCATTAAAATCTAATGATATATCACAAGTAGCCACACTCAGTGTAGCACGCAAATTATCATCTGTTAATCATGATAGAAGATTTTTGTAGATTCAGTTTCTTTTCTTCTACACATTTATCCTTCTCTGTATGGTTAGTAGTGATAATGCAATATTACTAAAGATATCATATTATTCAGGGCAAATTATGTTGGCAACTTTACTCTCACATTTTTTTGTGAAATCTCCATCACTAAAACACCTCAGTCACTCAGTAATCTCCAAAGCAACAGCATAGCTGGCCTGAAGTTGTCTATCAGTTGTAATATTTGCATTAATATTATATGTATTATGTGAATATTGCTCTTTGAGCTGTTGCAGTTGGTTGGTCCAATCTAGACCTGAAAAAAAAAAACTAAAATGAATAAAGGACACTACGTCAGCGTTATGCTACTTTAAATCGTGGTGTAATTTATGAATACATGCTTGTCTATAATTGTATGGTGATCTTATGACATGTATCATAATGCCGCTTGATGTTCCATAGATGAGTGTCTTTTTAAACTTTAGAGCACAACAAACACCTTACGTTCCTTACATGATGAGAGAAGAAATCATCAAAGTGCTATTCTAGATATCAAATTTGATAGACCAGGAATAATTAGATGCACTGTAATTCTAGGAATATAATAAGACTTTAAGTTAAATAAACTAACATCCTTCAAAGTTATAAATAAAGAAATTTATCTTTAAGTCTTGGTATTAAATTACACTTTCACAGACATGTTTAGAAGTGCAGGTAAATATGATAGGACAGTCCGCCCGTGATCGGTGTGTATGCAGTGCCAGTTAAGGCTGTGAGGGAGTGGGGATACAGAGTAAGCACTGCCCCTGAATCGTCATAGTTGCGAGGCCTCATTGAGTACATGTTTGCCGATGCCTGACCCAATCTATAGCTTCTCATTCTTCTTTGTTCACCTTATCTACATTTATTTCGCTTTACAATGAGACAGAATATTAGAAGACCCCAAAAGAAAATCGTTTATGTGAATATTTGTTAAAAGTGTAATTTGTTTTTTGATGTTGGTATGAGTTGGTTAAATGATGAAAACATGTTGCAAATGTTCATTGTTACGTACAACTAAGTTAGTTTAAAGACATCATAAATATTTCCATATTTGATTTTAATATATATGTATAAATATTAGAATTATATGTGTTCCATAATAAAAGTAAGGGAGGATGGTTAGGGATCGCTTCCCTAACAAGAAAGAACTATTTGATGGACACATACGCGGATGTATACGAAAAAGGTGGTGTTACGTGAGGTGACGCCATAATCTTCCCAATAGCATGTGTGTAATCAAGGCATAAGGACGTATTGGTGTAACATGTGAACATAGAACTTTCACCAGACTTTCATCAAGCATTGGTTCCACTAAATAAAAAAGTGGAAAGGTTTTTCATTTAAAACGGTGCCAGGAGGATTTATTTTAATGTAAAATATAGAAAAAGTGTTAATAAAATGATACATTGTGGTGTAGAAACATCGTGTGATTCTTCATTCCACCCGTTACCACGCCCTGAGATCACAAAGATCTCAATAGGTCAAAGACACAATGAAGTTTAATTACAAAAACTGCACCAAATGGCTTGCCCAACGTGGAACACAAATTTGGATGGAATGGAAATCAACGGGAAATGAACTTACGCGAAATACCAAGTGACGCCATAACTTCATGCCAAAAAGAAAGAAGACGCCATTAGACCATCGTTTGAAATATACCATATCAGAACACCAATGAACGGATACCCAATGCGGGAAAACACCAGAGATCGTCTAGTGAAGCCAACTGCCCAGGAGACACACATAATTGGACAACTCAACGAGAAAAAAGTAGGACCAAAAATTTTTATTTTTACATCCAGTTTATTTTCATGTTACTGCAAAGCGGCAAAATAGTGGGACTTTTAAGCCAAAGTGAACTGAATAAAGAAACTAAAATGTCGCAAAAAGAGAGAGCTCTAGTAACAGGAGTAGGGGAAGGGGCAGACAGGCCTAGTTATCAAATAGAACCAGAAAGTTGGGAACAGGTAGCAATTGGAAAAGACCAAAGGTTATTAATGATCATGTTTGAAAGACTAGAACAAAGTTTAGGTCAGAAAATGGAACAAAATAAGGAGGATTTATTTTAATGTAAAATATGTTGTTAGCTAATGCTGGATTTCTGACAATGAAGTCATTAATCCTCTTGCTCTCCAATATTTTTCACTGATGGATGGGAAGGGCACTAGAAGTGGCTGGGCATATTTGAAGGTCGTCTCGATCCATTTCCTCTTGCAGATCACATAGAGGACAGAGCGGTGAAGAATATATCCCAATTCTGTTTAAATGTTTTGCCAGACAATCATGTCCTGTAATCAACCTGAAGGTTGCAACTGCTGTTTTTCGAGGATACTCAGGAATCACTGTTTGAATGTTTGGTAGTTCCCATCTTTTATTCTTTGATTTTTCATAGTAATATTTTGCAATAATTTTTTTTAATTCAAAGTTGACTAATCTTTTAGCTGCATAAAATGGTAGATTAACTCTAGATTTCTTTTTTTGCAAGAAAATCAGCTTTCTCATTACCACTCAGTCCACAGTGAGCCGGTATCCATTGGAAGACTAGGTGTTTTTGAAGTGCTGTTAGATGGGTAAGGATTTTCCAACATTCTATAATAGTTTGGTTTTTTGTTGACAACTTGGAAGTAATTGCTATAATTGCTGCCCTGGAATCTGAGAGAATAACTGCTTGCTGAAAATGTGAAATTCTGTACAAAATATTTTGTAGGGCCATTCGAATTGCTTCAATTTCTCCATCAAAGTTAGTAGCTCCATAACTTAAAGATTTGTAATAGGAAAAGAGGTGACATGTGACTCCAGCACCTGCTCCATCTTGGTTTGATATCAATGATCCATCAGTATAAATATGGAGCCATTCCTGTTCTGGAAATCTAGTATGGATTGTCTCTAATGCCAATAATTTTAGAACACTAGTTGGAGTATCACTTTTTTTAACTTCTTCTGTCAGGTGTAAATAATATGTGATGTCTAATGTATGTGTTGGATTGACTTTAGCTATGAAGTTTTCCTTTGAATTAGGAAGGTGTACATCCTTCTTGATTTGCGGATGTATACGAAAAAGGCAGTGTCATGTGAGGTGACACCATAATCTTCCCACTAGCGTGTGTGTAATCAAGGCATAAGGACGTATTGGTGTAACGTGTGAACATAGAACTTTCACCAGACTTTCATCAAGCATTAGTTCCACTGAATAAAAAAGTGGAAAGGTTTTTCATTTAAAACGGTGCTAGGAGGATTTATTTTAATGTAAAATATAGAAAAAGTGTTAATAAAATAATACATTGTGGTGAAGAAACATTGTGTGATTTTTCATTCCATCCGTTACCACGCCCTGAGATCACAAAGATCTCAATAGCTCAAAGACACAACGAAGTTTAATTATAAAAACTGCACCACCAATTTCTTTTCATTTGAATGTAGAAAGAGCTCTTACCTGTTATAATACTATGACATAAACCAGCCCAGTTACTATATTTTCTTCTAAGACCTTTGCCCAAATACACAGTTCTCTTTTACAGTCTACATTCTTTCATTTCTTTGTTCTCTTCCTTGCAACACGTCCATACATACACAGCTGACACACACTCTCACTATACTCCATCCAGCGTAAGATCCGCACCTTGTATCCCTCCGCGGTAACCTCGTGCTCGTATCAGCTGCCACTAACACAAATAAACAAACGCCACGTGGACTCAATCCTTGTGTTTAAAGATGCAGTAGAATGATACTTGGGAGCTTTAGGAATAGCGCTGCTATCGCGTTATATTCATGTAATCTTTATCAGGGTTGTTGCTGCCTTTTTCCAAGTAAACAACGCTAGGATTTATGTCCTGAGTAATATTATTCAAATATAACAATAACATTACTATTACTATTATCATTATTATTATTATTATTATTATTATTATTATTATTATTATTATTATTATTATTATTATTACTATTTATCATCATCATCATCATCATCATTATTGTTAACCATCATTCATAAGTAAAAGCTGAGCTGAAATTAAATGTAACATAATTAAAATAAAACTCACATTAATCTGGATCACTGTTGGGAAGAGGTGTAACATCTGCATCTCCATCATTTGTGGTGTCATCGTCATCAGAAGAAGGGGAAGAAGAAGAATCAACACCCACACTAATCACAAGACAATCTACAATAGCATCTGATAGCCTGTCCATCACCCACATCTCATTTTCTTGCTCAATTGCATGACGTATATTATTTTGCCGCATATTAGGTGTCGCCTGAGATATTGCAGTTTTATACAATTTACGAACATCCCGTAATTTGAAGGTTACGTTGTTTCTGGCTACGAATCCCTTGAGGAAGGCCCATATTGTTTCTATTGGGTTCAGGTTGCTGTGATAAGGGGGCAACCTCTCTATGTGTCGACCAGATTTTCTAGCAAGGTCATCGATAACATATTTGTTTTCACTGTTATCGGCAACCTTTTGTGCTTGATTTAGAAGCTCTGCTTTCACATCTGATTCACAAAAGGGCAAATTATGTGACGTCAACCAATCGGCAATTTCTTGTTTTCGCCACGAACAGTTGGGACGACGTTCCAGTCTGACACTGTGATAAGGTGCATTATCCATTACTATAACACAACCGGGTTCAAGTTTCGGAAGTACACTTTCAAACCACTCCTTAAAAATATCACCATTCATATCCTCGTGGTAATCACCTGTACGTTTTGACTCGAAGATTAGAACACCGTCTTCCACAAAACCGGAATCACTGCCGATGTGCGCAATAATAAGGCGTTTTCCTTTCCCTGTAGGATTTTTGAGCCCTGTTGACGCTCCACAAAGAAATGCATCCTTTTTTGAGCCCGTCATAATGTCAGTCCATGCACGGGATGTAGTATGCCCTTCATTAACCCACGTTTCATCAAGGTAATAGATTTTCTTACCTTCTGCTCTGTATCGGCGCATATTCCGCAAGTAACGCCACCTCCATAGCACGATATCTTCTCTGTCGATTATGACATTCACTTTATTTCTCTTCATAAAACTAAATCCAATTTCTAGTAATAATTTATGAAATGTGGATCACTTAAATGAAGGTAATGCTGGATCATTGTTAACACTACTTAAGACTTTTTCTAATGTTGGCGGTTCATTCTTGAAGAAAAAGTGGTGCACTTTTCTACGAGCAGCACATTTAGTAAAGTCATCTGCTTTTTCTAATTCTGGCTTCCGTTTATTTCTGTTCTTCCTTGGTGTCCGCAATGTTCCTGTTTGCTTAAGTTCCTTACGGGCACATTTAGCACTCCACTCGGAAATACCGGTGTAATCTGCAGTTAACTTCACAATGTTATTCACAGTGACAGAAGGGTACTCTTGCATTAGTTTGTTAAAAACATTCAAGACTATTTGTTTCTCACCACTTTTTAAGGGCTTACCTTTAGAGTGCTTCACTATTTCACCTTTATTTTCACTAACCAGGCTAGCAGCACTTGTAGAAGCATCCATGTTTATCACCTTACTGATTACACACCATTGTCATGTGGATGCGTGAGAGGGGATTAACTGGACACAATTAAATGGAAGCTATAATCTCCTTTACTCTTATTAATATTATTTATTATTTTATATTAATCAAAAGTTTCAAATTATATTTGAGTGTCATACATCATGAAAAGTCACATATAATCGCCAATATTTAAGGTACTATATTTTGTGGCATGCTTTGGTTTCGCGCGCGAATCGCGGGTTAGTTGTTGACAGCTTGTGTTTACATCAAGGGCGGATCTTAGAGTGGAGCGACTATAGGAACTGACTGACTCTCAGACTCGTGTCTGTAACTCACTCCGTGCTTGTGGCCTCGCTTCCTTACATTGTGAGGATGAAGTAACACAATCCTTCCTTGAACTTCTACTTTGACCTAGCTCTCGACAGGCCCTTAAACCCCACTTGCTCAAACTTCTATGAATACGCCGGCCACTTCTCAGATCATCTAGAAAACCCCTTTTGGTTCTGCTGCTCTGATTGTTGTCACGTGTTCAGAACATACACGCAAAGCAGCCTGACCTTGAGCATGTTGGTTGCATGCACCACAAGTACTGTGAGGCAGCCCAGCCTTTGCTGTAGCTACTGCCATAAGACAGGACCACAATAATGTATAATTTTTATATTTATATGCCATATTTTTACTTTCTCTACTATGTATAGTAAGTAGAGGAAGTATTGTAATCCACCCAAAAATTTGATGCCAAGATTTCACCAGAAATATATTTTGAGGCCCCCTGAAGCCAAAAAAAAGCATTTTTTGAAAAAATGTGTGTTGGTGGGGGGGGGGGGGAGTGTGCTGCATGACTCAAAAACAAAAAGTCAGTTAAAAACCAAAGTTGGTATTAAAGATTTTGAAGAAAATTGCTCTTTTTACACAAAAAATTTTCCAAAAATTTTGATTTCCTTGAAAATAGCTGTAACAATTTTTATTAGAATGACATTTGTTTAAGATATTTTTATGACAAATGAAATGTATATCTTGAATTTTCGGACTATAACCTATGTAGTCCAATTTACTCTGGTTGACTTTTGAATAAGTCGTACACTATGAGAGATGGACCAAATCTTACTACACAAGGGATGTAGATCTCACAATAACACACAATCTATGTCCAAATAAATTTTTTGTCTAGTGAACCATTTCGGAGATATTCCTTGTTATTTGTGTTGGTTTCAGAAAACTGAAACTTTCATCAATTGCAACATCATTGTTCATTTTTGATACGTTGGCCATACAAAGAGAATGAAATCTAAAGCTTTAAAAAGTTTGACTGTACCTTAAAGCCAACTGTATTCCCATATTCCCTTGCACCTACAAGGAAATAAGCAATAAGATTTCTGCAAATGTTTATCTCAACTAACACGAAGATACAGGAATAAGAAGAGTTTATTAGAATGTTAACCAGGAAAAAGTATGAATCAGCTGGGGAATTGAATGTCGTACTGCCAAGTTGGCCATGGTAGCTTAATGGTTGGAGCAGCCGCTCGATAAGCAGAAGATCCGTGGTTCAAATCCCGGCTATGGCATTGAATTATTCAGTTTTTGATTCAACCTCTTAATGATGTTCCATTTCATGAAAGTTTTAAGTTTTTCGAATCTGACAAATAACAAGGAATATCTCCGAAAGGGTTCACTCTACAAAAAAATGTATTTAGGCATAAATTGTTTTAGCAAGATCTACATTTTTTGTAAAGTAAGATTTTATGTGTCTCTTACGGTTTATGAGTTATTCAAAAGTCATCCAGAGTAAACAGGACTACATAGGCTACGGAAAATTAAAAATATACATTCCATTTGGCATACAAAGATCTTAAACATACGGCATTTTAATCAAAATCGTTAGCCATTTTCAAAAATATCAAAATGTTCCATGTAAAGGTTAGTTTAAAGTGGGGCTACTTTCTTTAAAATCTTCGTGTCGCATCCTTGAAAGACATTAAACTGAAATACCAACTTTGGTTTGTAGCCAACTTTTTGTTTTTGAGTTATGCTATCCACAGACTGATACACACACATGTGCGCACACACCACACACACGTACACTTTTCTAAAAATGCTTTTTTGTGATTCAGGGTCTCAAAACATATGTTTCCAGTGAAATCTCGACATTGAATTTTTGGGTGGAATACAATAGTTCCTTCTACTTATCAGTAGAAAAAGTAAAAATCAAAAAATAAAAGATGGGAACTACCAAACATTCAAACAGTAATTCCTGAGTGTCCTCAAAAAAGAGCAGTTGCAATCTTCAGGTTCATTAGGGACATGATTGTCTGCAAAACATTCGAACAAAATTGGGATATATTCTTCACCACTGTCCTCTGTGATCTGCAAGAGGAAATGGATCGAGACCACCTTCAAATATGTCCAGCCACTTCTAGCGCATCATCCATCAGTAAAATATATTGTAGAGCAAGAGGATTAATTACTTCATTGTCAGAAATCCGGCATTAACTAACATGTTCTGCTCAGCTTGGGTACCTTGTGGTCGCCATCCACATATAAAGGTATGCAAGCATCTGTAAATTGAAAAATAATATTGTCTCTGTTTTAGACAAAGTGCACACGTTTACAGGGGTCGCTAGAATACTGCAACCATTTCCCCCAATCATAAATGCTGGTGTATTAATACAGATCGGCCACTTTATGTTACAACTTCAACTTATTTTATTATAGAAAACATTTGCCCGGTTCCGGTACAGAAGGACCCGGCTTAAAGGCTAAAATTAACATTAACATTATGTTGCAACATTTTTAGAGCCTGCCTTTGTAGCATGGTGATTTCGTGTCTACCTCACGTCCAACAGATCACAAGTTCGAATCTTGCTTAGGGTAAGTTATCTGGATAAGGTTTTTTTTCAAAACCTTCTAAAATGTATATCAAGTTTTTTCATGCAATTGACTATTTCCAAGATTTTTTATTCCTTTTGTTTTGAATTTTCAAAATGTTATACTTTTTTGCAATGCTGAGCCACATTCATTTTTTTCTCATGGTCAGGGAAGTAACACAATGTTTTAAAGCTATCATTTAGCAACCCATGTTAAAAGATTTGAGTATCACTTCGACCTATTGTATCCCTCTTTTATCTATAACAAAATGCGTAATGCCCATTTCTGTGATGTGAGGATAGTGTGTCTGCCTCATATTCAATAGCTCCTGAGTATGAATCTCGATTAAGGTAAGTTGCCTGGATAAGATTTTCCCAGGGTTTTCCCTTATTCTGCAAGATGCTGGGTAACTCTTAAGCGCATTAGACCCTGGACTCATTTAAGCATCTTTTCACCCATTTCAGTCGTTCAATATGGCTTAACCTGTTAAAAGATGTTAAAACCTTTCTTTTGTATGTCAGTAAAACTACCAAATGAGGCTGTTGCTTTTAAGCACATTTAGAAATCATTGATTGGGTTGGGTTTGAACCCATAACCATGGGATTAATAGACCATTACCTACTGTATTTGACTCAAGAGTTCAGCTATGATCTTGTGGTTGTCACAAGTGAACTTGAGGTAGCACTCTGTTTTTTCCTCTCCCGCTGACAGTTTACAGCCTGCTTCAAAAGCAACTTATCTTTTCTTTCTCAGTACTGTAAATGTTGTGCAAAAGAACGTCACTAATACATTATATTACCACATAAAAGAAAGCATTTATGATCATACTTTCAATATCGCTATTGAATTATGTTTATTGGAGGCTCCAGAAACCACACAATATAACATTGTAGCAGCACTGGCACTGCTTACAGATCAACTGCATTGTAGACGATAATTTTGAACTGCTGGTGTTACTCTGTTTACATGCACAAAGAAATTCCGCACTCCACAGTGCACTTGCACGTTCAAGGACAAAGGCATTCTTCTGAGTCAATGATCGTAGCTAACTGAATCACTTGAAATGACAGGGTAGATAGTCTTGTGAATGTAACAAATTTGATTGTTTTGATATTGAATGGTGTCATAAATCGATTTGCTATACACATTTTTCTTTTTAGGTTAGGGGGGATTTTTCTTGATGGATTTCTTGAAAATGTTTATTACAAGGAAAATTATGAATTAGTTGTTACATATTTAAGTAACTTTATTTTGAAAGGGAAGATTTTTGATAATATTTGTAGAATAAAATATAATAGCTGTGACTGGAATAGTTTATACAGAACAAGTATACTATATTTGCCTTCTTTCTTTCATTTTTCAGATATGTAGTAGAGAAACTAAAGGAAGGTGAATGTGGAGCAGGAAAGATAATAAAATCTGTTGCTGAAGAAGATACGTTAGTCCTTATGTTGACTGAAAGCACCAAAGAAGAGTATTTAGAAATAAAGCATCTGGATGAGCTGGTACCACCACTTCCTGTGGATGACTTCAAGTAATTTTTTTTTTATTTTAATGTATTACTATTTCAGTTTAAGTTGATGCCGTCACATAGTTGTGACTTTTCAGAGAGTTTATTAAACTGTTGACTATTTTATGATCAGTGGTAAATTTATTACACATAGATATTCAATGTTTGAGCTTGATTTTTTAAGTGAGTTTTTTTACAATTACCTTTACTTCAAAATGTTGAAAATACTGAAACATTTTCAAGATCATTCAGTCTCAACTTCAGCCTTTGGGTGACTGAAGTTCTCTTCTTCCTGCTGCCTCTGTGTGTTGCGACAGTACTGTTGGCATCTGGTATTATGGGTGCAAAGTTTTAACACTGTTTAATGCCGGTATTTCAAAATTTATTGTGTTATTACTGTTTTTGATGATGTATAGTTTTTCCCAAATGTGTAATTCTTTTGATGAAGTAAGTGATTTTAACAGTTTTATATTATCACTAATGCTGTGGCCAATTTACATAATAAAAAATAGTAATGACGAAATAAATTTTGAAATACCGGCATTGAACGAAGTGTTAACATTTCTGCCCCAAACACCAGATGGCAACAGGATCATTGCAGCAGAGAGAGGCAGCAGGAGCAAGAGAACTTTAATCACTCAATGACAGGCTGAGATTGAATGATCTTGAAAATATTTAAGTATTTTCAACACATTAAAATGAAGGCAAGTGTGAAACAAGTGACTAGACACATTGAACTCAAACATGAAGATTACTTCACTGTTAACAGTGCTTTTGTTTTTAATATTTATATTATTTATGAGTATTGAAGCTGAAATTGTGTATCCTAAATGAACATCACAGCAGTGCTTTGGTCAATGCAGAACTTTTAAATTAAATTAAATTAAATTCTTTATTGTCAATAGACTGCAATACAGTTTTTGACATTGTCACACATTTATATTTATAATTTGTATTACAGAGATGGACAACCTAATGGTTACACATATTACTATAGCTATCTATCATTTGTGATTTACACAGAGGGTCTGTAATTTCAATATGGACATTATCATAGTTCATTGATACTGTACAATGTCTTTGTTATCAACTACTTCTTCAGAGCACTCTCAATTCTTTTACCTTTAGAACATTTTAAATATGCAGGTAGTTTTGCATGAAGCATTAAACCCATGACATTAGGGTCCTTTTTTGAAATATTTTTTCTAAATCTCTGCTGAAAATAATCATCATTGTGTTTGGTGTAGTGACTATGGATATTGCTATTTTTTAGGTTTTGTTTCTGAACTGCATAGGTTACAACTTTATAGACATACAGAGAACACAATGTTGATATCTGCTTATCCTTAAATATTACATGAAAGCCACATACATGAATATGAGTCCTAAAGATAAACATTCCGGAGTTAAAACTGTCCCCCAATCGGATCTCCAGGTGGGGACATCTTTAGGCAAATTTCATCACAACAATTCCAATACTTTAAGAATTCTACAATGGAATGCAGGAGGCATGTCCCAGTCTAAAAAACAAGAGCTAATGAAAATATTAAAAGACCAAGATATACATGTCTTCACAGTACAAGAAGCCAATATATCACAAGAACAGGAAATATACTTTGAAATGGATCAGTACACTACACATATACTTCCAAAAGCTCGCCAAATAGGAAGTGCTATTCTTACAGGAATTAAAAGAAATATGAAAGCTACTATTCAAATCCAAAAAACAATGGAAGAACAAGATAAATCAGAAATAGTTAAAATTGAAGTGTGGAAACGTAACTACCACTATAGAATTTACAGTATCTACAATCCTCCAGACAATACACTAGATCTAAATTCTATTCCCATAGAACCCAAAAGTATTTTAATAGGTGATTTTAATGCACACTCTCCTAGGTGGGGCTACAGAGATATAAATTCAGCAGGAAGATTCATAGAAGACCTATTAAACTCATCAACAATGGAATTAATATTTAATCCAAATGATCCACCCACTTACCTTCATTATAATGGTTTGGGTACAAATCCTGACCTTCTGATGGTGTCATCTGACATTAATTGACAATACAAAAAGAGAAATAATAGAAGACCCGGGTTCAGGCCACAGAATCACCATAAACTCCATAAGAGGTCTAATAAATAAAAGTAACAAACCAAAAGTTAAAACTTCTTGGAATGTTAAAAGAGCAGATTGGTCCAGTTTCCAAAATGAGATAGAAGGAAGGTGTAATATACTGTTAGAATCAGAGTTCAAGTCAACAGATGAAATGAATAAAAAAATTTGTGAAATATTATTGACAGCAGCCAAAATACTTATCCCCAAAGGAAAGTTAAAGAAATATAGCTACTTTTGGTCTCCATCTTTATCAAAGTTAAGACACGAAAGAAATATAGCAAGAGTAAAAGCCGAAAGAACCAAGTGTCCAGAAGATGTACAAAACTGGAGCAGAAAAGCAGCCATTTTTAAGAAAGAATTAATTACAGCAAAGAGGGCCAGTTTCACAAATTTTGTAGAACATATGGACTATAGGAAAGATGGAAATAAAATATACAAATTCCTTAATAAAACAAAATTATCAAAAAATACAACTGAACCATTAAAACATATAACAAAAGCTTAACTACAGATAGGGAAATGGCAGAATCCCTTAACAAGTTTTACGCTCAGTCACAAAGAATACCCCAAGCATATAAAAAACAAGATAAAGCTATCCAAAAAACTATAAAACTATCAGAGAAACTAATAAGCCAAAAGATATATGAAATGATATTTTTAATCAGTATTTTAACGAAACAGATCTAGATTTAGCAATAGAACAATTACAGAACAAAAAATCTCCAGGACCTCACAAGATCCACCCCGAGTTTATTAAACACCTTGGCAGGAAAGGAAAAGAAATCCTACTTAAACTGTATAACATGTGTTGGAGAATGACTGTGCCTTCCGACTGGAAAAAAGCCATTATCATCCTGATTTTAAAGAAAAATAAACCCTCAAACAATATTAATAGTTTCAGGGCAATATCTTTGACCAGTGTTATTGAAAAAGTGATGGAAAGAATGGTGGCATCTAGACTTAACTGGTTCCTAGAATATTACAACTTAATTAATAGTTCACAGATCGGCTTCAGACAGAATCATAGTACAAGTGAAAATGTACTCCTACTAAGCCAAGACATCAAGGAAGCTTTCAATAGAAAGGAGGATACCTTGGCAGTATTCGTTGATTTTAAATCAGCATATGACTCAGTCTGGAGAAACAAATTAATTGAGAAGTTGCAATCAATAGGTGTGAAAAGTAACATGCTTAAATGGATAACCCAGTTTATTTCACAAAGATTTTGCGCCACAAAATATAATACATACATTTCCAAATATAAACAAACACACCGAGGACTTCCACAAGGTGCTGTTCTGAGCATAACACTCTTCAACATATATATAAATGACCTTCCATCAATAATAAAAACCTTAGAAACCAAAATTGCTTTATTTGCTGACGATGTAGTCATTTGGACTCCAGGCTCTTCAAAAAAACCTGAATTATTGAAAGACAGAATAGAGACAGCCCTAAACAAAGTACATGAATGGAGCTCCCAAAACCTCATGACCATCAATGTGGAAAAATCAAATTATGAATTATTTACACTAAAATACAAACCAGTTAATATTAACATAAATTATAATGGTAAACCACTCAAAGCAGTTGATGATGCCAAATACTTAGGCATCACTTTTGACAGAAAGCTAAGTTGGAAAAAACATATAACAAACATCTCAGAAAAGGTTGAAAAGAAACTGCAAATCCTGAAATGCTTAGCTGGTGCTAAATGGGGCTGCCTAAGGAGAGTCCTTAACACAACATACAAAATGTACGTTAAACCAAACCTCTTGTGCTGTTCTGAAGCTTGAAGAACAGCAGCAAATACTAACATCAATAAACTTGAACAAATACAAAATCAGGCTCTTCACCTAATCACTGGAGCAGTTAAATCCACACCTATTGATGCCATGCTTGCCTTAACACGGACCCCATCAATAACAACAAAAATAGAAGAACAAGCATTGCTCCAACACGAGAAAATGTTGTTGTTGTTTTCTAGTGCCTTGCATCTGGCAATGAAGCCATTAGCATTCGTGCTTTCCAATACTTTTGAACTGTAGTTTCTTCTGATCTTAATGCTTCACAGGTCTTCAAGTGGTCTTCGTTCATTTCTGCTGGATCGTTACACAGGACACATATTGGTGAGGCTGAGATACCCATTCTGTAGAGATGACTTGCCAAGCAGTCATGATTTGTCAATAGTCGGAAGGCTGCAACAGCTGTTTTCCTTGGTCTCTGGGGGATTATATCTGGATTGGAAAGTAGTGTAATCCATTTTTTATCTTTGGCATTTGTTTCTATTTCTTGAAGATATGAATGACAAAAACTTTTTATGATCAAGCGTTTTATTGAGGAATATGAGAAATTGAATTTAGACTTTGGTTTTATTGTTGTGCCTTTCTTTGCAAGTGAGTCTGCAGCTTTGTTCCCCATGACTCCACAGTGCTGCAATCCATTGGAGATGAACAGTCTTATTAACTTTTTGGAGTTGTGTTAACATTTTGTAGCATTCTCTAATTTTTGTTGACTTCTTTGTAGTATTTGAACATATTCCCTGAATTGCAGCTTTAGAATCTGAAAGAATTACTGCCTTGTTAAATTTATTTAAGGGAAGATTTAATAATTGTCGGACAGCAATGTATATAGCCTCTATTTCTCCATCATAATTTGTTGTGTCTCTGCCAACAGAATGATAAAAGGAAAAATGTGAACACGTAACTACAGCTCCAGTAAGGTTTTCCTTCGAGGATCCATCAGTATATATGTGCAGCCATTCTTCTGTGGGATACCTAGAATTGATTGTTTCCAGAGCTAGAAGTTTTTGTATTTCTTTTGGTGTGTCTGATTTACTTATTTCCTCTATTAATTCCAAATTGAAGGTAGGTTGCAATAATTCCAATGGATTTTCTCTTATAAGTAGATTTTCTCTGGTGTTAGGAATGTTCAATTTGGATTTAATCTGTGTTACCTTTTCTAGGAAAGTACTATGAGTTTTAAGGATTGAATGGGGGAGGTTCTCTTCTTTCCATTTAGAGTTTGGCAGTCGTAACATTTTCTCGTGTTGGAGCAATGCTTGTTCTTCTATTTTTGTTGTTATTGATGGGGTCCGTGTTAAGGCAAGCATGGCATCAATAGGTGTGGATTTAACTGCTCCAGTGATTAGGCGAAGAGCCTGATTTTGTATTTGTTCAAGTTTATTGATGTTAGCATTTGCTGCTGTTATTAAAGCTTCAGAACAGTACAAGAGGTTTGGTTTAATATACATTTTGTATGTTGTGTTAAGGACTCTCCTTGAGCAGCCCCATTTAGCACCAGCTAACCTTTTCAGGATTTGCAATTTCTTTTCAACCTTTTCTGAGATGTTTGTTATATGTTTTTTCCAACTTAGCTTTCTGTCGAAAGTGATGCCTAAGTATTTGGCATCATCAACTGCTTTGAGTGGTTTACCATTATAATTTATGCTAACATTAACTGGTTTGTATTTTAGTGTAAATAATTCATAATTTGTTTTTTCCACATTGATAGTCATGAGGTTTTTGGAGCTCCATTCATGTACTTTGTTTAGGGCTGTTTCTATTCTGTCTTTAATTAATTCAGGTTTTTTTGAAGAGCCTGAAGTCCAAATGACTACATCGTCAGCAAATAAAGCAATTTTGGTTTCTAAAGTTTTTATTATTGATGGAAGGTCATTTATATATATGTTAAAGAGTGTTGTGCTCAGAACAGCACCTTGTGAAAGTCCTCGGTGTGTTTGTTTATATTTGGAAATGTATGTATTATATTTTGTGGCACCAAATCTTTGTGAAATAAACTGAGTTATCCATTTAAGCATGTTACTTCTCACACCTATTGATTGCAACTTCTCAATTAGTTTGTTTCTCCAGGCTGAGTCATATGCTGATTTAAAATTAATGAATACTGCCAAGGTATCCTCCTTTCTATTGAAAGCTTCCTTGATGTCTTGGCTTAGTAGGAGTACATTTTCACTTGTACTATGATTCTGTCTGAAGCCGGTCTGTGAACTATTAATTAAGTTGTAATATTCTAGAAATCAGTTAAGTCTAGATGCCACCATTCTTTCCATCACTTTTGCAATAACACTGGTCAAAGATATTGGTCTGAAACTATTAATATTGTTTGAGGGTTTGTTTTTCTTTAAAATTGGGATGATAATGGCTTTTTTCCAGTCGGAAGGTACAGTCATTCTCCAACACGTGTTATACAGTTTAAGTAGGATTTCTTTTCCTTTCCTGCCAAGGTGTTTAATAAACTCTGGCTGGATCTTGTCAGGTCCAGGAGATTTTTTGTTCTGTAATTGTTCTATTGCTAAATCCAGTTCTGTTTCATTAAAATCCTGAATAAAAATATCATTTCGTATACCTTCTGGCTTACTAGTTTCTCTGATAGTTTTTTGGATAGCCTTATCTTGTTTGTTATACGCTTGGGATATTCTTTGTGACTGAGCATAAAACTTGTTAAGGGATTCTGCTATTTCCCTATCTGTAGTTAAGCTTTTGTTATTATATTTTAATGGTTCAGTTGTATTTTTTGATAATTTTGTTTTATTAAGGAATTTGTATATTTTATTTCCATCTTTCCTATAGTCCATATGTTCTACAAAATTTGTGAAACTGGCCCTTTTTGCTGTAATTAATTCTTTCTTAAAAATGGCTGCTTTTCTTCTCCAGTTTTGTACATCTTCTGGACACTTGGTTCCTTCGGCTTTGACTCTTGCTATATTTCTTTCGTGTTTTAACTTAGATAAAGATGGAGACCAAAAGTAGCTATATTTCTTTAACTTTCCTTTGGGGATATGTGTTTTGGCTGCTGTCAATAATATTTCACAAATTTTTTTATTCATTTCATCTGTTGACTTGAACTCTGATTCTAACAGTATATTACACTTCCCTTCTATCTCATTTTGGAAACTGGACCAATCTGCTTTTTTAAAATTCCAAGAAGTTTTAACTTTTGGTTTGTTACTTTTATTTATTAGACCTCTTATGGAGTTTATGGTGATTCTGTGGCCTGAACCTGGGTCTTCTATTATTTCTCTTTTTGTATTGTCAATTATGTCAGATGACACCATCAGAAGGTCAGGATTTGTACCCGAACCATTATAATGAAGGTAAGTGGGTGGATCATTTGGATTAAATATTAATTCCATTGTTGACGAGTTTAATAGGTCTTCTATGACTCTTCCTGCTGAATTTATATCTCTGTAGCCCCACCTAGGGGTAGTAAGGGGTAGTGATGCGCCTCCTATAGCCTCTCCTACCCAATTCCCATCCTCATCCTGCCCGTAGTGCACCCTGCTTTTAACAGATGAGGCTCTGGGGACCGAATCACAGCGGTATAACTGTTTCATCTAAAATGGAGGAAATGTCATTTACATATGTGCTGGCCTATCACAGCACAACAGCGTCCCTCAGATGCACATGAGGGGAAGGTCGGTGGATCTAAATATCATCTATTTAGTCCTCCCGGCTAGGTCCGATGGACCCGTTGACCAACGATAGGTGTGGTCCCCCTTGCAAAATGGGGGTTCAAGTCGGGTGATGTAACTGCCACATTGTAAAACTGGTGCCCGTTAAGAAAACAGTTACATGAAAGCCAGAATGCAGGAGGCATGTCCCAGCCTAAAAAACAAGAGCTAATGAAAATATTAAAAGACCAAGATCTAGATGTCTTCACAGTACAAGAAGCCAATATATCACAAGAACAGGAAATATACTTTGAAATGGATCAGTACACTACACGAGAAAATGTTACGACTGCCAAACTCTAAATGGACAGAAGAGAACCTCCCCCCTTCAATACTTAAAACTCATAGTAGTTTCCTAGAAATGGTAATACAGATTAAATCCAAATTGAACATTCCTAACACCAGAGAAAATCTACTTATATGAGAAAATCCATTGGAATTATTGCAACCTACCTTCAGTTTGGAATTAATAGAGGAAATAAGGAAATCAGACACACCAAAAGAAATACAAAAACTTCTAGCTCTGGAAACAATCAATACTAGATATCCCACAGAAGAATGGCTGCACATATATACTGATGGATCCTCAAAGGAAAACCTTACTGGAGCTGTAGTTACGTGTTCACATTTTTCCTTTTATCATTCTTTTGGCAGAGACACAACAAATTATGATGGAGAAATAGAGGCTATATACATTGCACTCCGAAAATTATTAAAGCTTCCTTTAAATAAATTTAACAAGGCAGTAATTCTTTGAGATTCCTAAGCTGTAATTCAGGGAATATGTTCAAATACTACAAAGAAGTCAACAAAAATTAGAGAATGCTACAAAATGTTAACCCAACTCCAAAAAGTTAATAAGACTGTTCATCTCAATGGATTCCAGCACACTGTGGAGTCATGGGGAACGAAGCTGCAGACTCACTTGCAAAGAAAGCCACAACAATAACACAAAAGTCTAAATTCAATTTCTCATATTCCTCAATAAAACGCTTGATCATTAAAAAATTTTCTCCTTCATACCTACAAGAAATAGAAACAAATGCCAAAGATAAAAGATGGATTACACTACTTTCCAACCCAGATATAATCCCCCAGAGACCAAGGAAAGCAGCGGTTGCAGCCTTCCGACTACTGACAAACCACGACTGCTTAGCAAGTCATCTCTACAGAATAGGTATCTCAGCTTCACCAATATGTGTCCTGTGTAACGATCCAGCAGAAATGAATGAAGACCACTTGAAGACCTGTGAAGCATTATGATCAGAAGAAACTACAGTTCAAAAGTATTGGAAAGCACGAATGCTAATGGCTTCATTGCCAGATGCAAGGCACTAGAAAACAGCAACAACAGCAACATTCTTTCTTCAAAAAAAGTTTGAGAGCACGTTGCCACCAATTGCACGCATGCTCCTTGACGTCGTCGCTTTCGAAATATTTCCCTCCAAGCGATTCTTTCATGAGTGCAAACAAAAATTAGTCTGGGAGGGACAAGTCTGGACTATGGGGAGGGTGTTCAAGGGTTTCCCAGTGCATGTCCGCCATTGTGTCCATTGTCAAATTGGCGGTGTGAGCCGTTGCATTTTCTTGGAGAAGGATGACATCTCTCATGGGCATGCAACGTCTTTTGCTTCAGTAGGCAGATTTTACAGACCTTAACAATTGACAATAGTAAGCTGCAGTCACTGTACATCGATCTTGAAGAAAATCAACCAACTTCTGATGCGATTTCTTCAACAGTGGAGTGGTGATCACCTTCAATAAGCTCTCGAACGGTAAAGATGTTGCCATCTGTGAGATTTGACCATGGGCGTCGAGCATGACTTTCGTTTTCCACAAATTCTCAGCCACCCTTAAATTGTCTGGCCCAAGTAAACTCTCGATTCTGTGGCAGTGTAGTGTCCCCAAACTGTGCCCTTAAGTTAAAATCTCTGAAGGTTTAACCCCTTCATTGGCTAAATTTTGATAATGCGTTGCGCAACAGACGAAGAAATCTCTTGCTCACTCATGGCTGTACTGACGCCAGAGCCTAGCGAAGCAGCTAACAAAGCTAGTTCCCCCTCCCTAACACACCAACCTTCAACCCCCCCACTCCACTACCCGCTCTGAACTGCTTCCTCTGTGATATCAGCAATTACCGTTTATATTTGAATTACCCTTGTACGAGGGTAGTTCAATAAGTAATGCAACACATTTTTTTTCTGAAACGGGAGGTTTTATTCAGTACTCAAATACACCATCTTATTCCCCAATCTTTTAGCTACACAACATTATTTTTCAATGTAATCTCCGTTAAATGCTACCGCTTCACGCCACCTTGAAATGAGGGCCAGTATGCTTGCACGCTACCATTCCACTGGTCGATGTCAGAGTCAACATCATACTGTATCAATAACTTCATTATTCGTGTAGTGCGTCCCACGAATTGTGTCCTTCATTGGGCCAAACACATGGAAATCCGACCGTGCTAGATCAGGGCTGTAGGGAGGATGCGGAAGAATAGTCCATTGAAGTTATGTGAGCTCCTCTTGGGTGCAAAGATTTATGTGAGGTCTTGCGTTGTCATGGAGAAGGAGTTTGTTCAGATTTTTGTGCCTATGAAGACGCTGAAGTCATTTCTTTAATTTTCAAAGAGTAGCACAACATACTTTAGAGTTGAATGTATACCTTCCTAATTCAAAGGAAAACTTCATATATGTATGAAGTCAATCTGACACAAACATTAGACAGCACATATTATTTACACCTAACAGAAGAAGTTAAGAAAAGTTATATTCCAGTTAGTTACTCAGGGGTCTCTGTCTCGGGGATATGTGAATAGCGACTACAAGGTACCCAAGCTGAGCAGAACATTACTTCCACTTACTGGTGTTTTGCTCCTCACTGTAACTTTTCTATCTGACTTTACCTTGGTCATCTCTTGTTCTCTTCCGACCCCGATGCTATTAGGGTTCCCGAGAGCTAGGGAGTCCTTATTTTTCTAACCTCTCCATTTGTCTATAAAATCTTAACCCCTAACATGCTGACCTGTCATGGCATGTAATACGTCCTCTGAGTGGTAATCAGGGGATATGGTCGGTGAATTTATTTTGATAACTCTCCCGGTCAGGTCGGTGAGACCCGTAAACCAACGACAGGTGTGGTCCTCCAGACATTCTGGGGGTTGTGAGAGAGCGATGTGACCGCCAAAACATAAAAATATGGTGCTCTCTAAAAAGTGGTTACTATTACTGCTATTGCTCTCTTCAATATCATCATTAAAAAGTATTGGAGAGCAAGAGGATTAATGACTTCATTGTCAGAAATCCAGCATTAGCTAACAACAACTTTAGAGTTGATCGTTTGACCATGGGGAAGGACATCGAACAGAATAACCCCTTCGGCATCCCAGAAGACTGTAGCCATGACTTTACCGGCTGAGGGTATGGCTTTAAACATTTTCTTGGTAGGGGAGTGGGTATGGTGACACTCCATTGATTTCCGTTTTGTTTCGGGTTCGAAGTGATCAACCCATGTTTCATCACCGGTAATAATGTTTGACAAAAAACTGTCACCATCAGCCTCATGAAGAGCAAGCAATTCCGCACAGATGGTACTCTTTTGCTCTTTATGGTCTTTGGTTAGACATCGAGGGACCCAGCAGGAACAAACCTTTGAATATCCCAACTGGTGAACAATTGTGACAGCACTACCAACAGAGGCGTCAAGTTGAGCACTGAGGTGTTTGATTGAGATCCGGCAATCATCTCGAATGTGTGTTCACACGCTCCAACATTGCAGGAGTCACAACTGTGTACGGCCGCCCAGCACGCGAGAGATCAGACAGTTTTGCTTGACCTTGCAGCGATGATGACACACGGTTTGCCCAACGACTCACCATGCTTTTATCCACTGCCAGATCACTGTAAACATTCTGCAAGTGCCTATGAATATCTGAGATGCACTGGTTTTCCACCAGAAGAAACTCAATCACTGCCTGTTGTTTGGAATGCACCTCCATTACAGATGCCATTTTAAAAGCTCCGTATAGTGCTGTCACCTATCAGAAGTCAATGAAACTTTACGAGATGAAGCAGGAATGTTTGAAAATGTTCCACAAGAAATGTCAGGTTTTTCCAACCAAAATTGGTCGAGAAAAAACATGTGTTGCACTACTTATTGAACTTCCCTCGTATAATCAAATACCTTTCCATATGCATATTTTAAGTACCCCTTTGTGCTGTTGCCGCATCTGGTACAGTTCTCTCTGTGTATTTTTCCATGAAACTTTTAAAATATGGATTGTGTTAACTTGTTAAATGGGATATTGGCCCATATCGATGTGGCATAAATCTGCAAAAAGGTCAGATTGTGCACTTGCATATGTGGTAGAGGGCATAATTTAACCCGGTTCATTTGAACCCACCAAATGCACCTGTTGGCAATGTCATTTCAACAATGTTGTACATTGTTAAAGTGTTTGTTCCCTCCTATTTCTGAATGACCGAGTTTGCATTCTATTATATCACCATTAATAGTGTAATACTGTGAATCGAATTCTGTAATATATTCCTGTATTTTCCCTTTGCGTGATTTAAGCTTATTGTATTTCTGCCTGTTACTGTGGCCAGAGAAAGGGATGCGGAATCGGCACTTGAAGACAGCAGCACAATGTGCAATGTATACACGCACAGACTGTACGAGGTGGGGGGGGGGGTTGTGGAAGCTCTGACAGCACTGCCTAATGTCCAGTTGTAGTGCAAACTAATTTCTGTTCATTTTGGCATTAGCGCTTAGGAACTCCTCAGCCTATTTATCAGTCATTGGGATTATCATGATGTGGTTTAAGCACTTTAAATTGCATTTGTTTCATTAATTCATTATTATGTACATTTGCTGTTCTTAGGATGGTGAAATTAAAAATAAAGGGAAAAAGAAGTAAAAAGATAAGTGTAGGGACAAACCACATTAATATTCCTAATTTAAAATTTTGCAAATTAAATTCATATTGTGTTAATTAAGGAAATTGAAGCTATTAACAGTGAAGCAACAAGATTCTAAAGTAGTTATCTTGGTAATGTTGTAGGTTTTAACCTACAACATTACTAAGATAACTGAAGTTTTTAGTTTCTAATTTGTTGTACTTTAGAATTCATATTATGTATTGCATATGTGCAAATGGTGCTGATTTTGAATGTGCTTAAAATATACAAGCCATTCAAATATTGCACTCTTACATTTAAAGCACAACATTAAAATGAATTTATTTTAAATTGGATTCTAAAGGCCTACATTTATTGCAATGTCTGAAGGAGGTAGCTTTTTATTGGAGGTGATTTTTTTTTAGATGTTCCATATAATCACAAACAAATAACTTAAGTATGTAAGTTATTACAATCAATTTACTTTTTTTAAGTGGGAAATAATTTGTGATTTGATTTATATCATCTGTAGTTGAAAGGATCTGAATTGAGACTAAATGATGTTACAATTTGGTTAGCAAGAAGGAAACAGGAACTGACTTCATGTTCTACCGTTAAAGATTTGCGTTCACAATAATATTCTTTTGTGGTATTGGATTGCGCATTCCCAGTTACTACTGTGACTCAGGCAAGTCCAGTATTTAAATGTGTGTCTACTTAATTATTTATCTAGGAAGTGTGATTTATTTACATGGGTCTTCAAGTCCTTATTAATTTATAACAAAACATAGAAGAGAGGAAATGTCTTGCTCCTTGTCCCCTTTCTCTCTCTCCAGGGAAAAATGTCTTGCTCTTAGTAAATATGACTACTAAGTATTTCTGAAGAATTTTAAATTGGGGTTAGGGGTTATATTTTTCTGCCCATCATCCTGTAGTTTCATAGACAATGTCAATTTATAATTCTTAATTGCAAGTATGGCAAATATTTAATTGTGTAAGGTCCAAAATAAAGGGAGAGCTCAAATCTTCATAACAAGGACATTAGTGGAGGGGGGAATCTTGTCTTAATATTACTCAATGCACAGTAAAGCCACAGTTATCTGAGCTCCAGCTAACCGAGTTCCGTGTTAACTGATCTCCCGTTTTACAAAGTATGTAGAGTAAAAATAGAAATGGCGCACAAAGGAATGTAGGGACAGGAGGATCAAGGTGCAATGGAAAACCTAAGCATAGCTATAAATGCAAACTTTTGAAAAGCCTTATTGGCAGAATTGATGAACAAAATGACACCGCATGCAGACTGTTAAAAAAATAACAATGAAAGATCATGTTTACATGTTAGCTGAGGCATGGAACCAGTTGAAAAGTTCTGCTGTTCAGAAGTTGTGGACAAAATTATTAAATGTTACAGGAAATAAGAAACTTTGCCTGTAGAGCATGACGACCTCAGCCTTGCACAGTTACCTCAAAGACTGGCAGATGAAACAATCACTGAAAACGATGTAATAAGTGGATCAACATAGAAGAACAGTTGGATGTGACTGATGAGTTGATAATAGTGGCTGAAGAAAGTGATAGTCACAGTGACGACATTGTAATTGTGAATGAGAAAATCAGCCACAGTGAAGGATGCACAGTGATAGAAAAGACCATCGGGTACCCAGAGCAACAGTCAAAGACAACTTCAACAGACCTTGTGCTGCTATGTCGATTACATGTAAACAGATGTTTTTTTTTCATTTTGTATTTTTATTTGTATGTATATCATTTTTATTTCCTCTACTGGTAAGTAGGAGAGTATTGTATTCCACCCAAAAATTGTATGTGGAGATTTCACCGGAAATATATATTTTGAGACCCCCTGAATCAAAAAAAAAAAAAGCATTTTTAGAAAAAGGTCCATGTGTCTGTGGACAGCATAACTCAAAAACGAAAAGTCGGTTAAAAACCAAAGTTGGTATTTAAGTTTAATATCTTTCAAGGATGCAACATGAAGATTTTGAAGAAAATAGCTCCTCCCTAAACTACCCTTTGCATGGAAAATTTTGATTTTCTTGAAAATGGCTCGAACGATTTTGTTTAAAATGCCATATGTTTGAGATATTTTAATGACAAATGAAATGTATATCTTGAATTTTCAGGCTATAGCCCCTGTAGTTGTATTTACTCTGGACGACTTTTGAATAATTGTTAAACCGTTAGAGATAGACCAAATCATACTTTACAAAAAATGTAGATCTTGCTAAAATACACAATTTATGTCTAAATAAATTTTCTTGTATGGTGAACCATTTCGGAGATATTCCTTGTTATGTGTGTGAGTTTCAGAAAAGTTAAAACTTTCATGAAATGGAGCATCCTTGTTCATTTGTTTTGCATGTTAAGTGTGCAAAGAGAACGGAATGTCAAAGCTTTAAAAGATATTATCACTAAAGCCTACTGTATTCTAATACTCCGCTTGCACCAACAAGGAAAGAAGCAATAAAATAATTTGTACAAATGTTCATCTTAATACGAAGAAGATAGAGGAATAAGAGTTTGTAGGAATGGTTAGTACAAGAGTAGAGAAAGTCATGTGAGTGCAGCACATCAGATTTTTTCATTTGTAATACATTAGATGCATTTTGTCATATCTTTTATTTCACCAGTTTACCATATGTTTCTCGATTTTTGAGAAAGTCCATGTTAATCAAGTTTTCAATCATTTGAGGCACTGTCAGTCCTCCTTGGGTCAGATAATCGAGGCTCTACTCTACATTGAATGATTCACGAGAAAGGTACATACCTATACTATAGGGCCAGATAAAAATTTTATGTTGCTTTAGTGTTCAGAAAACATGTTCCTATGTGTATTTTTAACCACTTACAGCATGTACTCTTTGATTTAATGCAGATGTGCATCAAGACCCTCTAACGATTGTGGGATAACTTACAAATTTTAAAAACAACTCATTTCAACCCCTTACATGTAAAACTACACGGTTTGATGTTTCGACCTATATGGTCAAAAACTTTGGATGCATATGCTTTGTGGCCCAGAAAAATTAATTGGCTATAACTTACAGGAACTGCGTCTGCCCATACCAACCCCTTTTGATCTGTCTGTATAAAACATAGGGTACATCGCTCTCTGGACTCATAGTACATATATTACCTTAGAGCTTTAAGGCTTGTATTCATAACTGGTAATTTCAATTCAGACTTTTCAGAGACTGCCTTGTTAGGAAAGTTTAACTTTCCTGAAAATCTCATTCGCAGACGTCAGTTTCTGTACTTTAACTTTGTAAAGTTCAGATTTCATTACCAAGTTCTGACGTTGGCTAAACCGATTTCCAAAACCACAGCCCTCTATAGGATTTAAATTAATACTTGTAGGACTAGAATGTACTGACAATTGCAATAGAGAAGGCATTGACCAAGGCCTCTGCATTTCCCTCCACAGCTTCGATGCTCTTTTTAAATCACGTGGCATTGCAATCAGATGTTTACTGTTGTGTTTTGCATTTTTTCTTTGCAATGGATGATAAAGAATGGCACTGATCATTGATTATAAAAGAGAGCTTTAATAGAATTAGATGTTATTCAATATGTACGAGAACAATAATTGATTATTGGTACGAAAAGACTGAATTATCTTTTAATTCCCCATGCTAAAATGATTTTGATTGTTTGATTTTAACTCTAAATTCTCAATTGGTATGGGATCAAGATCAATGCGGCAGAAACATGCCTCAAATTATGAATGTGCACCATAACTTAAACCTCATGTTAACTAAAGGTAAAGTAAACCCCAGCACAACAGCCCATGAAGGGTCAAGGCTTGCCACCCAGCTGCTGTGCCTTCCACCTCTGCCCACTACAGGCGTCATTGGTGGGTTGCAGTGCTAGAGGGTAGGACGTGATCAGCGTACCAAGCCCTCCCGGCCAATTATGCTGCCTTCTCGTTCTGGGGCTGCTTCTTCTCCATCAAGTAGCTCCTCAATTGCGCCCCCCCCCTCCCCCACCCCCGGGACTGAACGAGGCAGAGTGCACCCTGTTCCAGATGTCCCAACAGAGGGAAAATCCTCATGCTGGTACCGGGGATTGAACCCGGGTCCTCCACGCCAGAGGCAAGTGCGCTATGGAGGAGTCTTTTAGCTAAAGTCTTTTAGCACCCAGTGTGATACCTGTTTTAAAACAGTTTTGGGAACATTACTATACTGCCTTTTTTTAAACAAATATTGCTTTGCATTATGTATCATGACACTGCGAGCCTGTTTCAGTTGGCTTTCACTGTTTGAGATCATATTGGAACACTACAGGCCAGTTCTGAGAATACAGGCAGCCTGTAAATACATTTGATATGCATGTTTTCAGAAAACTCAATTTTTCTCAAATTTATATTTTTCAACAACTTGAAGACCTGTGAAGCATTAAGATCAGAAGAAACTACAGTTCAAAAGTATTGGAAAGCACGAATGCTAATGGCTTCATTGCCAGATGCAAGGCACTAGAAAACAACAACAACATATTTTTCAACAAATAAAATGAGGCTGGGGTGATAGTTTCGATCCAAGTGTAGTAAAAGGTTACATGCATGTTGTGAAAAGACACTTGAATGAACCTAGTTGTTATTTTCAGTTTATAGCAAATACTTTTTGTAAAAATAATAATTATTAAATAAAATGTTCAGATAATGGCTAATTTTTATATAAGAATATGTGCAAGTAGAAGTAAATTATCTTAGCAAATAGTGCTATGACTACAAAAGTAATAACTGATTTTGTACTCATAATTATAACAAATAAGAAGCACATAACATTATAAACCTACTTAGAAAATAATGGTCCCAAGTATGTTTTGAAAATGAGCTATATTTTATATTATTGATTGATAAAATAATTAATAGCTCTATAAGTAACAATCGAGTAAATGTGAAATTTGCACCACAGCTTACCAGTGACCTACTTATTGCCCACACAAAATTTTAAATCAGTAGCTTACATATTACAGAACTTTGAGATTTCAGTCCTTGTGACTCTTAAGCATGCTTTTACATCATCCAAGTTGATATCGGATGTTCCCTTTTCCTTCTTTCTTCTGGTATCCGTTCCAGTGTTTTTTGGCAGCTCCTTGTTAACCAGAAAAATTTTAAAAGTGGTAAAAAGCTAACCCTTGGAGAAAGAAAATGTTTTTCTGTGTTATTTTAATTTTGATTTCTTCAGAGGTTCCTTTTCTTCAAATTCTAGGATGCATTTCCAAATAAATAAAATGAAAACTAATTAAAGTTTTTCTTTTTCTCAGTGTTTTTAAAAACACCAACAGTAAGTTTGTTGGCATAAATAAATAATAATCACCATCTGAAGGTTACTTAATCCCGGGACATAAAGTTCTTGCAATGGTAAGTCACCATTGGGGTAAATGTCTCTGATGTGAGACTGCCTTTGTGGCTTACCGGGAAATATACGAACTGGTTTGAGAATTCAATGTCATTCTGGCAGGTTGTCAAAGTGGCTTAATGGTTAGAGCACTCACCTAGTAAGCGGAGGGTCTGTGGTTCAAATCCCAGCTGTGGCATTGAATTTTTAAGTTCCAGTTCTACCTCTCAAACATTGCCACACATGGCTTGTGTGTTTAAAAACACCTACAGTAAGTTTGTTGGCATAAATAAATAATAATTACTGTTACTATTATTCAGGTTTGTGGAGCCCTTCATTAAAGAAGTGGATTACTGGGAGAAAGGTTTGACTGCTACGACAGAAGTGTTGGATATAGCTCTCGTTGTCCAGAGTCAGTTCTTATATCTGGAGGTAATGTATGATGATTAGGGCTCTGCTTTTAGGTAAATACATATTTTGTTTGCGTCCTAGTAGGAACTTGAAACTTAGTTTAATTTTCTGGATATTTACTCTGGAGCAAATATTTTAAATTTTATTGTACACAAAAATGCATATTTTCTGATTTTTTAAGGTAAGTAAATATTTTTGGGATATTCACATAAAGTACATAAAAATCACATAAAAGAAACAGTTTTAAAATAATTTTCACATACATCACATGAAAGCGGCAGAAAACTATTTTTAACAGGTCACCATCCACTTTAATGCTCAATTACTCAGGATGTATGTCGCAATTTGTTATTCATTATTGGAAGATCTCATTTGTCAGCTAAAATATCTCTTCAGTTGGAAGAGTATAAACACCCTGATTACTCAAGATACATGAGCTGCAAGATAAGAATGGGGAATTCCTCTACTGCACCTGCTATTGCTTCACAATCCAGCTAGTATACACACTGAAACTGTATAGTCAAATACAGTCATTTGTGAATCCACAAGTATCCGCACGTGTTTCTTAGAATTTTTGTCAGGCTACACTGACCGTCGATATATATACACCGATGGGTCAAAGGGCTCCAACCGTGTTGGATGTGCTTATGTTTATGGAACCGAACCATATACATTCGGTTTTCCAAATAGCACCTCCATCTTTACTGCAGAGCTTTATGCAATTTATCAAGCCATTTTGTATGTTCGCCGTCGTAAATTAGGTGACTGCCTGATTTTGAGCGATTCCCTTAGTGCACTGCAGAGCCTTTGTCAGTTGTACAACCCCCACCCTATTGTACAACGTATCCAGGATGCCCTCCATGTTTTACACGCTTCTGGCGTTGACGTGGTGTGTGCATGGATTCCCGGTCACGTAGGTTTGCCGGGGAATGAAATGGCAGATTTAGCAGCAAAGACGGCAACTACAGAACCCAGTATTACCATCTGACGTGTTACTTGGGAAGACTTTAGGCTTAAAGTGCGGAGAGCGGTGCTGTCGTCCTGGCACGAGTGGTCTTAGAGAAGCTTAGAGAAGTGAAAGAACTTCCGATAAACTGGGTAACTTCCTGTCGCACATCTCGTCGCGAGGAGGTTAGTTTGGCTCGATTAAGAATAGGGCACTGCAATTTTTCGCATGGTTACCTATTTAGAAGGGACCCTGCGCCTGTATGTCTGCTGTGTGACAACCTTTTGTCAGTTCGCCACGTGTTGCTAGAGTGTTGCTCTCTAGCGCACCTTCGGGATTCTCTGCAGCTGCCTGCCAGACTTGCAGAGGTCCTAGCGGATGACAAAACAGCGGTTGATAGAGTTTTTAATTTTTTAGCGGAGTGCAATATCAATTTGAGGATTTACATTTTTTTTAATTATCTGTTTCTGCTTTTGGACATATTTATCACCTTGTTTCATATCTGGCTATTGCCACTGCTTTTTACCTTTGTAAACTTTTCTTGTTGCTAGTATTTTTATTTTTTGAGTGAAATTTATATCTGGCTATTGCCATGAATCTTTTAAGGGCGTTGATGACCTAGAAGTTGAGCGCCCTTAAACCAAATCAAATTCAAATTAAAAAAAAATGTGAATCCACAGAGCTTATATCACATTCTGGTTGTGTTGGGAAATTACATATTGGCACTTTTGAGTTCACAGTGGATTAAAGATGTCTGGAGTGAAACGTAGTGCAATTGCCACAAAATCCTGCAAAAATTAAATGAAGCTGTGTTAAGAAATGACTTTGCACACTTTTCCACAAATCGTGGTTTCCTCTGTGATTCCATAAAGTAGCTGGAATCAGTAGGAGGCAGAAGCAGCTCAAGTAGTACAGGATATGGAAAAAACAACTTAAGATTGAGATTTATTTATGCCAACAAACTTACTGTTTGAGTTTTTAAACACACAAGACATGTGTGTGTTTAAAATACCAACAGTAAGTTTGTTGGCATAAATAAATAATAATTACCATCTGAAGGTTACTTAATCCCGGGACATAAAGTACTTGCAATAGTAAGTCACCATTGGGGTAATTGTCTTTAATGTGAGACTGCCTTTGTGGTTTACCAGGAGAAATAGGAAGTGCTTTAAGAATTTGATGTCATTCTGGCAGGTTGTCACAGTAGCTTAATGGTTAGAGGACCTGCCTGGTAAGTGAAGGGTCTGTGGTTCAAATCCTAGCTGTGGCATTGAATTTTTAAGTTCCAGTTCTACCGCTCAAACTTAAGATTCTTTTTGATCCTGCAGCACAAATGCTAAAAAGAAAATGCAAGAAAGTGTTTGAAAATAACAGTGGATTTAACAGTCTATAATATTTCAAATGTGTTGGATGGGCAACATAAAGAAATTATTGATGCCAGTGTAAGTGATGTAACATGTTATAATGATGCCAGACTGGCTTCTTGTGACATGGAGTGATCATTTTCGAAATTCAAGACAATTTTTTGTGACAATCGCCAAATCTTTCAGGATGAAAAATTTGAGGAATCATGCAGTCTATACCATAATTCTACACTACTTGGTGTCTGGTGAGTAATAGGTACACTTATATTAGGTAGTTTAGCCATTAAGATCTTATAAATATTTTATTTGTTTTAGCACATTTTTGACCTTTTTGGTACATATTTTTGACATTTTTAGTGCATAAAAGAAAAATATTTTCCAAGTTTTTAGCACCTAAAAATCCAAGCCCTAATGATGATAAAGAAACTTGATAACTTGATGCTTTTGGTTGCAGAGTTATAAAGAAACACCTTATTGTTAACTAACTTGCCAAATAATAAAAACGGAATTTTCAGAAAGCATTTGTCATGTGCTTATTCATCATTACAGAATATCTTTCATGGAGAGGATATCAGAAGACAAATGCCAGAGGAAACCACCATTTTTGAAGAGATAACCAGCAAATGGATTAGTATCACTACTAGAATGAATAAAGACAAAAATGCATTCAGAGCAACTCATGTTCCAAGTAAGTTCAATGGCATATCTAGAATAAAATAAGTTTATCCATTTATTCTACAACTAGCTGTACCCTGCCATGCTTCACTGTGGCGATTTATGGTTGCATGGATGAGAAATGAGAAACAAAGCAAAGCATACATTTAAAAAAAGGCCTAATTTTGCAATACTTGTGGGTATACAATATTTTTCTGTTTTTCCATTGTTTGTGTATATATAAAGGCTATCTGGTTTGCTGACATGCGAACACGCAACATACAATTGTCCATGTGAGAAGCAATCTGCACCTAAATCTAAACCACACAATTCTAAAGATTGACCTTGAGTTTTATTGATTGTGATTGCAAACACCAATTGAAATGGGAATTTCTAATCTTTTAAATTTAAGTGGCGTATCAGTTGAGATTATGGGAATTCAAGAAATGAGGACATCTTTGCCTTTAAAAGGCCTAGTTAATATCGTTGCTTCCAGTAAGATGTTCACCAATTCCTTAACTGCGAACTTTCTGCCGTTACAGAGTTTTGGCTGATTAACATTATGCAACATGATAATTGGCATACCAATTTTCAATTTTAATGTGTGTTGTGGCATTCCCGGCATTTAAAGGGAGTTGAAAATCTCTGATGGGTAATTAAATAATTCATTTGCTTCCACAATGGTGTCTATCAATTTATATATAATTTCCTCACTTTGAATGCTGGATTGTATAAAATTATTAAGTTGATAGACATCTTTATTCTTCACTACTCCAGTCATAATTCCTATAAATAATTTGAATATTAGGAAATACTTTATCAATAAGTTGTTCTTTCATTGTTAGTAAATCACAAAAATTATTAGGAAATGATATTTGTCTTGTCTCATCTATTGGCAGCTGTCTGTTTCCAATGTTGTTGAAAAACTGTAATTGCAAGAGGGCAAAAACTTTAAATATTTTTTCTGCGCACCATGACGACAACAATGAAACATGGGACGGACAGTATTGAAAAGTTGTAAAAAATTAATAATATTTACTAAGTGAAATATTATTTAAATGAAATAGTTAAATAATAAATAATTATTACAAAAAAAACTCATACAAAACATAACCTCTCCTTAAGATTTGGTGAACGACGCAGCTCAATCACTACATGATCACACAAAACCACATCGATTAAGGAGAATATTTGAGTCAGATTGCATAATAATCTGAATGCGATGGAAGGGAATATTTTTTGTAAAAAGAAAGATAATTATTGTTAACAGTGCCATCTATTGGCAAGTTGTTTTCTTGTGGTTGCAGGTATGTTACTGTTGCAAGAAATAGATAAAAACAATTTTGAAGGGAGTTGTATATCGTGTCAAAATTTGAGCTAAATTGAAGCGTACACAAACTAACATAACATTTATATATATATATTTCCAATTTTGTCCTCACATTAGCATTCCACAAGCTTGTGGTCCTTCGTAAGTTAAGGAATTATGCAAATAAAATTCAAATTAGCTTAGTTTTTGAAAAGTATAAAATTTAATATTTTAAAACTAAAATTTTACAAAAAGATCTGATGTGTTGAACTTACATGACTTTCTCTACTCTTGTACTAACCATTCTTACAAACTCTTATTCCTATATCTTCCTCGTGTTAGTTGAGATAAACATTTGTGCAGATTATCTTATTGCTTATTTCCTTGTAGGTGCAAGGGGAATATTAGAATACAGTAGGCTTTGTGCAATAGTCAAGTTTTTTAAAGCTTTGAGATTCCGCTCTCTTTGCACAGTTAGCATATAAAAAATGAACACCAATGTTTCATTTCACAAAAGTTTTAAGTTTTCTGAAACTCACACACATAACAAGGAGTATCTCCAAAATGGTTCACCTTACAAGAAAATTTATTTGGACATAAATTGAATATTTTAGCAAGATCTATATTTTTTGTATAATGTGATTTGGTCCATCTCTAATGGTTTGCCAGTTATGCAAAAGTCATCCAGAGTAAATACGACTACAGGGGCTATAGCCAGAAAATTCAAGATATACATTTCATTTGCCATAAAAATATCTCAAACATACAATACTTTAATCAAAACCATTAGAGCCATTTTAAAGAAAATCAAAATTTTCAAAAACTTTTCCATGTAAAGGGTAGTTTAGGGTGGGGCTATTTTCTTCAAAATCTTCATTTTGCATCCTTGACAGAAATTAAACTTAAATACCAACTTTGGTTTTAACCGACTTTTTGTTTTTCAGTTATGCTGTCCACAGACTGGCAGACAGGCTGATACACATGAGCCTTTTTCTAAAAATTGTTTTATTTGGATTCAGGGGGTCTCACGACATATATTTCTGGTGGAATCTTGACATCAAATTTTTGGGTGGAATACAATGCTTCCCCTACTTACCAGTAGAGAAAGTAGAAAGAAACAAAATTTTCAATCATTATTTTACAGGGTATGATGTCGTCGGTAAACATTTCAAATGGGTACATATTCTTTTTTAATTTTTTTCTGAAAGGCAATTATCTTTAGTCGCATAAAGAATGTCATTTGTTTTACACATAAGATTTGGTTGCTATGAGAACAGTTTAATTGTTGGTTTGTTTACACCACTACTATAGCAAATAGCTGGGAGGGACTGGGCACTGACCATGTTGCATCCTCTAGTACTGCACCCCACTCATGATGCCTGTAGTGGGGGAGAGGCAGCGGCTGGGTGGTAGGCCTTAGCCTGGAAATCACCAAGTTGGTTAGTTACTGTAACAAATGAAATTCTAATTTTTAATATAGGTGTCCTCATCTACAAATTAGCATGAATTCTTGTTGAATATTTTCAGTCACTGCTGGTGGCAAATCTCTGATCTTCATTTTTAAGTTGACCAGGCCTGTAACATTTCAAATATCCCATGAAAAGTAATCTGAGATCTGTTCCCATAGCAACCAAACCTTTTCTGTTGAATTGTTCATGCAGCTAAATGGGAGAGCGTTTATTTATTTGTTTATAGAAGCCATTTTTGGTAACTTACATAAACTTAGCTGCAGGTTGGAATATCGACTTGTGAAAACCACACTGCCACCCAACGTGAAACTTAAAAATAGTAAATCATATGGTTTCGGACATGCCAATTAATTGCAAATGTTTAAAAAAGTGAAGAAATATTATACCAATGGAATAATTATAACAATAAAAAGTGTGCAGTAAAATAAATTCATAAATTTAATTGGATAAATCAAGTTTATTCCATGGCCATGGCACGAGATTAAGATCAGAGTTATCCTAGATTTTTATTGTTAAGCAAAAGCTGAGTGCACCAAATGGTTCAACCTGTGGTAAGATAAGATGGCAAAACATTATACTTTTCAAGCATAAAAGGACTGCACCAACACTATTTTGTAAATTAGTATATCATATTAGAAACTATGACACTAATTTGTGTTTCATCATTTTTAGATATATGGAAAGACCTAAACAGACTGAATGATACCTTGGAAGCAATACAGAGGGCTCTGGAATCATATCTGGAAACCAAAAGACATATATTTCCCCGATTTTATTTCATTTCAAATGATGACTTGCTAGAAGTTTTGGCACAGTCCAGAAGACCACAGATTGTACAGCCCCATCTCAAGAAGTGTTTTGACAACATCAACAGACTCAACATGCAAAGGGTAATTATGTCTCATACAAATTGTGTAGCAAGAATCTGTTACCTTATTGTGCAGTAAAACAAATGCAAAGATGTTGTGACCAAAAGATTTGCATTGTTGATCAGAGCTGAATGGAGTGGAAGCAAAGACTGTTGTGGTGGTTATGATCCAGTTAATCACAGGGTACACTTAAAGTGCAAATGATATTGGACAAGTCGAGTTAATTACCAAACTAGATGTTACAATATATACTAATATTATAAAGAAGAGAAGTTTGTTGTGTGTAATCATGCTGCCTATCTTTAATGGAAACCTCTCATATAATGCATTGATTATTCTTGGAAGTCAGATGTTTCACATTGTACCAATGAGCACGTTACTTCTTCCAATGAATGTGTAGAGATCACAAATTACATGTTCATTCCACATGTAGTAAACCACAGCATTGCAACATCTTTGCTACTTTCTCTTTCACTCTTCTCATTCATTGATACTCTAAGGAATAAATGCCCATGCATATGTTTATTTGGAGAAAACGTGACATCATTGCTTTTTGCGACACTGAATACCTGTAATCTTATTACACACTTTGATGCCACGAGGGTAACCATTTGAGCAGCACAATAATAGCACAATCACAAAAAAACACTCAAAGGATTTTCATAATTATTTCACCATAGAAATGTCCAATTCATTTTAATGCACACAGGGCTATAAAACACTTCTAATTTAATTTAATAAATTACTAAAAGATTAAAAAGCATTTATAAAGCCCTTGTATTATTTTAATACAAACACATTGGAGATGTAAAAGAACATGTTTATGAAGAAGGCCTTGAATTTTAATTGAGAATCCATGTAGCAGGAAATAGTTGTTACTCCACAGAATATAATTGCTGCACTCTGCAGAGTATAAAAGCAAAAGCCATATGCCATATACATTTTATTGCAAGGAATACAGGGTAGAAGTGAAATGATCTCTCAGACTGAAGGAGGTGAGAGAGTGAATGTAAACTTATAAAGAATTCCAATAACTTTCTTTAATGAAATGTACTATTAACTAGATAATCACATTTAAAGGTGAGAGTGTGTGGCAATGTGACACAATCTGTTGATTGGGTACTCAGCTTCTATCAGCAGATCAATGAACTATTCTAATGCTCTATAAAAATCATTTAAGCAATGTTAGCCATGTATCGAATTCAGATGTTGTGTCGCTGTGCACCAGACACAGATAATTTCATGACAAAGTGAGGTTATGGCCGACTGCCCCATATGAAACCATTACCTCAGATGTTACATTTCTGCATAATTACCAGAATTTTATTTCATATGTTTAAAGGTTGAATATCTGACCTGTTCTATTTGAGAGGCTTATGCCATGGTAAGATAATCACACTTGGAATTGGATTCTTCTTTTAAATGTCCCACAAAATTGTTTACTAACTTCCGAAACCAGTTGCAGTATTACATCCATTAGGAAGTCACAAATATTAGAGAAAAATTAAAAAATAAACTTTAAATATGCTCTTATCAATTAGAAATACATAAATTCACTGGGAATGAAATGAAACAAGCTAAGTCTAAGTCTACTTACTGTGCATGCATGCTGAGCAACCACCTAGGTGGCCCGGGTTCAATCCCAGGGACCCGCATGTGGTATTCATGGCGGACGAAACGACATCTGGGCGGGTTTTCTCTGGGTGCTCCGGTTTCCCCCGCTATCTCATTCTACCGATGTTCCATCTTCATTCCATGTGTCATCAGTGTCACCGCCTGCAGTGCCGTAGTAGTAAAAGCGGGTGTTAAACACTACAACAACATGCTGAGCAAAAGCTAGTTTACCTATTCAGTTTATTTACTGAATGGTAGGGACCTACCACAGTATTCATGTTCACAATAAATAGTAAGTTAGTTTGTTTCTAACACTTACACATGTGGTGAACAGATGCAGTTTCAGTATTGTCTGCAAGACATATGTATGAAGCATTGATACCGAGGTTGGCAGATAATGGCTGGAGGTGAGGTTACCTGCATTAGGTATTTTTTATTTGGCAAATTTCATTGAGCATTCCAAAGGTTATGTCACTCTTGCATGAAGCACCTCTTGCATTATTAATATTGTTATTCCATATTGAATTTAACAATGTGATACTAGTAATTGCCAAACATTTAAGAAAGCCTAATTTATAATGTGAATATACACTTCACTGCAGTATGCTTAAACAAAAGTGCAATTATTATTTATTTATGCCAACAAACGTACTGTTGGTGTTTTTAAACACACAAGCCATGTGTGGGCAATGTTTGAGAGGTAGAACTGGAGGGTCTGTGGTTCAAATCCCAGCTGTGGCATTGAACAGAGTTCTACCTCTCAAAAAGTGCAATTGTTTATATGTTTGGCCAACTGGTAATTTTTAATATACCCATTTTAAAATGGGACTAATCTACTACTAATTGCCAGTCTAGAAAAAGGAATTTGTATTGTTTTTAGAAGCACTTTTGTCAACAATTACTCCCAACAAGTTTTAGCAAGAATCTTATGAGCAGCAAAGAACTCGAGTTCTTGCCATACAAAGTTTCTGACAAGATGCGCATGAGTATATGCAAAAATATCAAAACATTCGAGAAATGCAGGTAAATTTGACACTGGTGTTTGCACCCAAAGGTCAGTCCCATAGACACGGTCTGACCATTATTTACATGGTAGCTTTAGAAACAAAAATTGGCCACACTTTTAATAACTAACATTTATTAGCAGTAATAAGTATGCAATAACTCTCTACTCTATGACTTTCTCCAGTCTTGTACTAACCATTCTTACAAACTCTTATTCCTATATCTTCTTCATGTCAGTTAAGATAAACATTTGTACAAATTATCATATTGTTTGTTTCCTTGTAGGTACAAGGGGAATATGGGAATACAGTACACTTTTTGCGATAGTCAAATCTTTTAAAGCATTGAGATTCTGTTCACTTTGCACACTTAATATATAAAAAAAATGAACAGCCATGTTCCATTTCACGAAAGTTTTAAGTTTTCTGAAACTCACACACATAACAAGGAATATCTCTGAAATGGTTTACCCTACAAGAAAATTTATTTGGACATAAGTTGTATATTTTAGCAAGATCTACATTTTTTGTATAATATGATTTGGTCTATCTCTAAGGGTTTACCAGTTATGCAAAAGTCATCCAGAGTAAATACGACTACAGGGGCTATAGCCAGAAAATTCAGGATATACATTTTATTTGCCATAAAAATATCTCAAACATACAATATTTTTAATCAAATCATTAAGAGCCATTTTGAAGAAAATAAAAATTTTCCATGTAAAGGGTAGTTTAGGGTGGGGCTATTTTCTTCAAAACCTTCATGTTGCATCCTTGACAGACATTAAACTTAAATTCCAAACTTTGGTTTTTAACCAAGATTCATTTTTGAGTTATTCTCTCCACAGGCTAGCAGACAGACCGACACACACGAACCTTTTTCTAAAAATGCTTTTTTTTTTATTCAGGGGTCTCAAAACATATATTTCCGGTGAAATCTCAACATTGAATTTTTGGGTGGAATACAAAAAGAGCTTAGAGCAATTCTTCAATACCTGTAGTCAGGCTTCGCATCTTTTGTTGCTTTGAGAAAAAAAATGCAGGCAATTAGGTAAACATTCCATGCGATCTACACCAATATGCAAGGAAGGTAAACATAGCTGGTGTGATGTTGCCAATTCTACCAGAATTAAGAAGGCAACAAATTGTGGATTTTTTAAAATCTAATTGAGTCTATTGAAATGAACCAAAGGAAAAAGTTGTGGTTTATTCAATTTCCTATGAATATAGCCATAAATCAAGAACGTTTAATCAATAATAATTCAGCCAGGTGATGATAAATGTTTTTGATAAAAATATATTTTTTTAATTTTTTAGAAAACTATAAATTTTTAGGTTTTTGGTATTAGACTTTCTAGTTATTGACCATAAGAGCAATTCACTGTTAAAGTCTGATGGATTATTTCACTTCTATCTTTGACAGTTTAAGAAGTAACAATCCTGTGTTACATTTGTTTCTTTAATTGCCATTTATCTAGTAATGTAGATGTGTATACACATGTCCAAACCTCAAAGTGCCAAGGAGGTAGGTGGTCCACCAGAATGTCGGTTAGTCAGCATCATCCCCGTTATCATCATGCATGTGAATCTTTGTAGCAATTAGTCCTCACAGAGGATCCTGGCCATCAAACCAACGCTGCATAGGATACCAACAGCCTTATTACCGAAGCGTATCTGACCACCTTGGATCAGAGACCCCCCTCGTTCTATGGCCTGCCTATAGGCCCACAAATAGGGCCATAGGTGCCATAGTGCACCTTCAGTTTAGGGGCTGTACCAATCCAGGCAGCGTCTTTCTGGTGAAGACTATTTCTCCACAGTGTGTAAGGGCTTTGCACAAGCTCCTTGCTACCAGACATATGTCATGTTGCAGTTGTGAACAATGTTAGATTGAGAGCTACCTTACTGACAGTAGGGGTGGAAGGAAAGGGTGAAACACTGCTACAGTAACCTGTTTGTAAAGCGATGTGACTGTATCACCCTAACCTACCCTATTAGGTAGAAAATCTCCCTGCAAAATGCCGACAACATGCTACATGAGCATGTACTCCGACCTGGTTGAGTATATTCAGTAGACCAGATACCATAGAGTGGGTGACAAAATCCCACCTTGAGGGCAACCTCAGGGTACTTATGACCACTGTTCTGAGCCTTCAAAGGAAGCTATAATGCATTCCATTAGTGCTGGACTGATTTCTCTACTCTCCAAACTCTTCTTGATGGTTCCTGAAGACACATGATTAAAGGCACCCTCAATGTCATGTCCAACACCCCCTCCAGTTGATGCAGATGTCAATTCCATGGATTTACCAAGCCAGTAGGCATATTGATGGTGATGTATAGGTCCACAGACCTATGTCTATCTACTAATGTTTCCAGTCTTCAACATGATATATGTCAGGCGATAGGACAAAAGTTCCTAGGCTGGCCGTAAGATTGCTTGTAAGGTATAAAAGCCATTTTGGCCTATTCCAGAAGTAAGAAAAACATCTCATGGCCAGGTAGGCCCTAAACATTCTCTCTAGGTGTAGGAAGATAATCTCCGAGTCCTCTTGAAGTAGCACCAGGAAGATTCCATCAACATGTGTGCACTTATATGGTTCAAAAGTAAAAAGTCTGATGTGTTGCACTCAGATGACTTGTTTTAACATTTTAACATTTTAACCGTTCTTACAAATTCTTAATCCTCTATCTTCTATGTGTTAGTTGAGCTAAACATTTGTACAAATTATCCTATTGCTTATTTCCTTGTAGATGCAAGGGGAATATTAGAATACAGTAGACTTTGTGTGATAGTCAAATTTTTTAATGCTTTGAGATCCTGTTCTCTTTGCACGCTTAACATATAAAAAATGAACAACAATGTTCCATTTGACTAAAGTTTTAAGTTTTTCGAAACTGACACCAAAAGCAAGGAATATCCCCAAGATGGTTCTCTTTGCAAACAAATTTATTTGTACATAATTTGTGTGTTTTAGCGAGATCTACATTTTTTGTACAGTAAGATTTTATCTATCTCTTACAGTTTACAAGTTATTCAAAAGTCATCCAGAGTAAACAGGACTACATACGCTATAGCCAGAAAATTCAAAATATACATTTCATTTGTCATATAAATATGTTAAATACATGGCATTTTAACCAAAATTGTTAGCCATTTTCAAGAAAATAAAAATTTTCATTGTAAAGGGTAGTTTAGGTTGGAGCTATTTTTTTTCAAAATCTTCGTGTTGCATCCTTGAAACACATTAAACGTAAATACCAACTTTGGTTTTTAACCGACTTTTAGTTATGCTGTTCATGGACTAACAGTCACACAGGCATGCATGCACACACATACAATTTTTCTAAAAATGCTGTTTTTGGATTCAGGGGGTCTCAAACATATATTTCCGGTGAAATCCTGACATCGCTTTTTGGGTGGAATACAATACTTCCTCTACTTACCAATGGAGAAAGTAAAATATGCCCATTTAACTTTTCATAAATTCCTCTTTCAGAAGCCACACATCAGCCTCCTATGTGTGCTATTTGCATCTCTGGGAAGTGAGTTTGAAGCAGCAATCTCGAGGTCTCTCCCTCTGATTGCGTCCTCCAGTAAGGTGAGCCTGGCCCTGCCTCCTGTTTTTTTTTCTTTTCTTTTTTTTTTTTTTTTAAATTAGCGTCCTCCAACATTGTGTCATATTGGACGAATGAATGAAATGGGTGAAATGATGCTCAAATGAGCCCGAGGTCCATGGAGCTTTAAGTTACCCAACATTCGTCTTCTCAGGGTAGGGAAAACCTCGGAAAAAAACTGTACCCGGATAACTTACCCTAAGCGAGATTCAAACCTGCGATCTCTTAAACATGAGGCAGACACGCTAACCATCAAGCTACCGAGGTGGGCCCTACCTCCAGTGAACAGCAGTTTGTGCAAATGGGCAGTGCTCAAATTGTTCTTGAATGTTATTACAAAAGTGCTTCCATGATGTCTTGATCACCTTTTTATGTAGTCTCGATGATTCTTTGTACTTATCCCATGTTGTCTGACACTTATCTGCCTCATGTTTATTAGAAAGTCTTCATGTCTCTTTCCTGATGTATTCTTAACAGGAATTCCATCTGAATTTATCTCTTGCCCTACCTTATATGTGAGGGGATAGTTCCTTTCATATGCAGAGATCAAGGTGTTCATGATAAATTTTATTAAAATACGAGGTCCTCCATACCATTTATTTTGATCTGCAGTCCATTCTTGAAACCACCCCTAGATTCCTTCTAAAAAAGTGCCAATTGGTATTCTAGGGGTTCCTGTAGAGCCGACCATTTCTGTTTCCTACAAGATCTAAATGAATATTCCTGTGGTCAGATAAGGATAAGCTACAATGTTGCTTAATGGTTAGAGCACACGTCTAGTTATCGGAGGGTCTGTGGTTCAAATCCCAGTTGTGGTACTGAATTTTTAAGTTCCAATTCTACCTCTCTTACATAATGTACGAGGTGCATCCAGAAAGTAAGTCCCGATTGCATCCACAGATGGCACCATCACATGAATAGGAATGTGCGTGTGCAGGAGAAGAGAGGAAGTATATGGTAACATTGCAGTAAAGTTTCAGTTTTGTGACGGCAGTAGTTACTCCTCTGTGCTAGGAGAAAATGGCTCCTCAAATATTGTCTCCCGCCAAATGCGAGGTTCGTGCAGTCATCCGATTTTTGCATGCTCAAAAGCAATCTTCAGCAGAAATCCATCGTTAATTTGTGCCACGTGTATGGACAGGGCATTATGTGTGACAGTATGGTAAGACAATGGTGCAGGCAATTCACGGAAGGAAGAACCAAGATTCAGAACGAAGACCGTAATGGCTGAGTGTCCCTGGTGACGCCAGAGGCATTACGCTTGTGCATGGCAATGCAAGACCCCATACAGCCAACGCCACACAAAATGTGTTGAATAATTTTGGATGGGAGGTCTTCGAACATCCACCCTACAGACCCAATTTTGCTCCAAGTGGCTTTCATCTCTTCCGTCTCATGAAGCGTTTTCTGGCAGGAAAACGTTTTCACAGTAACGCTGAGGTGCAGAATGAAGTGACTTCATGGCTGCGGACATTGGCGGCAGAATCCTATGAGTTGGGCACACAATTAATGGTGTACCATTACAATAAATGCCTCAACAATGGAGGTGACTGTGTTGAAATGTAGCCAGTGAGTCTATGTAATTATTCCAATAAATATTTCTTACTTAGTGATGTTCTTGTTCTCTTTATTGGTCATCGGGACTTAGTTTCTGGATGCACCTCGTATATTTACTGATATAAATTGAACTTTGTTTTGAACCTGCACTAGACTTTCCCTGCCATGTCCTACTGTTTAGTTATACTATAATTATAATTTAGTTATAATATAATTAGCAATGATTGGCATCATTTGTCATATATACATACAGGATGGAAGTGAAATAATCTATCAGGCCTTGACAGAGAATTTCTTATATTGTGAATAACAAGAATGTCTAGTACCAAAATGCTGAAAAGTTTTCTAGAAAAAAATATTTTTATCAAAAAAATTTATCGTCACCTTCCTGAACTATTAGTGATTGAAGGTGCTTGATTTATGGCTATATTCATGGAAAATTGAATAAATCACAACTTTTTCTTTTGGCATATTTCAATAGATTCAATGGTTTTTGTATAAATTAAATGTAAAAAGCCCACAATTTGTTGCCTTCTTAATTCTGATAGAAGTGGCAACATCGGCATCAACTGTGTTTACTTTCTTCACATATCAGTGTAGATCACGCATAATGTTTACTTAATCCCATGCAATTGTTTTTTTGTCGAAGCCGCAAAAGTTGCAAAACCTGACTGCAGGTATTGAATACTTGTTCTACACTCTTATTTCAAATTAAATCAATGTTATTGCATACTTTTTACTGCTAATAAATGCTAATTATTAAAAGTATGGCCATTTTATGTTTCTAAAGTTACCACGTAAATAATGGTTAGTCCACGACTGTGACACAAACACCATTGTCAGATTTATTTACCAACATTTCTTGAAATATTTTGATATCTTTTGCACATACTCAAGCGCACAAATTTTGTAAGGAATTTTGTGTCACAAATTTCACTAACTTGAGTTCTTTGGCACTCATAAGATTCTTGTTAGGAATTATTGGACTAATTGTTGGAAGTGAAGGTACTTCTAAAAAGTTGTGCATCACATATGACAAATTAATCCTTTTAGATGTAGGTATGTGCTTGCATAAAGCACATTAGTCCCATTTCAAATTGGATATAGCAAAAATTAAAGAGAATTGCACACTTACCGAGCCAAACTTGTAAACAATTGCACATACATTTTGCTTAAACATGTTGCAGTAGAGCGTAAATTTACATTATAAATTATGGTTTCCTAAAAGTTACTAGTATCACATTCTTAAATTCAATATGGAATAGCGGTATTAATATTGCAAGAGGTGTTTCATGCAAGAGTGACATAACCTTTGGAATGTTCAATGCATGTTGGGAACATAAATATCCAATGTAGGTATAACTAACCTCCAGTCATTAGCTGCAAGCCTCAGTATAAATGCTTCATACATATGTCTTACAGATGATATGAAAACTGCATGTGTTCACCACATGTGTAAGTGTTAGAAACAAACTACCTTACTTATTATTTATTTATGCCAACAAACTTAGTGTTGGTGTTTTTAAACACACAAGCCATGTGTGGGCAATGTGTGTTTAAAAACACCAACAGTAAGTTTGTTGGCATCAATAAATAATAATTACCATGTGAAGGTTATTTAATCCTGGGACATAAAGTACTTACAATAGTAAGTCACCATTGGGGTAATTGTCTCTGATGTGAGACTGCCTTCATGGTTTACCAGGAGAAATACGAACTGGTTTGAGAATTCAATGCCATTCTGGCAGGTTGTCACAATAGCTTAATGGTTAGAGCACCTGCCTAGTAAGCGGAGGGTCTGTGGTTCAAGTCCCAGCTGTGGCATTGAATTTTTAAGTTCCAGTTCTACCTCTCAAACTACCTTACTATTTATTGTGAGCATCAATATCATGTTAGGTCCGTACCATTCGGTAAATAAAGTGAATAAGGCAACTTGCTTTTCCTCAGCATGCGTGCGCAGTAAGTAGACATGGGCTTAGTGTGTATTCGTTTCATTTCAAGTGAAGTTATGCATTTCTGATTGATTAGAGCATATTTAAAGTTTCTTTTTTAATGTTTCTATCATATCTGTGATTCCCTAATGTATGTAATACTGCAATTACTCTCAGAAGTTAGCAAACAATTTTGCGCGGTGTTTAAAAGAAGAATCCAATTTCAAGTGAGGCCATTATCTCATGGCGTAAGCTCCTCAAGTAGAAAAGGCCAAATATTCAAACCTTTAAACATACCAAATAAAATATTTGTAATTATGCAGAAAAGTAAGATTTCAGGTGTTTTCATATGGGTAGTCAGCCATAACCTTACTTTCCCACGTAATTTTCTGGTGTCTGGCGCGCCGTGACAAAACATCTGAATTCAATACATGGCTAACAATACTTAAATGGCTTTTATAGAGCATTAGAATTGTTCATTGATCTGCTGATAAAAGCTGGGTACCCGATCAACAGGTTGCATCATGTTGCCACACACTCTCACTTTCAAATGCAATTATCTAATTAACAGTGCATTTAATTAAAATAACTTATTGGAATTTTTTGTTAGTTTACATCCACTCTCTCACCTCCTTCAGTCTGGCTTATAGTTTCCCTTCCATCATGTATACATTTAGGTAGCTTTCACACACAAATGTGATTAACAATGATTTGACACTAATGAACCTAGAGATTACTTACAAAGCTACATACGCATTAACAGGATGATTTGACATTCAGATTATTATCTTATGCAGAATAAAATGAGCTAAAAACTACTTACAAAGCTACGTAAGCATTAACAGGATAATTTGTAATTCAGATAATCTTATACAGAATAAAATGATCTAGAAACTACTTACATTAACATGATAATTTGTCATTCAGACTGTCACTCAGATAATCCTATACAGAATAAAATATAATTTGTTATTCAAGTAACTCTGTGAATAATTCTTCACCATCCATAAAATCATTGTTTCTTTTCATTTTACAGAATCCAGTCAACACTAAAACAGAGGCCCTTGGAATGTATTCTGCGGATGGAGAATACATAGAGTTTGTTGGGACAATTTTACTTGAAGGACCAGTTGAATTGTGGCTCTGCACTGTTGGTAAGAACAAAACCTATATTCGATAGGGGGGCCCCGGTTCCAGTCCACTACCACTTCAGAATAATTAATTCATTCTAAAACATGGCTAGGTGAATATTTAACTGAAAGAAACAATGTTTAAATTACCAGCTACTGTCTATCTAGGAAGAAGACTGTAACTGCCGCAGGCCCACCGATCAAATGTTTACAAAGTACTCCTGTTATGGATACAACATTTGCCTGAAATTCCAGAGAATGGGACTGGAGCACTTAGTGATTAGTTAATTGAATTTTATGATTTACTTAACTAGAAATTATTTGTACTGTGAAAAAAATAATATGATGTTGTGTTGTAACTTTCATGTCAATGAAACTGTGTTCTCCTGGGATTTTTTTTTTTTTTTTTTTTTTTTTTTTTTGCGAAAAGGCTAGCTACCTTCTCCAGAATCACCTCGATGTTGCGGTGGATGTTAAGCAGCACTAAAACATTCAGTTTATCCTGTTTCGTACTGGATCTTAGGTACGTCTTTACATGCCTTAAAGCAGCAAATGATCGTTCGGCTGTGCATGTCGTAACAGGGTTTTTATAATATATCGGAAGTACAGATGTCCCATTGCATATTTTTCAACATGGCTTAGCCTCAGGCGGAGAGTTTGACGATTATTATTCTTTAATCTCAGCTGCAGTACAGATCGGTGTTTGATTTTTTTGGTGTTTTGTAAATGATAAATGAAATTCTGAGCAATGACCAAGCACTATGAACGACCATAAAATACTTGATAGCACACTTAATTGTGACCGTTCCATATGGCTGTTTAAATGATTATTACTTATATCGCAATGTTACATGTAGCCTATAGCGGTGAAGAAAAATTCGAATAACTAAAGTAAGAACAAATTAGAAACTAAAAACTTCACTTATCTAATTGTTTTGGTGCTAACCCTAGGGTTTCAAGCTGTGTCCAGCTCATTCTCCAATGAGCTGGACACAGCTTGAAACCCCAGGGTTAGCACCAAAACAATAAGATAAGTGAAGTTTTTAGTTTCTAATTTGTTCTTACTTTAGAATCTTGTTGCTTCACTGTTAACAGCTTCAATTTTTCCTTATTTAATTCAAATAACTCTTTAAATTATTAATTATTTATGCCAACAAACTTACTGTTGGTGTTTTTAAACACACAAGCTGTGTGTGGGCAATGTTTGAGAGGTAGACTGGAACTAAACAATTCAATGCCACAGCTGGGATTTGAACCACAGACCCTCCGCTTACTAGGCAGGTGCTCTAACCATTAAGCTATTGTGACAACCTGCCAGAATGACATTGATTCTCAAACCAGTTCATATTTCTCCCGGTAAACCACAAAGCGGAGGGTCTTTGATTCAAATCCCAGCTGTGGCATTGAATTTTTAAGTTCCAGTTCTACCTCTCAAAGTCTTTAAATATTCATCCAATCAAAATGTTGCTTACTATAAAACTTAACATCATGGGTAAAAACATTTGCTAAGGAACGTTTTGCAAAAACTCCCAAAAAAGGCAAATTATTTTGACTTATTCAATTTGGGCCCCATTAAAAACCTCCCACCTCAATGGTCTATTGTTTAAGTGGGACCAACTGTCAAAGGCAGTACATACATCAATTTTCATAGAAATCAGTTTGGCCATTTTTACGTGATGAGGTAATACGCATATAGAATTTATAGCAACAAAGTAGGACATGACTGGGGGGGGAGGGGGGGGGGAGGGGGGGGGGCAATTCGAGTTGACTCCAAATCATTCTCAAAGCTATAAGAATGGATAAGAACATTTTATGCTTGTGTATGATAGGTGTGCTGATGCTTTCTTTCCTGTCCTTGACATTTTTTATGAACTTATGGGCTTTGTTACCATCTGTCCTATAATTCATTTTTTCTAAGAAATTATTAAAGTGAATTCTTTTTAGCAGTATTAATTTCTTTTTTTAGTGAGGCACATTTCTTTCGTCATGTTTGTGGGTCTGATACATTTTTTATTTGTTCAGCTGTATTTTTAGCTAAATCCCTTTGCTTTTTTAGTTCTTCTAACTGGGGGTTCCAAAAGGGTTTGAAATTTTTTATTCTTCTTCGACGAATATATTTTTTTTCTTTTGCTGTTTCTAGGATGACTTTACAGAAATTTTCGTTCATATGATCTGGTTGGTCATGCAGCTGTTCTTTAAATTTACGTTCCAGTTCAGTATTATATTTTTTCCAATCTGCTTTTTTGAAGTTCCAATACAGATGCATGTGATGTTGGCTGTTATTTGTATTATCTAGTATCTAGTTTTATATCAGCAATTACTGCTCTGTGACCAGAACTTGGGTCTTCTATAGCTTGCTTTTTAATGTTTAAACAATATCTGTTTAAGCTAACTAGAGGTCTGGGTTACTGCCTGCTCCAGAGTAACGTATGAAGACTGTGGGATCTTCTTTATTATAAATCAGTTCAAAAGTTGTGGTATTAAAAAATTTTTCCACTATCTTCCCTGCAGAATCCACTTTTTCATAACCCCATCTTTTGGAATGGGCATTGAAATCCCCAATTATGATTTTTTTATTTAATTGGTCCATAAGAGATCTGGTTCATTCCTGGGAGGATTGTAAATACTGTAGAAATGAAGATGTGTAAATTTAGCTTTATTAATTCAACTTTATATGTGTTAACCATTTCTTTAACAATTTGAAAGGAGGATTTAATAACCTTTTTGACTCCAACTAATATTCCACTACTTATCTGTCTATTTTTGGGTTGTAGTTGTAGTAAAAATCCAGTAAAATTGAGGTATTTAAGTTGATCATTTGTTAGATTTGCTTCTTGTATGACAAATATATCTATGTTATAGTTAAATACAATTTTATTCAGTTCCATTCTTTTTGTTTGGGTGAGACCACCTGCGTTCCATTGTAGAATTCTTATGTTAGATCTTCCATTAATATAATGTTTTGGTTCTCGAGAAGTAGTCCCTGCCCAGCAACCCGAATGGGGGACTATTTTAACTCTGGAACATTTTACACCTCGAGTCATATTTCATAAATATTAAAGAGTAATAGTAGTAATAGTAACTGTTTTTTAGAGAGCACCATATTTTTATGTTTTGGCGGTTACATCGCTCTCTCACAACCCCCAGAATGACTGGAGGACAACACTTGTTGTTTGTTTATGGGTCTCACCAACCTGACTGGGAGAGTTATCAAAATAAATTCACTGACCATATCCTCTGATATTACCAGTCAGAGCACGTATTACATGCCATGACAAGTCAGCATGTTAGGTCTTAAGAGGTTATAGAGAAATTAGAGAAATGGAGAGGTTGGAAAAATAAAGACTCCCTGGCCCTGGGGAACCCTAATAGCATCGGGGTCAGAAGAGAACAAGAGATGACAAAGGTAAGGTCAGATAGAAAAGCTACAGTGAGGAGCAAAACACCAGTAAGTGGAAGTAATGTTATACTCAGCTTGGGTACCTTGTGGTCGCCATTCACATATCACCTAGAGGGAGACCCCAAGGAATACAAATGAAATTTATATTTTGAATTTTCTGGCTATAGCCTATAACTTGTAAACTGTAAGAGATAGACATTTTGAAATTGCGCTAGTAGATGACTTAGGGCCTGTATTACGATCTCCAGTTAAGATTTTTAACTTGAAGTTGCACCCAGATGTCAGTATTACGACCTTTGGTTAAGGGCTGACTGAGAGTTATTTCTGGAGATACACTAACCACAACCTCAAGTAGGGGTTACTGCGTTAACTTAGAGTTTACTTGTGTTTCACACACAAAAATGGCTTACCTCCTATCACAATTGTATGTTGACAGCGATTCTGAAGATGAAATACTGCCTCAGTATTTATTTAATACAAGAACGAAGAATTTCAGAATGCACAAAGATAATTTCGAGGAGTGGAACGAGGAAGAGCTCTGACAAAGATACAGGTTATCAAAAGCTACGACATACAGAATTTTAGCAGAAATAAGGCGTCGAATAGAATTTATGACAGAATGGCAGTTTTCAACATGTATATAACATTATATCAGCATAGTTGTATATTCCTGACATTCTTAAAATGAAATAAAATGTTGTTGTTGTTGTTGTTGTTAGCTAATGCTGGATTTCTGACAATGAAGTCATTAATCCTCTTGCTCTCCAATATAATAAAATAAAATAAACCAACATAAATTATAGGTATGTCTTGATGGCCATTAGGCTATGGAAATATAATTTTAGAGCCCCATAAGTGTAGTGGATTGATACAAACAATATAATGTTTTGTGCAATTATTTTTACATTGGCACCATGTTTTAACGAATGCAAATATAATAAATGGAGCATGACAAATTACACATTTTGCAAACAGAAAATACACGGAAAACTATACAATATATCGGTACACATAAATTCAAAAACACGCGGAACAAGATCATTATCTTTAACTTGTGAACGTTTCATTTTATTCATTGTGGGCAGAATGATTACCCTCTAAATAGTAAATGTTGCATTTTGTTTACTGTGGACACAGCGATTTTGTGCTTCTTCAAAGCATTTCAAGGCTCTGAATGAATAGTGAATAAAACAGAAGATATTTTTAGGTTATACAATGTGTACAAATCTCCAAACCATCACACACATCTGTGATGTGGTTAACCTAAATGATTGCTTCACCCACGAGATAGCATTGCAAACACAGTGAAAGCCTAGTGGAAATGCTACCAGCTGCTCACATGGCATCATAATCTTCAGGGTAACAAACCTACAGTCAAATCGAGTTTGTATTACGATGCACCGAGCTTAACCATCAGTTAGCAATAACTGAAAGGTAACAAAACCGTGGCTAGAAACTGATCCTAATAGAGGCCCTATATGTGGTTTCCCTATAGACAGCTAAATGGCAGTGCAACTGATAGGATAGATTGTAGTGGACATGCAGTTTAATGTCCTCAAAGCATGTTGTGAGTGAATTTTTCTTTGTAAATGGAACTATAGTGTCATCAAGCAACTAACAATTTCTATGTGAACAAAGTATGTTCTGCATCTATGCTCTCTATTAATGTAACAATGCCATTTAATATTACAGAATCCATAATGCGAGCTACATTGAAGGAACAACTGAAGGCCACATTGGCTTCTCTGAAGATGAACCTCAGCAGGAGAGACACATGGATAAAGGAATGGCCTGGGCAGATGTGTATAGCCTCTAGTCAGGTTAGTGTCTATGTGTATTTGTTCACTGTACTCCTGTTTCACAGCCACGTGTCACTTTCATTAAGGCAATGTACCTGTGAAAATTAAAAAATCCACAGTTTCCTTCTGATAGCTTTGAATTTTTTTCACACACTCAGAACATAAAGTAAATAGTATGCATAAAATGTCAATGTCATATGTCAAACCATTTATTACATTATTAATAGATTTATTAATAATAAATCAGTTCTTGATATGCTCATATGAAATGACCCTTAGACCCTACAGTTTATTGTATCCCTCCTAAATTTTTAATTTGAGTTTAAGTATACAAATATAAGGAAATTGTCACACCAAAATTGCTGAGATTTAATTTAAGAGAAAAAAAGTGTTGTTAGCTACTGCTGGATTTCGGACACTGAAGTCATTAATCCTCTTGCTCTCCAATATTTTTCACTGATGGATGGGGTACTACAAGTGGTCAGGCATATTTGAAGGTGGTCTCAGTCCATTTCCTCTTGCAGATCACATAGAGGACTGAGTGGTGAAGAATATATCCCAAGAAGAAAAAAATGTACTATTTATCAATGTTTTCAATTTTTTCAGTATGACTTATGAAAAATATTTAATTTCAGCTCAATTATTTAATATTTTTTAACGAGCACACAAAAAAATTGTAATACCTTAATCCCTTTAGGTCTCCTGAAAATTTCAAGCTAATAAGTTATAAACTAGGGTCCAAGGAGCACTTTAAATAGTGAAAAATGCTGAAGAAGAAGAAGCAAGAAAAAAGAATTTTAAAGTTTAACAGTATGTTTTTGTTCTTTTCCTAAATCCAATCAGTTTTAAATTCCCCAGCACCAAATGTGGGACTCCCTGTTGCTTTCTTCTTGGACTCAGTAGCATTTTTTGAGAATTTTAAGTTTGCTTGGTTGTTTCTTAATACAAAAACTTTCCTTTCACTTTCGCTTTGTTCACAAAATTTAGAAATTTATTGTTCTTAGCTAACCTCTACTCTATGCACTTTCACAAATTTATACACAAAATTTATAAAACATCAGCTTTTTACGGCTCTACTATAGACTTAACAGATAACTTAAAGCCTATTAACTACGTAAACAATGTCTAATATATAACTGGAACACTGAAATAACCTGGAAAGATTATAGAATTACAGAACACTGACTGCATTTCTCTTTTTGGAAGCAAAACATGTCAGATTTGCAGCATTTTTAGCTTGAATATCGAATTCTTTTCAGCACAGCCAATCTACAACCTTTCTGAAGCAAAATTCCCTGCAAGAGACCAAAACCAGAGCCAGTGAAAACAAAAAATATATTTCAAAGCTGTAGCGATGTGGTTTAGTGAGGAATGCTCACCTGCACTAGCACATTTGAATACCCTCCTGGAGCTTTAAAAATGGCTGATATTGAGAAAACCAAAGTGTATGTTAAAGTACAAAGTTAAGCATAATAAAAAATGCAAAAAAATAAAAACAAAAATTTTCGGCTATTTTCACCAAATTTCACTGATACATTGTGCTTTAGGCATATCATAGCTTAATCAAAATCATGTCATTTTTGAGAAACTAAAAATAACAAAACTTTTTTATTTAGAGGGTATTTTGGGGTGCAATGATTTTCTGGAAATTGTTGCATACTGGAAGATGCTGAACTTAAAATACTAAGTTTGTGATCTAAAAGAAAAACCAACTTAGAGAATAAAAGCTTCACTTATCTTAGTAATGCTGTAAGTTCTTTAAAATTCTGGACAGTTGTTTCCTGATGATCACCCACCACATTCTCAATGGTCTAGTTAAAGCAGTAACCATAGCTACAGGTGCTCACCTATTTAATATTAGAAAACCTAATCATACTGATGACTACATAAAAAATAAAAGTTTTAATTCTTGTTCACACAAATTTTACTGTTTTTAATAGTTTAATTTATAGGTTAATATATATACTCCTTAATAAGGAGGAATTTAACGCAGAATATAAACATGTTATTAACACTGGTAATTAATGGTTTTAATAACTAACTAAACACCTAGTGCTACAGCCCAGGAAGGGCTTTGGCTCGCTGCCCAGCTGCTGAGTCTCCCACCTCTGCCCACTACAGGCATCATTGGTGGGGTGCAGTACTGGAGAGTGGGATGTGGTCAGTGCTCCGAGCTGTCCTGTCCAGTTATGCAGCCTTCGCGACCTGGGGCCGCTACTTCTCTATCAAGTAGCTCCTCAATTGGTTCCCCTGGGACCTAATGAGGCTGAGTGCACCCCATTCAGTGGCTTTAATACAGATTTTATATATAAAGAGATAGAAGAATTTAAATATGAAAAAGCTGTTAAAGAAGTTTCTACCTTCAAGAAAATAGAAGATGATTGTGTTTTTAAAAAGTTTACTTGCCATCCTTAGGCTACTAAAAATTTACAAAAATTTTCAAGGAGCCCAGAATAACTTTGGTCCCTCAAAATAAATTTAATATAAAAATGTACTACAGTTTTTTAGAAAGGATAAATTTCCAAATTATATAAAGTCTGTCGTTTATCAATCTGACTGGATTCTGACAGGATTTATATTGGTAAAGCTAAACGTCATTTGGAAAACAGAATGAAGGTGCATTAAACAGTGCCTGGGTAACCGAGCTTTGCTTTGCATTGCCCCCCCCCCCCCCCCACTTCTTTTGTGAAATATTGTTTTTGGGAGGAGTTACTTATTTATATAAACTGGAAAAGCAAAAATCTTAACCGAATAAAACTTTTTGTCACAATTATTAAAAGGGTCATTTCTGAGATACAAGAGATATAGAGATATATATAAATATTTCATAAGCACCATCATCAGCCATAAAATGTCTACTGCTGAACACAGGCCTCCCCCAAAAATTACACACAGACGCACATGCACACACACACACACACACGTGCACACATGCACACACTTTTTTCTAAAAAATGGTTATTTTGTATTCAGGGGGCCTCAAAACATATTTCCGGTGAAATCTGGACACCATCTGGAATATAATACCTCCCCTACTTGCAGTACATAGTAGAGAAGGTAAAACTGTCATGCACATATCTAATCCAAACTTTAAAAATATGTTGTTGTTTTCTAGTGCCTTGCATCTGGCAATGAAGCCATTAGCATTCGTGCTTTCCAATACTTTTGAACTGTAGTTTCTTCTGATCATGTATGTGGCTTTCATGTAACTGTTTTCTTAACGGGCACCAGTTTTACAATGTGGCAGTTACATCACCCGACTTAAACCCCCATTTTGCAAGGGGGACCACACCTATCGTTGGTCAACGGGTCCATCGGACCTAGCCAGGAGGACTAAATAGATGATATTTAGATCCACCGACCTTCCCCTCATGTGCCTCTGAGGGACGCTGTTGTGCTGTGATAGGCCAGCACATATGTAAATGACATTTCCTCCATTTTAGATGAAACAGTTATACCGCTGTGATTCGGTCCCCAGAGCCTCATCTGTTAAAAGCAGGGTGCACCACGGGCACAATTTCTGTACAAATATATGTTGACAGCCTATATTAACTATTGGAGGGCATGAATGCTCTTGATTTCATTGCTGGATGCAAAGAATTAACAATTTCAGTGCAAACTTAAAGGAGCTTTTACATTCATACTCTTAAAGTAGGTAATCCTGGAGGCAATTCACAATCCATTTTGCTAAGTATTATTGGTGGCAAACAAGAAACTATTGACAATTCACAGTGAAAGTGAGGCGACATTGCCACTTATCGTAGCCACATGGAGAGTGTATTAGCATTATGTGTAAGAAGACGTTTGGATTGCGTTTGGAACACAGAGCAGGTATAATTTATATTTGTATTCATAGACAATAGTAAATTAGTAAATTGACATGCAGAGGATAGAATATGGAAGTATATATGGCTGTAAAGATTTGCTAACAAAGGAAAAATACCTGTGAAATATTGTAATGAGAAATGCCGCTGGTATCCTACTCGCATCATTACTGTTGTTGCTGGAAGTACCTGCGGAAATGACAAACTGTCCTATCCTTGCTTCTAAGACTCCATTTTCCTATGTTGCACTTATTACGCCCTTTGTATCAGTAACCACTTTTTCAGTTTTCAGCTTTTTATTGATATAGCTTTATTACAGATAATACACTGAAATCTTTGTGGTTTTGCACAATGTAACCTTTTACTTCGGCCCAAATTAATTAAATCAGATTACAGTAGGAAAGAGGGAAACCAAACAATTTTGCGACCATGCTCTTCAGCAATACCATCGACTGCATAATCCTTTAATTGGAATATGTGCCAAACACAAATTTATTCGCTTTCTGCATACGTAAAATTTTTCGTTTGGTTACATTGTCTTTGTCAATATTTTTGGGTATAATTATTGATTAAAAGAGTGAGACAGTTGTAAATGTTCGCAACATAGACACAGATACACAGATTCAGACACACGTAAATACAAAGCAAATAACCACAACAGATAGAATGATGCAAACGAACTTGTCAACATACAGGCAATCTCAGATACACACACTGCAAGCTGGAGCTGGAGGCATTGAATATATTGCAGGGAAAACAAAAGATAAGATACACCATTTATGTGACTGCTGGATTGCAGGTCAGACACATGCCAATCACGTGTTAAATACTGGCAACACTGGTTTAGTGTTTAGCGTTGCTATGGAAATGTCTTAGCACTACTTGGTGCATCTTTTCATTGCTATGATGATTGCAATGATGCATCCATCCCCTCCTGTTCATTTAGACCCTTCCAGCACGTGGGTAGCAACTGCCAATCACCTTGTTTGGCGCTGAGTATAGTAAGGAGACATTTATGTGCTATCTATTCATTCTAAGGTTGATCCGCGCAAAACTGAACCCAGGTGGCCAGTTCACAGTTATAATGTATCCTTCCGCCATTTGGGCCAGAAATACTGTCACAACCATGTGGTGAGTGCATGCGATACGTAACAGAAAGGATACGATCCCTTATTCCGTCAATTTATGGAGTGACTAACATGTAACTAGAGACGATAAGATTGATAGTCACAACAAAATAAACGATGCACATGTCATAATTATTGCTTTTCTTTGCGAGCACTGTTTACACTGCTACTCGAAAAACCGGTGAACTCAGAAGTTAATTTCACTACTTCTTTGACGGGAACAGTTGGATATTTCTCACACAACTTATGATACACGTTCAACACTATTTTTTTTACACCACTAGTCAATGGTTTTCCCGCCTTATGCTTTACATAAGTCGACGAAAAGCGAAGAGCTAATTCACCGTGGCCATCCGCCATGATTCTAAATAGAAACTGCTACTGTAAACAATACTCAGATTTCAGGTAATTCACACGAGTTGCATGTTGGGAGTTGTAGTTCTGTTTATCAGTATACATCAGCGTTAATTAACCTCTTAGGTATCTGTGTAGAATATTGCATCATTTAACGATAAATTTATTCTAAAACTCACATTACTAGGATGGGACTACTTCCCTGCACGCATTGCTACCCTGTTGTACAACGGTGCACTGGTCACATGGGTTTGTTTTGACGCGGACAAACCTAAGACTGAACCTAGTATAGCTGATGATGGGTTGCAGGGTAAGGTTAGGGTTATGAAATTTACAAAGCTGTAAATTTTAGGTAAAGTGGGGTTATAGACTTTTAAGGACCAGAGTTGTGGTTTAGGTATGATACCACTGTTTATGGCTGCATTTATACATATACACTTGTTCAAGGAATGCTCTAATTTCATAAACTTGCTTCTTTCATATAGCTCCTGCATCATGTTTATATTATTGACTTTATCTGTATCAGCTAGTTATAATTTTCTAAACTTGGAACATTCTATAATCCTTAGTGGAGCCAAATGCTGCTTCATATTTTAATTATAGTTTTATTTATGTTTGTATAGATCCAGTGGACCTCTCAATGCACCAGAGCTCTCATACGCTGCAAAATCATGGAAATAAGAAAGCCACTGAAAAAATTGAAAAGGAAGGAGGTATATTGCACTTATAACTCAGACACTAGGTAACTGTAACTCCTTTCAGCTGTTTAAGGGGAGATTGTACTGCCAATCCTACCAATGTTAAATTCATCAATTTTAGGTGCAATTATTTCAGAAACTATATAAGACAGAAGTTTGAAACTTTGAGGGGCCTTTTTCAGATATATGTGTATGCAGCAGGCTAAAAATATTAAGGTTTTTCTATGTAGTTACTGAGAAATAATTTTTTCTCATAGTTCCAATTTGTTTCATTAAATTTACTTACAAAACGTTTTTAATATTAAATTCTTAACTTACTTCACCAATTTTTTAAGCATGTTGTATAGTGTAATGTTTACTGTATAATGTATAATGTTTATGTGGTGTAAAAATTTCACAATTCTAGGTTTAATAGTTTCTGAGAAAACTGTACCAATGTCTAAGAGGTAGAACTGGAACTTAAAAATTCAATGCCACAACTGGGATTTGAACCACAGACCTTCCGCTTGCCGGGCGGACGCTCTACCACTGAGCTATTGTGACAAACTGCCAGAATGTCATTAAATTCTCAAGTTAGTTCTTATTTTTTCCTGGTAAACCACAAAGGCAGTCTCACATCAGAGACAATTACCCCAATGGTGACTTACTATTGCAAGCATTTTATATCCCAGGATTAAATAACCTTCACATGGTAATTATTATTTATTTATGCCAACAAACTTACTGTTGGTGTTTTTAAACACACAAGCCGTGTGTGGGCAAAGTTTAAGAGGTAGAACTGGAACTTAAAAATTCAATGCCACAACTGGGATTTGGACCACAGTACAACACCAACAGTAAGTTTGTTGGCATAAATAAATAATAATTACCATGTGAAGGTTATTTAATCCTGGGGTATAAGTACTTGCAATAGTAAGTCACCATTGGGGTAATTGTCTCTGATGTGAGACTGCCTTTGTGGTTTACCAGGAAAAAATACGAACTAACTTGAAAATTTAATGCCATTCTGGCAGTTTGTCACAATAGCTCAGTGGTAGAGTCCGCCCGGCAAGCGGAAGGTCTGTGGTTCAAATCCCAGTTGTGGCATTGAATTTTTAAGTTCCAGTTCTACCTCTTAAACTTTGCCCACACACGGCTTGTGTGTTTAAAAACACCAACAGTAAGTTTGTTGGCATAAATAAATAATACTGTACCAATGTCACTAAAAATGCAATTCTGGGAAAAATGCAGTAAAGTTTACGTTCCATTTCATACCTGTATGAAGACTTAGAAGCTTACAGTCAAGCTTAAGAGGTGGAATCAGGAACTGAAAAACTCAATACCATAGCCGGGATTTGAACCACGGATCTTCCGCTTATCGAGCGGCTGCTTTAACCACTAAGCTAAATTGCTAAATTGCTGGGGAATTTGATGTCGTACTAGCAAGTTAGCCATGGTAGCTTAGTGGTTAAAGCAGCCACTCGATAAGCAGAAGATCTGTGGTTCAAATCCCGGCTATGGCATTGAATGTTTCAGTTCCTGATTACACCTCTTAAACATTGCACACACACGGCTTGTGTGTTTTAAAACACCAGCAGCAAGCTTGTTGGCATTACAGTCAAGCGTTAATCTAGTAATTACTAGTAAGATAAAGCTGGCATCGATTGAGAGCCAGTGAACAAGGAAGACTAGTGCACATGCATGAAACGCCTATCACAGCACTCCAGCAGTGCTAGAATGAAATAGTACTTAATTTCCAAACATGCCTTGTAATTTTCCTTGAACAAGATACCTGTTTGTAAGATCCTCCCAATTTTTTGCCTATAGTTCTGTTTAAAAAGGGGCATCTTATTTTAGAGTAAATACAGTATTATTGTGATGATGATGATGATGATGATGATGATGATGATGGTGGTGGTGGTGGTGGTGGTGGTGGTGGTGGCGGTGGTGGTGGTGGTGACGGTGGCAATGGCGGTGATGATGATAATGATTATCATCACCACCACTGCCACCATTATTATTAATCACTTGTGGTGAAATGTTCAGATTATTGATGATAGTTTCTCGGGCTAACAGCCAGGTCAGATTAGGGTAACTACCCAAGCTTTCAGCGACTAACTCTGCCGCCATCCTTAGGGGAACTGAATCTAGGCTACTGATGTTGCGATATTTATACCTAGAGCGCGCCGATAAGAACCGCCCACTTTTTTACCATTGGCCGAGCTCCGGCCGATGGAGGCACGTGCGGAACCAATCAGGTGATTGCCGATGCTTCTCTGTACTGTGGAGGAGAGATATGCTGAATGACTGGTGTCCATGCTTTGCTGATTTGAAGGCCTTCATCCCTGTTGAAGTTGTTTTTATTCGCTTTAATGTATAGAGCTTCTTTAATCACCCTATCGTAGTACCTAGAGGACTTTTCAAGAATTTTTGTAGAGGCGAATTTGATTTTATGATCTGTATTATATGTGTGCTCAGCCACTGCGGATTTTTCTGGGTATCCTAGTCTAATACAACGTTGATGTTCTTTGATGCGATCTTCTACAGTTCTACCTGTTTGTCCTATGTAAACTTTGCCGCAGCTGCATGGGATTTCATAAATGCCTGGTGCACGAAGACCTAAATTATCTTTAGCAGAGCCTAAAAACTGTTTTATTTTGGTTGGAGGTTTGAATACGGTTTTTATTTGATATTTCATGAGCAATCTTCCAATTTTCCCCGACAGGGCGCCACAGTAAGGGATGACTGCTAAGCCTGCATGTTCTTTCGTTGTATTGGGTTCACGGTTTCGTTTGGAGTGGATTTTCTTAAAAGTACTGTTTATTTCCTGGTTGGTGTATTGATTCTGTCTGAAAACTGTACGCAGGTGTTGTATTTCTTGAGGTAGATTTTCAAGATCAGAGATAGCAATCGCTCGATGTATGAGTGTTGAGAGGACTGTCCGCTTTTGTGCCGGGTGATGACAGCTGGTGCTGTTAAGGTATAGATCGGTGTGAGTTGGTTTCCTGTACACCTTATGCCCCAGTTGACCATCGTTTTTTCTATAAATAAGTAGATCCTTTCTTGGATCATCAATAATCAACGCCGGGAAAGCTTCAAGTCATTAATGTTCAGATTAACTGGTTGCATGTGTGCATTGTGTTTTACAAACTAAAAAATGTGTACATTTCTAATGTGAGAAACTATAAACTTTCAAATCCCTGTGCATTGAACTCATTCAAGTTGTTCTTTTTGGTATCATCATCATCATCATCATCTTCATCATCACCACCACCACCACCACCACCATCCACTTCACCATCACCAATCATCAATCATTTTTTTATTATTATCATCATTAGTATGATTATCATTATTATCATATCATCATATTGCTGCTGAGTTTTTAATAATAATACTTTGAGTTGAGCTATGAGATCCTTTTTTCTATCCCAGGTCGTGGTACGGGTGAAATGAACGAACACAGGATGTAACTTTACTATATTGCTTTCATTTGCCCTTTTGTCGTTCAATATCATACTCGTTACATTTAAATTAACATTCGTTGCACCTGATTATTTTTCCTTGATAGTCTTTTCACGCTATCAGTTATTTTAGACCGGTTTTAGCATCTGTATCTGCGCATGTCACAAAACATGTCTTTCCTTTCCAGAATCCAAGACGCTATTAAGAAAAAAGTTGGCGCCTCTTTACATAATGCTTTTGTATTCCTACGCGTATGCGCTCATTCTCCCACGAAGTACACCTTGAAACCCTCCTACATGCTAAATAGTTCCTGTAATGTTAGGAAAGCAATCTTTATCTATCCTCCCTATACTTTTAACATTAAATATACATGGTTCTTATATTTATACATATTAAATTTGAACATGTTACTTTACATTTATGACAGTTTTAAACAATTACTTTTTTTTTTTAAAATAGGACAACGGCAATACATTTTCAGTACTCAACAAATCCTTACCAGCATGAAAAATAAACTACATTTACAATAAATATTCACATAAATGCCTTCTTTTCGGGTCTAACCATATATTCTGTCTCAATATCATCATATCATTATCATCATTATCATTATGTTGTAGCACCAAGTTCTGGAAAAATACTTGGAGGCGGTCAGAGGAACCCTCACAAAGATACAAAGGCTGAAGATTGTGGCACTGGTCACCATTGAAATACATGCTCGAGATGTGGTGGAAAATATGTACAAACAAGGTAAGTTCACATATGTTAAATCATATAAAACAATATGGATAATGTTTTGCATGTGCCAATATACCTCAAATAAGTTTTTGTGCTCTTTTTACACAATATTGCATTGTTACATAGGGAAAAATGAAGCTATTAACAGTGAAGCAACAAGAATCTAAAGTAAGAACTCCAGCTCATTCTCAAAACTATACAAAGTTACCATGGAGTTAACTTGAAAGGTGTCAACTGAATAAAAACTTGCAATATTACCAAGATAAGTGAAGCTTTTAGTTTCTAATTTGTTCTTACTTTAGAAGTATATTGCACTGCTTTATTGTGCACGTATTAAGAATACACCTTTAGGAATAATAACTGACACACATGTTATTTATGTGTATTAATGTCTGTAAAGTGCAATCAAGGCAAGGTGCATGAACATGAGGAAAGTAACGAAATGGTGGGATCACTCTTCACCGAAGGCATTATATTCATCCCTTCCCTCTCCTGTTGAGCTATTGCCAACATCGGCACTCAAAATACAAGCATGTGCACCCCAAGTTTGTGCAGCTTGCCTTGATTCATTGCAGTTTACATACACTTAGGCAAACAAATAACATTGTGTGTGTCAGTTATAGTTCTAAAAATACTTGTGCAATGAAACAGTGCAATTTAGTGTTAAAAGTGCGCAAAAACCCATTTGGTTCCTTGCCTTTTCTACATTGGCTGTACTACTTTTGCTGCCCTTTCTCTTACCCTACTACACGCCTTCTGTGTATAGTGTCTGCTGTCTAATGAGATGCAATGAAAGAAGTGTTCTCTGAAATTTAAATTGAATGTAAAAGGTGAGTTTAGAAATCATTTAATCCAGGACTTTAAAACTTTCTGCAACTGAAGGAAGAAGACTTATGCAAAATATAAGTGTAGATCAATATGCTTTTCAAGGTAATTTTTATTTATTTATGCCAACAATCTTACTGTGGAAGGTCTGTGGTTCAAATCCCAGTTGTGGCATTGAATATTTAAGTTCCAGTTCTACCTCTCATGCTTTTCAAGGTTTTGAGGACTTCATATACCTAGGAAGTTAATATCAAAAATCTAAAAAAAGAAGAAATTAATAGTAGGATAATGGCAGGCAACAGAGCCTATTGGTCAATATTAAACTCTTCGCTTTCAAAACCAAAGTCTTAGACTAATTACAGGTGCTATCAAAACCACACCAATAGCAGCTATGGAAATACTAACCAACTAATGCCCCATTGAATATGAAATAGAAATGGTGGATCTTATTCAATACAAAAAGTTGATCAGACTCCCATTCAATACATGTATACCCAAAATACCTTTTGTCAGTTCGCCACGTGTTGCTGGAGTGTTGCTCTCTAGCGCACCTTCGGGATTCTCTGCAGCTGCCTGCCAGACTTGCAGAGGTCCTAGCGGACGACGAAACAGCGGTTGATAGAGTTTTTAATTTTTTGACAGAGTGCAATATCAATTTGAGGATTTAATTTTTTTTAATTATCTGTTTCTGCTTTTGGACATATTTATCACCTTGTTTCATATCTGGCTATTGCCACTGCTTTTTACCTTTGTAAACTTTTCTTGTTGCTAGTATTTTTATTTTTTGAGTGAAATTTATATCTGGCTATTGCCATGAATCTTTTAAGGGCGCTGATGACCTAGAAGTTGAGCACCCTTAAACCAAATCAAATTCAAATTCAAATTTGCTTACCAGACAGGTGCTCTAACCATTAAGCTACTGTGACAACCTGCTAGAATGACATTAAATTCTCAAACGAATTCATATTTCTCCCAGTAAACCACAAAGGCAGTCTCACATCAGAGACAATCACCCCAATGGTGACTTACTATAAGTTTGTTGGCATAAGTAAATAATAATTACCATCTGAAGGTTATTTAATCTTGGGAGATAAAGTACCTAAATTAGTAAGTCACTATTGGGGTAATTGTCTCTGATGTGAGACTGCCTGTGTGTTTTACCGGGAAAAGTATGAACTGGTTGGAGGATTCAATGTCATTCTGGCAGATTGTCACAGTAGCTTAAAGATTAGATCAGCTGGCTGGTAAGCGGAGGGTCTGTGGTTCTGGTCCCAGCTGTGGCATTGAATTTGACAGTTCCAATTCTACCTCTCAAGCATTGCCCACACATGGCTTGTGTGTTTAAAACACCAACAGTAATATGAACTGGTTTGAGAATTCAATGTCATTCTGGCAGGTTGTCACAGTAGCTTAATGGTTAGAGCACCCGCCTAGTAAGCCGAGGGTTGTGGTTCAAATCCCAGCTGTGGCATTGAATTTTTAATTTCCTGTTCTACCTCTCAAACTTTGCCCACACACGGCTTGTGTGTTTAAAAACACCAACAGTAAGTTTGTTGGCATAAATAGATAATAATGTATGTTGTAGCTAATGCTCTGGAGTCAACAATGAAGACATTCTCCTTGTTGTTCCCAATGCTTTGATATTATATCCTGATAATTTTGTAAAGCTGCTCAGTTTTGTAGATGTTCTGTATCCATTTCTATATCTTGAGAGCACAATGCACAGTTTAGAGAAGTTAGTACACCAATACTATGGAGATGTTTTCCCAGGCAAGCATGTACTGTAGTAAGCCTCATCATGGCAACAGCAGATTTATGTCACAATTCCGGAATTACAGAGGGATTTTCTACAAGTATTTTCATATTTCAGTTACCAATTTTTTTAGTTAGTCTAAATTTGTAATTATCATTCAATTTTTTTCTTTGTAATCCTCTTAATTGATTCAAATGAAAGGGCTTTTATTTCTTTGTTTAATTTTACATTCTTTTTTTGTTAATGCATCAGCATTTTCATTCCCCTAAACTCCACAATGGGCTGAAATCCATTGTAGAACTGCATGTTTTCCAAGTTTTTTAAATGGTTTGGATTATATTTTATATTTCTAGAATTTTTTCCATCCTTGGATAGGATGTTGATGCTACAGCTTGAATTACTGCTTTGGAATCTGACAAAATAACAATATCTTGCATTGTTGCAGCCAAATAAGAATGTTCTGGAGTGGAAGATAAATACCTAAAACTGTTGTTTTCTAGTGCCTTGCATCTGGCAATGAAGCCATTAGCATAAATAGCTAAAACTTCACTGTCAAAATTTGTAGTATCTGTTGCAGCATGTTGGTACAAAGAGAAGAACTTGCACGTTCCACCAGCTCCAGCTCTATATTCATCTAAGAGGGACCCATACCTTTAAATATGTATCCAGTTTACAGAAGCGTAATTTGTGTGTATAGTTTCTGAAGCTAAAACCTTAGTATTTAAATTTAGATTATAATCAATGCCGAAATTATCAATTGGGTTGATACCATATATTATGTTCTCTTTGTTTTTTTGGATTTCTAATTTATCTATTAATCTTGCTACTTCCTATGTAAATCCAACTTGAGTTTTCATGGTTAAGTTAGATATTTGATTTTTTGCCCATTTATCTGCATCTGGGAGCCTTTTTAGTTTCTCATTGGCCCTTAAACCCAACACACTCACTCACTCAGTTTCTCATTGGTAAGTAACGCTTGTTCTTCAACTTCTGTTATAACTGGTTTCTTAGAAGTGGCAATATGTAGAGCAAAAAAGAAAATATTATAAGGTTTATAAAAGCAAGAGGAATAAAATGGCTAGGACATGTTGAATGTCGGATGAACGAACACCAAAGAAAATACTGAGATTGAGGAAAAGAGGATGCCCAAAAAGTAGATGGATATGAAGTAGAGAGAGCTATTAGATTGATAGGGTTAAGAAATTGGAGATGGGAAGGTAGAGTGCTCTTTCAAAAGAGGCCAAATGTCACACTGACCTATAGTGTTAGGGAGCAAGTATCTAACAAGGTTTGAAAAAGGTTATTTGCATGTTTTAAGAGTTTCCGGAGACAATATCATATTCGTAAAACAATAATAATGTACTGATGTTATTTGTCAAGGTACCCAACATTTCCTAACATATTTGTGATGAACATTGGATTTTGGTATATGCAAAACTTTATCCAACAATACCCCTGGTAAAGTAGATGACAAATGCAGCATGGGTCTCTGTGTTGCAGGTGTCATGGATGTAATGTCATTCAACTGGTTGTCACAACTGCGGTTCTACTGGGACAAGCAAAAAGACGATTGTGTTGTTAAACAAACAGATACCTTGTTTAATTACCTGGGTAACTCAGCAAGACTGGTGATAACACCTTTAACAGATAGGTATGCACCTAGTAATCTAGCATTTTAAAAGCATTAGAGGCAACTGCCAAGGAAATACCAGTTTCTTAGCAATTGTGCAAAGTATTTTATTCCATTTATTTTGTTCACTTCTGACTACATTTAAAATTCCTAGAAAAAACGTCTGATATGCTGCACTCAGATGACTTTCTCTACTCTTGTACTAACCATTCTTACAAACTCTCATATATCTGAGAACTAGAATTGGAACTGAAAAATTCAATGCCACAGCTGGGATTTGAACCACACACCCCCTGCTTACCAGGTGGGTGCTATAACCATTAAAAAACAACATTATTTGGACATAAATTGTTTTAGCAAGATCTAAAACCTAAAATATAGACCAAATCTTACTATACAAAAAATGTAGATCTTGGTCTAAATAGCTTTGTTTTAGAGTGAACCATTTCAGAGATATTCCTTGTTATTTGTGTGAGTTATGGAAAATATACTTCTGTTGAATAGAACATTGTTATTGGTTTTTTTATATGTTAATCATGCAAAGAGAATAGAATTTGAAAGCTTTAAAATATTTGACTTGCTCAAAGCCTATTGTATTCCCATATTCCCCTTGTAACTACAAGGAAATAGAAAGATAATTTCTACAAATGATCATCTCAACTAACATGAAGAAGCTGTAAGAATAAAAGTTTGTAAGAATGGTTAGCACAAGAGTAGAGAAAGTCATGTGAGTGCAAGGGATCAGATTTTTTGTATTACTTTGGGAGACTTTAGGCTTGAGGTGCAGAGACCAGTGCTGTTGTGCTGGCACAAAGAGTGGTTAACTCTCTGTGGTAATAAGCTTAGAGAAGTGAAAGAACTTCTGATAAACTGAGTAACCTTCTCTTACATATTTCATTGTGAGGAGATAATTTTGACTTGGTTATGTATTGGCCACTGCAATTTTATGAATTAACTTTATAAGGAGGACCCTGCTCTTCTTTGTCCACTGTGCGACAAACTTTTGTCGGTCGGTCACATGCTGGTAATGTGTTTCCCTAGCACACCTTTGAGACTCTCTGCAACTGCGTGTCAGACTTGCAGAGGTACTGGTGGACAATAAACAAGCGGTCAAAAGAGTTTTGAAGTTTCTAGGAGTGGTAAACATGAACTTAGTAAGTGTTATTTAGTGTTATTAATTGACTTACCTTTTAAATTAAAATGAACCTATGGATTTAGAGTGTTAGACTTCTTAAACTCTTTTTCATCCATTTTATAACTTTGAAACAATATATATTTGTCCCCAGAGATAATTAAATTAATCATGAACTTGACTTTATTTATATATGTATTTGACTTTGTCCCATATCATTCTTTCATTGTCTCTAATGACCTAGCTGTCAACGGGCGCTTAAACCCTTAAACCCCCTTCTTTCATTGTCAAGAAGATTGTCTATTTATAAGGATAATGATTATTGTTAAATGTTATTTTTCACTTGTATTTATGTAATTAAGGGTTGTTTTGTATGTATTTCATGTCAGAATGTCAAAAAGTCAAATTAATATTGTTTTCTTAGCAAATTTGAGATTATAGTGAAAGATGAAATAAGACATAAAATAATATCACAAGTAAGCATAAATAAGCAAGGAAATATTTTAACATGTCACCTTAGTGACACAGTGATATGAAACTTTGTCTTGGTCCGCTGTCTTTAAACAGAACAGGGGTCTTTTTATGAGCGGTTCAATTAAGTGATTGTTTAATAATAGTTGAATATTAGTGGACCAAGGTTTAGAAGTAAGGAAATTATTATTGACCAATTTGATTATGAAAAGTTAAATTATATACTCTGTACTAATTAATACAATGGAAATTTTAAAAAAAAAATTTTATTATTTTTTTTATTATTATTAAGATCGATCAGCAATAACGCTTTTACAGATCTGTGAGAATAACAAAATAAAGAACATTATAAAGTTGTTGAGGTTGGTTACATCAATGTAGCTCCTCGAACATAATTATAGTTTGTCTCACAAAGGAGGAAGCAACATAATAGATCACAGATACAAGGCAAATGTGCAGGAGAACATTTTAAACATTTTGTGAAAAAACTAAAGGTCAGAGTCTTCTGAGCTTGAGGTCGAACTGAGCAGGATATCTTGAGGCAAGCGTTTACGAAGGCGTGTTGGCCAGCGTGTTCTGACGCCGAGATGGTATTTTACAGCTCCAGGAACCTCTTGTAGGCGTATGAAAAAATGGTGTGCTGTTTGGCATATTAACTGTGATAGTGGGAGAAGGCCGGGTTCTTGATGTAGCTGTTGGTTGCGGACGAACCAGGGAGCATTAGTAGCGAGCCATGTGACCTTGTTTTGAATTACCTGTAACCAATGTAGGTGTGATTTACAAGCACCACCCTAGATAGGAGCAGCATAAGTGAGAATAGGGCGAATAAGGTAACGATAGAGTAATAAACTGGAATCAAGTCCAAGAGAACTGCGTCTATTGAGTAGTGGATAAAGTTGAGAAAGCCGGGCTGAAGCAAGGTTAACAGTACAATTGATATGCGGACGCCAGGTAAGGCTAGTGTCAAATAACACCCCAAGATACTTCACTGGAACATTAGAAGGTAACCAAGGAATACAGGTGTTATGAATATACAAGGGTGGGGGTGTGCGAATAATACGAAGAGAGAAAATTTTTGCCTCTGCTTTATTAGGGTTCAAAGAAAGGCGCCAGGTGAACACCACTGTATAAGAGAGTTCAAGGATTCTTGTAAGGTAGCAATAGCATTATGAAGGTCATGATTGGAGTAGTAAAGAACTGTGTCGTCAGCATATAAAGCCACTTCAGTATGTTCGAAGATTGGAAGATCCGAAGTAAAAACATTAAATAGAAGTGGAGCTAAGATGGAGCCCTGAGGAACACCAGCCTGAATGGATTTCAGTGAAGAAGAGGTGCCACCTATGCGGACCACAAACTTTCGATTTGAAAGATAGCTAGAAACAATATTTAGCAAGTATTGTGGAAGACCTATATGAAACAGTTTCAGTGTAAGTCCATCATGCCACACTTTATCGAAAGCCTGAGCGATATCCAAAAACACAGACGGTGTGTTTTGTTGATTTTCAAAGCCATTAGCAATAGCTTGAGTGAATTGAAGCAGTTGGTGGGTAACAGAGTGATGTGGTCTAAAGCCAAATTGAAATGGAGGTATAACATTATTACTAAAGATAAATTTAGATAAACGATGATGAAGAACCTTCTCAAAAAGCTTTGAAAGAGTTGGTAGTAAACTAATTGGATGGTAACTTGATGGCAAATGCTGAGGCTTATTGGGTGTGTGAAAGACAATAATTTGAGCAAGTTTCCAAGAGGTGGGAAAATGGCCAAGGCATAATGCAGAGTTCATAATAGAAGAAAGGTAAGCTAGGGCCTTTTTTGTGAGTTTCTTTAATACAATGATTGGTACCAAATCGTCTCCGGGAGATTTTTTATTCCGAAGGTGAGAAATAAAAAATGATAATTCTCCAGGACTGGTAAAAGATGGTCGAATAGGATTGGAATGCATCAAGTTCTTTCCGAAGATATTGCGAAATAAGAACATTGAAATTAGGATGAGAAGTAAATGTTTGTTCGAAATGAGAGGCCAGAATATCACATTTATCAGAAGTAGATGTTACAACTTTATAATTATAATGGGGACTAGAAACAACAGTAAGTCTCCAAAGAATACGTTTAGTTGTGTGCCATAAAATGTGGTCATCTGATGAAATGCTGGCTAACTGTTGTTGAAAGGTTTGAAATCGATGTTGCTCTAGTTCAAGTTTTACACAACGTATCAGCTCATTTAATCTCTGGCGCAGCAGGGGTCCCTTTCTTGTTGCCAGCGACGTCGAATATAATTCTTCTTTTGGATGAGAGCAGAAATAAAGAGAGGTAGATGGTAAGTAAACGGATGGTTAGAAGAAACCGTGGACTGCGAACACAGGAGCAGATGGTGTCCGTAAAATGGTGAACTGCTGCATCTAGATCTTCTTTAGTAACTATGTGATACGAAGTTGTTAGAGCCGAATCCAACCGTTCTTGGAAAACGTTCCACTGTACGAAGCCATTAATAAGTCTTGGTGGTGGAGGAACGAAATCGAGAACATGGGAGAAAGTAGCCATGACTGGACAGTGGTCAGAATCTAGTTCAGCTAAAGAAGTCATAAAAATTGGCAAATTCAAGTTTCTAGAAATGCCAATATCAAGAATATCTGGAGATACTCTAGGATTATTTGAATAATAAGTGGGGTCAGGAGGAGCCAGGATATTGCAAAGAGAATTGCTGAGAAAGTGTTGTAGACGACGACCATTGGGGTTAGTAGTTCTACAGCCCCATGATATGTGTTTACTGTTCAGATCACCTAATAAAACAGTGCGACCATGATTGGGAAAAAGAAACGAAAGAAAAGTGGTGTTTAGCTGATAGGGGGTTTATAGGCACTGATGAGAACAAGATCATTACCATAAGGAGAATGAATTTTGATACCAATAACTTCCAAGGCTGGTGAATCAGGGAGAAATATGGCACTGTTTGATACAACATCGCACAGCAATTGCAACACCCCCTGAGGCCATTAAAGATACTCTATCTCGTCTATAAACACGATAACCAGGAAGAGTAAACCTTTCACTGGGAAGAAAGTGTGTTTCCGTGATACAGGCGATATCAATGTTATGAAGTGTGAGGAAAGATATAAAAGAAGCACGTTTACATTGGAGGCCATTAGCATTCCAGTTGAGGAGAGTGATGCTATTAAGAGAACGATGATTAGGGAGCACCATTGTTGTTAATACTTGTTATGTATGTATGAAAAAAGTTAAGAAACTGTGGTAAATGGGGTAAAAGAAAAGAACGAATGACACCAAATAGTTGTGTTATCAGATCAGTAAACCAGGTCCAAGAAAACGTATTACCTGTACTCTCCGTAGTAGGTACAGAGGCATTAGAATTTGAAGCAGTAGAACGTACATCATCAGCCAAAGATCAACTTGTAATAGGATTTGAAGTCTGATCAGGATGCAATGATGCTTGTTGTTGTTGCTGCTGTTGTTGTTGATGTTGTTGCTGTTGCTGCTGTTGCTGCTTCTGTTGCTGCTGTTGTGCTTGTGCTTGTGGTGAAGAGAGCTGACTCAATGAAGTAGATACAACACGAGGTTGACGAGTCGTTCCTAATGGTGCAGTTTGCGGCAGACGTTGTGATTGAAGAGCACCTTGAGTGGTACGCTGCTTGAGTTATCAGCTAAGCCCTGCCTGGACAATAGCCATGAAACACATTCACAACAGCAACGATAGTGATTCTGGACCAAGTACTGACCCTCAAGAAAACACTGTGGCCGGTGACAAACATAGCCCGAAACAGCAGGCTCAATCACAAATCGTCACCCGCTCATTGGCCAGGGCAACGCAACCCCCTCCCACCTAACATTGTATATATATATGGGGAGCAGAAAACTAACGGTCATTTCCCTTACCTACCTGGGAGTAAAGCTCGACAAGGGCCTAACTTTTCGGGGACACATCAACGACCTATCAGCGCGGACCAGTGGGGCAATTGCCTCACTGTACCCTATGCTGCAGTCGGGGATGCCAATCCCCTTAAAGCTACGTCTCTTTTGGGCTCTCATTATCCATATCCTTCTGTATGCCTGCGAAATCTGGGGCATGGCTGCAGACACCCACCTCCTGCGTCTGCAACGTATACAGAATAGAGGTCTTCGTGTAATCTATTCTGTATACCGTAGATTCCCTACGAGACTACTGCACGAAGCCTCGTCCCTCCCGTACGTGGAGGACGAAATTAGGTGCCGGGCAACTAAATTTTACGACCAGTTTCCACAACATCGGAGCGCCCTGGTTAGGTCTCTTGGGGACTACATCCCTATAGAACGCACGCTTGTGCGACACCGGGTTCCCCGCATGGCTTGCGGGCACCCCCGGTAACACAGGAGCTACCCCATCAACAGCGCAAGCTGAACTCCTTTACAGTCCTTCCAAGAGTAGTTTGGAAGTCCAAAACATTTCGCCAATTATCCATATTTGGACCACCCATCAGCAGTGCCCAACGGCAGTAGCATGCTGAAAGTAACATCCGACGAGGAGCATTAAATGCTACCTCCCAACAATCCTCAATCCTCATTCTTCACCAGCCATCCTATAACTTCCTAATCCCGTCATGTAGTGGTTAAGCCCTAAAAGGGCAGGTACACGTATGACACACCTCGGGCTGTTCTCAGCCTGCCATCTGGTAGTCTAGTCCAACGGTCATTTTCATTCTGACGAAGGCCATGGAGTTTAGAATGGCCGAAAACTCAATATTTTCAAACCTCACACGGCTGATCGCCCATGAAACTGTAATAAATAACATGCGCCATGAAAACTTTAAATCTTACATCAGAATAAGCATCGCCATCCTCACTATGGAAACCCAGTCATTGGCCGGTTGATAATGGAGGAAAGTTAACCTCCGAAGAGCGTTCTGGAAAATTATAAATGTTAAGTGTTGGTTAGTGTTATTGACTCATCTGTTGTTAAGTTGATTATAACAACAGTTTTCAAACTTCTAAGAAAGGAAGATATTTATGTATATTTGTTTTTTACTAGTTTTTCTGTTATATTGAAATTTATCTCTGGCTTTTGCCATGATCACTTTTGTAAGGGCACTAATGACCAAGTCGTTGAGCATCCTTACACCTGAGACAAATTCAAGCACTGTCAAATTGATAACTGGGCACATATCTGTGTCACAATATTATGAAAAAGTCATAAAAAATGTTTGCACACAAATATAACATTTTGGAGCTATCTCAATAATTCCAATGTTCCAAGAATATTTTCAACAAGAAACAGAGCAGACAAATTCCATTAATGTATACATTTTCTTGTACAAAAAATTCAAAGAATTTTAATGTGAGAAAGTAAATACCATGTTTTAAAATTTACATGTACAAGTAGCTTAATTTGTAAAATTATTGATGTCAATATTAGGTGCTACATCACACTTACAATGGCCTTGAACTTGCATCGAGGTGGCAGTCCCAAGGGTCCAGCAGGTACTGGGAAGACTGGGCAAGGCACTCGGCAGTTATGTAATTGTGGTGAATTGTTCCGAGGGACTGGACTACAAGAGTATGGGAAGAATGTTTTCAGGTTAGTGTCTACACCTAAACATGACTTTTGCACATCTCTTTGTACCAGGTGCCAGCCTTATTGAAGAGAATGGTGTAAAGAGTATCAGATTTAGCATAATCTGCCAGAGTGGTGTTGGTAATAGGGGTTTTATGCCCCCATGGTGTAACCTTTATGTGGAAAGAATGGGAAATCGGAGAGGGAATTGTCGAATTAAACTCTTCAATGTATGTAGCTATTCTTTCGGAGAAGGAAAGTATTGGGAACTGCCTAGGGCATGCATGGGCAAAATCGGCTCAAAAGGGCTACTCCACTGAAACACGTTCTTGCCTCACTCCACTGGCCATCTGTCCCCTGCACTGCTGTTCAGCTTCCGACATGCCTCATTCAGTGGTGAGTATGGCTTTGTTGGGCGTCTGAAGAATGGCAGAGAGAATCTTTTACAAGTTACAAAATCAGGAAAGTCTACTTCTTAATATATGCATTTCAGTTTGCAAATATAAATATCAAATGCCACTTTGATCAGAAATATAAAGCAAACTTTGGTGATCTGACAGGTATTTAGTACAATTACAAAAGTTACTTTCTGAATACTTGTATTTGTAAACATATAAAAGGGACAGTATGATTCAACTTTTTAGTTTTTTATTATTTTATTTAATATCAGCTTATATATTTTGTGTTTCAAAGTTTGAACATAATATTGATTTTAAAAGCAATATATTATATTGATCAAATAATTTTAAAATATTTTTAAGGCTAAATAACAGTGGAACTTTACTGCTTTATTTATTGTGAAAGAGAAACAATTTAGTATGTTAATCATACGGCAGTGTAAGGATATTACGTACATAAGATGAAGGAAGGTTATAAACTTGGAGATTATGTAATTTGCCTAACCACAGTAGGTGGCTGTAATAATTATTGCATGCAAAATATGAGTAATATAAACAATATAACAACATAGAAATTCTTACTACCATCCAGGTGGATTGAAGCCACCACTGCACTTGTATCAAAACAACCTTTGTCACTCAGCTAGAGAATGTGGAATGAGTAAGGCAAGTGTTTGCTGAAGAATGTAGTCATGTAAATATGAGAATACATAAATATTTAAATAAGATGACAATATACGTGGGCAGCGAAAGTTGTTTGAGCATATATTGATACAAATCACTGAATAAATTGTATCCTACCAGAATAATCAAGGATATCTAACGAACCTGATCGGGGCAAGTCGATTGGGGCAAGTTAACGGTCTGATAATCTTGTCCCAAGGGCTTTATAGTGTTTTCTTTCTGTGTTTTAAAGCATTTTTAAATTTTTTTAGTGATTTTCATGCTGCTTCCATTAAGGCAAAACTGCAGAAGTATTTTTTATGTTAAACCATTGCCTAAAGGATGAGCATCAGAGTAAAAATGGAAGAGTCATAGGCAATGTACAAACATGTTAACGAGCTCACCTATGAAACAAATGTTGGTTCAGAAAGAATCACAGAAGGAGCCGCAAGAACATTAAAGCAACAAAAACGAGAGATTTGGGATGCAGAAAAAGTAGTTGTTGCTAAGAAACGGAAGTTTGATTCCCGTAAAAAGAGTAGGAAGCTCAAACTGCCATCAGCTCAAACTTCCAAAGAACGTATAGTGCAGTGTCCTTTTGTGACGAGATGTATGTTGATCCTCCATCAGAAGACTGGATACAGTGCGATAAATGCCACACATGGTGCCATGAGAACTACTCAAATTTTGAAGGAGGAATATTTTTTTGTGACTTTTTATTTAATGAAAACATTTATTTCCAGACATTGTTTACTATGAACTACAAGTTTCAATAAAATAACCATTTAATTACCTACTATTCAACATAAGATATTAACAATGTATTGCATAATTACTGCACTGTGTTATGCTTTCTAAGAATAAACATATATTCAATTTCTGTTATAATTGTCATCTTGCTCCATGATCAAAGTAATCTTGCCCTGGTATGGGGGCAGGATGACACTTTTGCATGGATTTTTAAAAATACAAAAATAATTTTGATCATATTAAGATATAAAGGAATCCAACTAGGTAAAATACAACATAAGACCGTTCTAATAATACAAGCAAAGAAACAGAAATTATTTTAAAAATCTGAACTGTTGCACTCACATGACTTTCTCCACTCTTGTACTAACCATCCTTACAAACTCTTATTCCTATATCTTCTTGTTAGTTGAGATAAACATTTGTACAAATTATCTTATTGCTTATTATTTATTTAAGCCAACAAACTTACTGTTGGTGTTTTTAAACACACAAGCCGTGTGTGGGCAAAGTTTAGCGGAAGGTCTGTGGTTCAAATCCCAGTTGTGGCATTGAATTTTTAAGTTCCAGTTCTACCTCTTATATCTTATTGCTTATTTCCTGTAGGTGCAAGGGGAATATGGGAATACAGTAGGCTTTGTGCAATAGTCAAATCTTTTAAAGCTTTGGGATTCCATTCTCTTTGCATGCTTAACATAAAACACACGAATCGTGTGTGGGTAATGTTTGGGAGGTAGAATCACAACTAAAAAATTCAGTGCCACAGCTGGGATTTTTCAGTTCCGATTCTATCTCTCAAACAGTAAAGCTAATTGAGTTTTGATGATGTGCATGAAAATGCACCCACCATAGAGTTCGTCCAGCTAAAAAACACCATCTACAAATTACAGTAGGAAATGGAGAGTGCGTTTGGGCTTAGAATGGTTTCAGAAGTTCAAAAACAAATAGATTACATCAATTATTGTTGAAAAAGAACTGAAGCTAAAGTGATTACAAATTTAATTTGTGTTGTTGTTTGTAGGCTTGTCACAGACTGGAGCAAGGGGATGTTTTGACAAATTTAATAGAATTAATATTGAAGTGTTGTCTGTGGTAGCACAGCAGATTCTTTGTGTACTGTCTGCTCTGGCAGCAAACTTGGAGAGATTTGTGTTTGACGATGTAGAAATAAATCTCAAATCAACTTGTGGAATTTTCATTACAATGAATCCAGGTATGTTTCCTCTTACACATTTCATATTATAATGAATCTAAAGAGTTTTACTATATGAGTACAATGTTTGTACTGAATCATTTTCAGGTTATGCTGGCCGTACAGAGTTGCCTGATAATTTGAAGTCCATGTTTAGACCCATATCTATCATAGTCCCTGACAGCTGCTTGATTGCGGAAATTATACCGTTTGGAGAGGGATTCCATAACACACGAGTGTTGGCTAAGAAGGTTTGCATCTATTTCTCTTAATTAACTTTTAGTAGACTCATTATTAGAGCTGAGCATTTGCTTAGTATCCTATTTTGTGCCTTTATGTAGAATATAGACATACATTTCTTGCTTACTAAAGTTGTTGTTGTTAGCTAATGCTGGATTTCTGACAATGAAGTCATTAATCCTCTTACTCTCCAATATTTTTCACTGATGGATGGGGCACTAGAAGTGGCCGGGCATATTTGAAGCACTATACTAGTTGTATAATGCTTATTTTTAGTGTGTCTTTTTGCAGCCTAAGAGCCCACTATGGCTTTATGTTTTGTAGTGAGAGCTTTTATCAAGATTTTCACTTACCAGAATTTCATTATTTTTGTTATTGGTGGAACATGATGTTAGCCCAGGTAGTATTGCAATAAAATTAATATTTTGGGCCTTGAGCCAACCAACCATTTCTCGTATACTGAAATTACCATTACAAATACTGAAATTACCATTAGAAATACCTAAGTTACAAATGGTGTAGTGTTATTATTGTCATCAAACAGACATACTGGAACTAAAAATGGTACAGCATTATTAATGTTATGAAACAGGCAGTGAGTGGAATGCTGAGAGGGATGGGTAGAGTTTCTCCCCACCAATGACTTTGTACCACGAATTTCCCCCCCTCCCCCCCCCCCCCCCCCCACTAAAATATCCCAGGGCAGGTTTATCATGAGACAAACAAAACATACAGTATTAAAATAGTTTAATTTCATTAATATTTTTTCATTAGATGACTAAGCATAAAGCATTAAATTTTATGGATATATATTCAAATACCACCAATAATTAATTGGAAGTATTAAATGCACCTTGCTGAACCGCATCTGCTTTTATTTGACAAAATGGCAATGTAAAAATGCTTTATCCCACCAACTTTTAATGTTTTTGCACCCTCTAAACAGGCATACTGAAATTTAACTGTGTGGTACATTAGTGATTATGTTTTACATTTTCAGGTATTCCTTGGCAACACAACAGTTGAGCAAGCAAGATCATTATGATTTTGGTCTGAGAGCATTAGTATCTGTGCTGAGATATGCAGGGAGGATACGTCGTGAGCATCCAGACCTCCCTGATGAGAAGGTAATCATTTATAGTTAGGAAAGTAATGCTCTCAAAGTTGACATACTAGTTCTCACTATGAATCTGATTTCCCTCCAGGTTGCACTGCTAGCAATGAGAGACATGAATATTGCTAAGCTAACTGCTGATGATCTGCCATTGTTTACTGGTATCATAGGTGACTTATTTCCTGGAATAACTGTTCTAGAAATTCAATACGAAATTCTTGGAGGAGCCATCAGAAATTACTTTGATAAATCAGGACTGGAGGTATGTCCTAGGTTAATCAAAGAAAGAACTCTGCTACTCAGAGTGTTGTAATTTTACTTGTATATTTCTGGAGTTAGCTATTTATTGCTGTATCACACTTTAATTTATGAGGCCTAGCTTCGGGTGCAGTTGCTTTATTTTCAGCTTTGGGGTGGTTGACTACAGCCTTCTCTCTGGTGGTAGAACAATGAACTTCTTCACTAAGTTGTCAATCGGCAGGATTTAAAAATTTATAGGAGGTTCTCATGTTTTCTCATATTATGAGTTTGTTACCTGTTATGCTTCTTACTAATATGGGATTTGAATCTTGGTTGTTTTTCAATGTAAAACCGAAATTCTACTGTTTTAATTTGATGATTCTGAAGTGCTCTTTGGTTGTTTTTGCTTTTCCTATGTAGAACAATGTAAAACAACCCATATCGTTGTCCTTTTTATCTCCAGCCTGTTGCTGACAGTTTCATCATATGCTGTGACTCAATTCTATTCAGGCCTTGCAACAGTTTTTCAGCACATTAGCATTGATTATTAAAATTGAGACATTCACCTCATGGTTGCTCTCTTGAGGATACCAGTTAGTCTTTACAAGAACCCCAGCCCAATTGGGTATTCCCGGCAATGAGAGGGTGGATGCAGTTGCTGAGGCTGCATGTCGTTTGCCAGCGTTTACTACACACACTCTTCCTTTTAGGGATGTGCAGTGGTACTTCTGTTGCCATCTTCTTTCGTTCTGGTAGAAGTCTTGGCACTCAATTGCAGACAATCAAGGACACCATACAACCCTGGCAGACTTCATGCAGTGGTATTCGTGGTGGACGAAGCGGCGTCTGGGCGGGTTTTCTCCGGGTGCTCCGGTTTCCCCCGCCATCTCATTCCACCGGTGCTCCATCTTCATTCCATGTATCATCAGTGTCACCGCCTGCGGTGCCGTAGTAGTAAAAGCGGGCGTTAAACACTACAACAAAGACTTCATGCAGGGATTCTCGGTGGTTGGAGGCTATTCTCATCCAATTGAGAATAGGTCACACATGTGCCATTCAGGGTCATCTTTTGCGCTGTGACCCGACCAACTGTTTTTAAAATAGTTAATGGACCAATAAATTTGATGATTTGGCAAAAAATATTTATTTTAAAGAACAGGAACCACATTATGCATTTTGACATACCAGCAATAGATTATGTTTATAGGTTTTTGTTTTCTGAGGTTGGCGACAAATAGATCTTTTAAGTTGAGCATCGGTAACTATGGTGACTTGTTTGGATGGCTTTGAAAATAAGTTGGATACAACTTGAAACTATTCAGTGTTTGAAGAACTTACTAAGATAAGTAAAGCTTTTAGTTTCTAATTTGTTCTTATTTTAAACAAGTTCAAATATGCCCGGCCACTTCTAATGCCCCATCCATCAGTGAAAAATATTGGAGAGCAAGAGGATTAATGACTTCATTGTCCGAAATCCAGCATTAGCTAACAACAAATTGTGTTTTATTCCTGGGCTTTCAATTTTCTAGATTTAGTATATGTTGTCCTTCTTATTGTTTTACCGTTTGCTTGTAATGTTTTAACTATACTGTTTTACCACTTACTTTCCCATGTTTTAACTCTTTTAACATTCACTTTTTAACGTTTCAACTATTTACTGTTTTACTTTTGTGTTTTCACCTTTAAAGTACTTAAGTTGTGAGTGTTTTAGACTTTAAAGATTTTGACTTTGGGCGCAAATGACCTAGCTCTTGACAGGCCCTTAAACTCCTCTCACTCCATATTGTTAATTTGGTATATTTTGGATCTGTTGTCTGGTGGAAGACTGCAGTGAACTGCAACCAGCAATGGCAGTTTGAAAGCAATAGCTTCCAAAACTAGTCCCTCATTAATAAAGCGTGGCATACCGTTAAAACATTAACTCCAAAAATGTACAAGTTTAATTTGGACATCACTTTACTAAACATTCAATTGATGGTCATATTTCAGTGCACTCCAGCAGCATATCTGAAAGTGATTCAGCTATATGAAACTAAAAACTCAAGGCATTCTGTGATGATTGTTGGTGTTACTGGCTCAGGGAAGTCAGCAGCCTGGAAAACACTGCAGGGTGCTATTTCAGATCTGGCAAAGAAAAAAGTGGAAGGGTGGAACATTGTCAAGGTAGCAGCTTTTATCATTTATACTCTTATTGTCTACAAATCAAATTAAACTTAACTTGCTCCACTAACCCTTAATGTTGTATTGCCAAAGGTGTTGCTCATGTTCTGTGTGGAATCTGGAAATCTTCTGCTTAACTTATATAAAGAGAATTTCAGTGTGTGCATGGGTGTAGGGGTAGGGGTGGGTGTGCGTGTGCGTGTCTGCGTGTGTGTGCATGTGTTTAATTTCTCTAAAACACAGCTGTGGTGCATTAACATTCCATTGCAGATATACATTTTGGGATCACTTAACCCCAAAAAAGAAAAAGGGGGTGTGGTGGGGATGGGGGTGTGTGTGTGTGCATGCATGCCTGTATGTACATGTGAGTGTGTGTGCATGCATGCATACCTGTATGTACATGTGAGTGTGTGTGCATGCATGCATACCTGTATGTACATGTGAGTGTGTGTGCATGCATGCATACCTGTATGTACATGTGTGTGAGTGTGTGTGCATGCATACCTGTATGTACATGTGTGAGAGTGTGTGTGTGCATGCATGCCTGTATGTACATGTGAGTGTGTGTGCATGCATGCATGCATACCTGTATGTACATGTGAGTGTGTGTGAGTGCATGCATACCTGTATATACATGTGTGAGAGTGTGTGTGTGTGTGTGTGCATGCATGCATGCATGCCTGTATGTACATGTGAGTGTGTGTGCATCCCTGCATACCTGTATGTACATGTGAGTGTGTGTGCGTGCATGCACACTTGTATGTACATGTGTGAGAGAGTGTGTGTGCGAGTGTGTGTGCATGCATGCATACTTGTATGTACATGTGTGAGAGAGTGTGTGTGAGTGTGTGCATGCATGCATGCATGCATACCTGTATGTACATGTGAGAGAGTGTGTGTGTGAGTGTGTGTGTGCATGCATGCATGCATACCTGTATGTACATGTGAGAGAGTGTGTGAGTGTGTGTGTGCATGCATGCATGCCTGTATGTGCATGTGTGAGAGAGTGTGTGTGTGCATGCATGCATGCATGCATACCTGTATGTACATGTATGAGAGAGTGTGTGTGTGCATGCATGCATACCTGTATGTACATGTGTGAGAGTGTGTGTGTGCATGCATGCATGCATACCTGTATGTACATGTGTGAGAGTGTGTGTGTGAGTGTGTGTGTGCATGCATACCTGTATGTACATGTGTGAGAGTGTGTGTGTGCATGCATGCATGCATACCTGTATGTACATGTGAGAGAGTGTGTGTGAGTGTGTGTGTGCATGCATGCATGCATGCCTGTATGTGCATATGTGAGAGAGTGTGTGTGTGCATGCATGCATTCATACCTGTATGTACATGTATGAGAGAGTGTGTGTGTGTGCATGCATGCATGCATGCATACCTGTATGTACATGTGTGAGAGTGTGTGTGTGCATGCATGCATGCATACCTGTATGTACATGTGTGAGAGGGTGTGTGTGAGTGTGTGTGTGCATGCATGCATGCATGCATACCTGTATGTACATGTGAGAGAGTGTGTGTGTGAGTGTGTGTGTGCATGCATGCATGCATACCTGTATGTACATGTGTGAGAGGGTGTGTGTGTAGGTGTGTGTGTGTGTGTGTGTGCATTTATGCAGCATGCCTGTATGTGCATGTGAGTGTGTGTGTGAGAAAATGTGAATCAAAGAGAAATTCAGATAAATACGAGGCTTATCCAGAAAGTAAGGAACGATTGAGCATGGTTAAATCACAGCAAAAGATATTTTCACCAGACTCTATTTTTAAACTTACAGGTCTCTTTAGATCTTCCATGTAAAAGGGTACTTTGGGGTGCGAGGATTATCTTGAACATCTTTGTGTGTTTGGAGGATGCTGAACCTAAATACCAAGCTGAGTATTTTTCTGATATTCGTTTATTTATGCAAAATTTTGCTTGGTATGTAACTGAATTTTAATTTCTGAATGAAAAGTAGTTCAAATCCCAGTCATGGCATTGAATTTTCCAGTCTCAATCTATCCTTTCCAATCCTGTCCTACACACAGCTATTGTGTGGAAAAACATGAATTACATTTTCATTTCTGAAGTATACTGTTCACAAAGCATGCATGCGCACACATTTTTTCCAAAAATATTTTTTATGGTTTAAGGGGCTTCAAAACATGCACTTCTGATGAAGTCTTAACATCAGATTTTTGGAATATAATACTTCCTCTAATTACTTAAAGTATGTAGTAGAGAAAATAAACAACAGGTCAATCTGAAGTACAGCATTTTCATTTTCTCTCAGTATCTTATAGGCTATAATGGAAAATGTTTAAACATTTTATATTCAATGTATTTGCAGGAATTTCCAATGAATCCGAAAGCTGTTACACTTGCAGAGCTGTATGGCAAGTTTAATGTTACAACAAATGAGTGGTTGGATGTGTTCTTTCTTCTATAATGAACACTTGTTCAGGTGAGTTTGAAGTCCTTGTAACAGCCACCAACCAAAGTTCCTTAGCACTGCCCATATTTTTATTTGATAAGTGAGTATATAATGTGACACAGCAGTTATGGTCCAAGCTGTGGGAGGTTGGCACCACTTTGGAAGTTTGAAAAGTGTTATAATAATCAATTTCAACCAAAAAGGTAAGTCAATAACACTACAGAACACTCATAAAATACCGGAGCATGTTTTGAAAGCTGACTTTCCTCCATTATCAACCAGACATCTGCTGTTTCTCCCTGGTGTGGATGGTGATGTTTTCTCTGAGGTGTCCTCTGGTGGTGGTGGTTCAGGGAACTTGCTGAAGATATCTTTTTCGGGGATGTCGAAATTGAATACTCTTTCTATTTTTCAAAATGATTTGTTCCCACGTGGACAGCTCTTGTTTTCCCATTACTGTGTTAGGAGCTTTGGTTCTGGCTTTATGTTGTGGTTTTCTGTCCAAAACTGGTTGGCAACTGCTCATTTTTCCAACTGTTTGTTTTTTATGTTTCTAAAGTGTTCCTTGGAACTTATTTCTAAATTTCTTTTGTTTTTTCCTGTATACACTTTATTACAGTTACTGCATTCAATTTGGTAAATGCCAGATTTTTTATTGGGTGGGATGGCATCTTTGATGTTTGAGTTCAGTAGATTTTTTTATAGAGTAGTGGTTCACTGGTGCTAGTCGAATGTTCTGTTCTTTGAAAAGTTTTTGAATTTTTCAAAGACCCAAGGATGGAATGTGAATTTTTTTAATGTCATTTTTTTTTTCTGCTGCTGTGAGTGTTGTAGTTTCTTTTAGTTACTTTTTTGTTTCTTCTTGTTTCAATTTTTTGTCTACTAATGATTTGGGGAATCCTTTTTTTGCGCTATTTCAATTATGTTGCAATATTCTCCTTTCTATTCTTCTGTTGGAAGAGGGATGTTCACCAATCTGTGTTAAGTTATTGAGGATTGCCTGTTTGTGACTTCTTGGATTGTAATTATTAGCTTTTATGTAATTGTCCGTTTGTGTTGGTTTTCTGTGAATACCGAAGTTTATTCCATTTTTGTTTTTGATTATTTATAAATCCAAAAATGGTAGTTTCTCATCACTTTCCAATTCCACAGTGAACTTTATGCTTTTTTCCTGGATGTTTAGGAGTTTTGGAGCATCGCTGATGTCTTTTTTGGGACTATTGCAAATATGTCATCTATGTACCGCTGCCAGAGTTTGAACATCCACGGGAAATCTTTGGTGATCCTGATTTCCAATGTGCTCACGTAAATATCTGCAAAGAAGGGTGAGAGAGGGTTGCCCATTGCTTAACCTGAGGTTTGATGGAAATATTTTGTTTGGAACTAGAAATTTTGTTCTGTGCATAGTTTGGTGAGTTCTACGTAGTCTGTAATTTCTGATGATGACACACTGATTGATGTGAGCCAGTTTTTGATCAACGGTGGGAGTTGTTTTATTGGTATACTGGAGAATAATGTTTTGACATCAAACGAGACAAGGTCATTATCTTCTGTTAGTTCAAAGTCTTTTATGTGTTCTATCAGTTCATAACTATTTTTGATGCCCAGGCTGTTGAATTTAGGGAATGAGTTGAATTTGTTGGTTAGCCATGTTGCCAGATTTGTAAGTTAGTGAGTCTATGCTGCTAACTATAGGTCTCATTGCTATGCTTGGTTTGTGTATTTTGGGTAAGCCATAGAGTCGGGGTAAGGTTGGGTTATCTGGTTTAACCTAATATTTGTGTGGTATTACATTTAAGTTTGATATGGTTTTTTCAAAAGTTTGCATAGAAATGGTTAGGAGGTTTTTATTAATCACTTTGTATTCACTGTCTCTACCATTTCTTCCATTTTTCTAAGTAATCTGATTTGTCCATTATCACTGTTTTGTTCCCTTTGTTTGCCTTTGTGTATATTACGTTTTTCTGTTTTAGCGAACCGACAATGTTCTTATTGTTTTTTTGATAACAAAGGAAAGGCAAGCCTTTTAAACATGTTCCAGTAAAATATAAGTAAGTGTTGTGTAGTGTTGTTAATCGACTTACCTTTTTGGTCTAAACTGGAAGCGCTATTGTCAGACAACTAGAATCTTCTGGAAGTTTTTCTTCTCTCTGTCTCTAGAATGTTCTAGAACTCTAAGCAGCTGCTATACAAGCAGGTGGTCTTATGAGTAAGTAGGGGAGCTAGGATTAAGTGAGTAAGTGCAACAAAAAGTGACTGTGATGTACAGTTGGTCAAATAATATTTTGCCACTTGCCAGAAACTAAGATCACTTCATGTTTGACAATTTAGCTGAAGTTGCACACAGACTCCTACAAGTGTTAAGGCATTGTACTTATCCATAATTGTGAATAGTGTTGACACGAATCAATCTTTAACAACACAGTAGTTTTCTCGAGTAAAACATAATCATTTATAACTTTAAAATAGAATTTGAGTCGATTAATAACACTAAACAACACTCACTTCTTAAAATTTCCTGTGGCATGTTTCGGAGGCTAGCTTTCCTCCATTATCAATCAGACATCGACTGCACTTGTAAAGGCTGGTTTCTCCTATAGGCTGCTCTGATGGTTGTTTTAACCCTCCATCATGCGCAACTGGCCTGACAGGCACAGCATTGAAATTTTTGTTCCCCCTTTTGCCCCTAAGAGGCATAGGAGTCTTTTCTTCCTAATAGTCTCCTCTCTGCACCTGAAGTTTAAAAATGTTAATACTCATTTGGCTCACTTGCTTTGTGGAGTGTAGTTATCGTCATATTGGCCTCATAGGCACATTGTGCCCAAATTTGTCACACATATAAAGACTAGTATTTTTGAAAGCCAAATTGTTTGTGGATCAGGATTTTTTATATATTCTATTTTGTAATTTTCTAAGTTAAAATTAATCTTGTTTACAAAGAGTTTCATTTTTTTGCCCCTAAACACTTCCACAAATGTCAGTGAATGATTTTAGAATGCTAAAAGTAACATAAGTGTGCATTAATCACCATTGTTGTGCCTTGTGCATATCTGACGCGTTGCACCCCAACAGGTCAGAGCATATGTTGCACCTGTTAGAGGGTTAAGAACCTGTATAATGGATTGCCTTGTCTTGTTTCTCCAGATGAAGATTTGTTCCCACGTTGACAAATCTTGGTTTATCTACTGATATGTATTTTAATAATTTTCAATCCGGATTAATGTTGCGATTTTCTTTCCAAAAATGGGTGGCAGTGGCTGATAAGTGTTTGTAGTTTATAGATCTGAAATGTTCTTTAGTTCTTGTTTCCAAACTTCTCTTAGTTTTTGCCATATAAACCTGGTTGCAGTTATTGCGTTCTATTTGGTAAATTCTGGATTTTTTATTTGCTGCAGTGCTGTCTTTAGTGTTTGAACCAAGTAAGTTTTTAATGCTATATCTGTTGATGGGAGCCAATTGTATATTGTATTCTCCAAAACTCTTTTTGAATTTGTCAAATGTCTTTGGGTGGTATGTGAATTTTTTGAATGACATTTCTTCTTTTGGTTTGCTTAGAGTGGTTGTTTCTTTTATTGGTTTTTTCTTTTTTGCTATATTCACTTTTTGATTTACCCAAGATTTACAGAAGCCATTAATTTCTGCAATTCTAATGATTTCTTTAAGTTTTGTTTGATATTTCTGTGTTGAAAGTGTATGTTCTCTAGTCTGTGAATTAAACTGTTGAAAGCTGCTTGTTTGTGTGGTCTTAGGTTGAAGCTATTGCATTTGATATAATGATCTGTGTTGGTTTTCTGTAGATCTCAAAGGTTATTCTGTTTTTAGTTTTTATGATTTTTAAATCTAAAAATGCTAGCAATTTTTGGAAAGAAATCACGACATTAATCCAGATCCAAAATTATTAAAACACATATCAGGAAACCAAGAATTGTCAACGTGTGAACAGATCTTCATCTGGAAAAATGAAGACAAAGCTTTCAATTTTGATATACCACCAAGCGATCTGTTATGCAGGTTCTTAAAACCACCACCAGAGCAATCTACAGGAGAAATCAGCCTCTACAGGTTCAGCCAATGTCTTGTTGATAATGGAGGAAATTTAGCCTTGGAACATGCTCCAAGAAGTTTTTAAAAGTGGGTGGTGTTTAGTGTTATTAATCGACTCAAATCCTGTTTTAATGTGGTTCCAATAACACTGTCATCAACTTCCAGTATTTATTATTTGCAACTTTCTTGTTTAAAACTACATGTGTTAATATGTGCTGGATTTACATGGGTTAAATGAAATGTTGTGGTGTACTGTTTTCCTTGTATGAAAGCATATTGAAAACAACAGAATTAAGTCATTGTCTGAACATGTCCAAATGGTTCTGGCATTGAAACTTGGGCTTACAGATATCGAGTTGCACAGGTTCGTATCTTGCATAGAATCTTCACTTTATAATTGCAATGTTTTCGTTGTCTGCATGATTAACAACTAATTAAAGAATAACTTTTTAAATAAAAGAGAAAGTTTAAACTATTTTAGTTTTAAAATTATATTATTCTACCTTAAGATCTTCCCTGTTTGGCCTAAAAATAATTATTTACACTTGTGACACACTTCTGTCTCTATTAAAACTTAAAATAAACAAAAAGAAAACAAAAATGGAACAAAAATAAAACTAATTCAAGATACTTACTACCCAGTGCAATATCGCTCATGCTCTAAAACCATGTTAATTCTTCTCGGCATGGTGTGAATGTGGTCTTTCTGTGAGGGAATCCCATGCCTCTTCGACTCTTATTAAAAAAATTATTTTGTTGTTTAACGACACTGTCAGTTGCCAGGATCACATCAACGTCGCTGGTGTGCTGGAATTTCATCCTGCAGGAGTTCTTTTACGTGCCAGTAAATCACTTAAAAACCATCGGTCTGGGCTGGATTTGAACCCATGACCTTGGGACCAGTAGGCCAGTGTGTAACCAACTGAGCCACCCAGACCGACATCTTCAACTCTGTTCCATAGTTCACAAATGTTCTGGGAGGAGGGTGATGAAAATGTCAAAGAATCTCCTTCATTTCTGCCCACATATCCTCAATTGGGTTTAGACCACATGACCATGAAGGGTAAGGTATCAAGCTTGCTCATCTAACCAACGCTGAACTATCCTTGATCTATGGATGCTATGGTTGTCCTGCAGGAACAGGAGCATTCCATCGGGATACCTTTCTGTGGCATATGGGGCTAAAATGAACTGCATAATGTTGTGATGTGTCTGACTGTCTAACCTTCCACGTCTTCGCTTAAAGTATCCAGAACCGTCAAACCAAATTCAGCTGTAACATAAGGCGCTTACATGACCACTGAAATGAGGAATCACATTGTACGGTTTCTTAGTCAGTGGAAGGATATTATCATTGAAAGGAAGGGGAATATACACATGCAATTTAATTTAGTATTATTTAAAGCACATTTAAAGTTTTAATGATTCTTAGAGACCATAAGCTTGTAGCAGTTCTTTTATGAAATCTCTACTGTAGCTATGAGTCTTATCTACAGGGCATTATGGGTATAAGCAGACAAATAAAGGCCATAATTATTATACTTCCAATAAGTGTTCAATTTTCAGCCAATTCAACTTTATACTTATGAACTTACAACAACATAATAAATTATCTTCACTCTTTTACAAATATTGGCACTATTAGGTCCTGAAACTATTCCATCCAAGACCTTTGTGGTTTTGTATAAGTTAAATCCACACTTCTTTTGTAAATATCTTGGAATATTTATGAGATAATCATGCATAATGAATATCTACAAACAGTGTTCAATTAAACGTCCTTTGGCAATACAATCCAATGTTGATGCCGACACAATCTCTTTACATTCACGCAGCACGAATATTCACTTGTCTACATCGACACATATATCATTAGTAATTAGTCATTTGTTACCTCTCTATTGGGGTAATTGTTTATTTCCCTAGTTATGGGCATAGCAACTGAGATTGATTGGCTATTTATCATTGGTTTGATCACAATACATCGATCATGCGGCCATGATTGACCTTGAACACATTTATCTTTGATATGTATAGTTTCGGGACATCGACTAAAAAGAGAAAAAACAATTCTGATAATCAAACACAGTACACAATATTCATATAATGCCCAAAGAACCCTACACATTCCCTGGTCCACTTAACACACCCAATCCCAATTACAAAGTTCTTGAATTCCAATGCAGACTGCTGTTTCACATTAAATTCAAATGTATCATCACTGGGAATCTTGTTTATACTGGTCACCATTGTAACAACCTAAATCGCTGAAATTTCTGTATGTTACCAACCTATGAAAACAAACCAATTTATAAACAGGATCAGATGGCAGTATTTCAAAATTCATTGGTTGCGGGTTCAAACCCGGCCCAGGCCGATGGTTTTTAAGTGTGCTTAAAAACGACAGCTCCATGTCAGTAGATTTACTGGCATGTAAAAGAACTCCTGCAGGACAAAATTCCGGCACACCGGCGACGCTGATGTGATCCTGGCAATTGACAGCGTCGTTAAACAACAAAATCATTTTCAAAATTCACTAAGCAATCACTATTTTTCAAAATGAAAATCTTCTTCCAAACCATTAAATCCCTGGATCCATTTAATTGTTTTAATAATTTAACCTCTGGATTTAATTTAATCCTTAGTTGGTAACCCAAGGTGGTAACAGTAGCTTGAAGGGTAGAGCAGCCACATGTAAAGTGCTCCGGTCTGTGGTTCAAATCCCGGCTGTGGCATTGAATTTTTCAGTTCCAATTCTACCTCTCTAATGAGACAGAATATTGACCAATAGAAAATCGTTCATATAAATGTTTATTAAGAGTGTATAAATTTCTAGTTCTTGTTTGGGTATATCAGGAACTTATTTTTAATATTCAGGATAGCCAATGTTTTCTTGTTATTAGATAGTCTGATGTGTTCAACCAATAAAAACTATTTGCACGGATGAATACAAAAAATGGCGGTGTGTCGTACCAAAGCGACGCCAAGGACTATTTTCATTAGTGTCTGTATGCTCAAGATGATAAGACGTGTTTTTTGGTAGTGTGTGAACATGGAACTTTCACCAAACTTTTATCCAGAGTAGATTCTACCAAATAATTTAATTGTGAAAGTTGTTGATTAATTAATATGGTGCTGAGAGTGTAAAATAACGAAGTGTTAATGAATAAATATGTTGTGATAAAGGAACATTGATTTATGCATTCCATTCTGTAACCACGACCCTGTAAATAGGAATCGTGTCTGCTATCACAGTATTTCATCTTTCAGTAAGAACATTATTCCTGCTGCTATCTAATAATCTTTATAAAAACAGCACCACTAATAAATAAATGCCATTGGGTAGAGTAAATAATGTGAATGCAACTTATCACACTTTTTTCAGTTTGATACCGTTTCTCCAATCTCCATGTTGCAACTTTGTCACCATCTACTGTAGAATAATACTTTTATAATTCATACATCTTATTGCATTGTACAGCATGAGTGTGTAATACTTCTTGAACAATTTAATTAAAATTTCAGATGAATCTCCGGATCACAAATGGATCATATTTGATGGACCAGTCGATGCTGTATGGATTGAAAATATGAACAGTGTTATGGATGACAAAATCTTAACACTTATCAACAGTGAAAGAATAACAATGCCTCATCAGGTTTGTTTACATATTGTAGTTTTAATGGAGTATTTCTACAAAATACTTTTACAAACACATTTTTCTATGTGCCATACATTAATCAAGATATACTTTTATTACACATTTCATTGTAGGTATAAGGGGAATACAGTTATACAATAATTTCATGAAGAATAAAGTTAAATAAACTAACATATCTTTTCACTTTCTCTACTACGTATGGTAAAGTAGGAAGTATTGTAGCCGACCCAAAAATTTGATGCCAAGATTTCACCGGAAATATATGAATTGAGGTCCCCTGAATAAAAAAAATTTAAAAAAAAATAATTTTTAGAAAAGGTCCTTGTGTGTGTCTGTCCGCCTGAGGACAGCATAACTGAAAAATGACAAGTCGATTAAAAACCAAAGTTGGTATTTAAGAGGTGGAATCAGGACTGAAAAGTTCAATGCCATAGTCGTGATTTGAACCATGGATTGTACTGTTGTACTGGTAAGTTGGCCATGGTATCTTAGTGGTTTAACTAGCCGCTCAATAAGCGGAAGATCCGTGGTTCAAATCCCGGCTATGGCATTGAATTTTTCAGTCCTGATTCCACATCTTAAAACATTGCCCACACATAGCTTGTGTTTAAAAGCACCAGCAGTAAGCTTATTGGCATAAATAAATAATAGTTGGTATTTAGTTATTATTTATTTATGCCAACAAACTTACTGTTGGTGTTTTTAAACACACAAACTGTGTGTTCTACCTCTGAGTTGGTATTTAAGTTTAATATTTTTCAAGGATGTGACACGAAGATTTTGAAGAAAATTGTTTCACCCTAAACTACCCTTTACATGGAAAATTTGACAAAAATTTTGAGTTTCTTGAAAATGACACATGATTTTGATTAAAATACCATATGTCTGAGATATTTTTATGACAAATGAAATGTATATCTTGAATTTTCTGGCTATAGCCCATGAAGTCCTATTTACTTGGGATGATTTTTTAATAACTGGTAAACCGTAAGAGATAGACCAAGTCTTATTGCACAAAATATGTAGATCTTGCTAAAACACACAATTTATATCCAAATAAATTTTTTTGTAGAGTGAACCATTTTGGAGATATTGCTCATTATTTGTGTAAGTTTTGGAGAACTTATACTCCCACCAAATGGAACATTGCTGTTCATTTGTTTATATGTTAACCATGCAAAGAGAACAGAATTTGAAGGCTTTAAAAGATTTGACTGGCTCAAAGCCTACGGTATTCCCATATTCTCCTTGTGTCTAGAAGGAAATAAGCAATAAGATAATTTCTGTAAATGTTTAACTCAAGCTACACGAAGAAGATAGAGGAATAAGAGTTTGTAAGAATGGTTTGCACAAGAGTAGAGAAAGTCATGTGAGTGCAACGCATCAGATTTTTATATTTAAAAATCATTTTCACTCTGCAAAATTTTTAATAATTTAATTAAGTCATTTTACAGTATTTTTTCCACCCCAAGTTCCAAAGAATGCCATTGTTAAACTGTTTGCATTACCAAAGTTGTCCTTTTCTGCACAGTGTGCAAAAATGGTTTATTTTATACTGTGTTCAAAGAAAAATATTTATACATACTATACAAAATTATCAACTCATTTATGGCTTCTTCTTTGTCAACGTTCTCTTCATGGTTTTGTGGTGGTTTGTATTACAGTGGCAACAGATCGTGGCTACATTGTCAAGCTATCAGTTCCAGCTACAGGGCGTTATGGGTGCAAGAAAATTCTGATGTGATGTTATTGCTTTTAATGACAACCACGTTTTTTTCTTTGTGAATCTAAATTTATCATTTGTTTAGACACTTTAAAAAATTATCTTCTTTTTAACCTTTTCACTGCTGACATATCATTACCTGGGCAAACCCCTCCATGATAAGTTTTCAGAAAACAAACATTTTAAAAATACCGATAAAGCCATGCAAAACTATTGTAAATGACATAGAAACTCACCACAGATGATGTAGACTGTCCTAGATAATCCACATTGTAATAATTGTTGTTTTTAAATTATATGTTGGGAAGCATATGCAACACTCGCAACACAGGGTTGTCCACATGGGTCCACTAGTATACATTTTTCTGTCTGGCATTATGTAACGTCAATGCACTGGTTTGTTACTTGCAAAATAAAAATATGTTGTTGTTGTTAGCTAATGCTGGACTTCTTACAATGAAGTCATTAATCCTCTTGCTCTCCAATATTTTTCACTGATGGGGCACTAGAAGTAGCCGGGCATATTTGAAGGTGGTCTCGGTCCATTTCCTCTTGCAGATCACATAGAGGGCAGAGTGGTGAAGAATTTATCCCAATTTTGCTTAAATGTTTTGCCAGACAATCATGTCCTGTAATCAACCTGAAGGTTGCAACTGCTGTTTTTCGAGGATACTCAGGAATTACTGTTTGAAAGTTTGGTAGTTCCCATCTTTTATTTTTTGATTTTTCATAGTAATATTTTGCAATAATTTTTTTCAATTCAGAGTTGACTAATCTTTTAGCTGCATAAAATGGTAGATTAACTATAGATTTTTGTACACCGCTGGTACCCTTTTTTGCAAGAAAATCAGCTTTCTCATTACCACTCAGTCCACAGTGAGCTGGTATCCATTGGAAGACTAGGTGTTTTTGAAGTGCTGTTAGATGGGTAAGGATTTTCCAACATTCTATAATTGTTTGGTTTTTTGGTGACAACTTGGAAGTAATTGCTATAATTGCTGCCCTGGAATCTGAGAGAATAACTGCTTGATGAAAATGTGAAATTCTGTACAAAAGATTTTGTAGGACCATTCGAATTGCTTCAATTTCTCCATCAAAGTTTGTAGTTCTATAACTTAAAGATTTGTAATAGGAAAAGAGATGACATGTGACTCCAGCACCTGCTCCATCTTGGTTTGATATAAATGATCCATCAGTATAAGTATGGAGCCATTCGTGTTCTGGAAATCTAGTATGAATTGTCTCTAATGCCAATAATTTTAGAACTCTAGTTGGAGTATCACTTTTCTTAACTTCTTCTGTCAGGTGTAAATAATATGTGATGTCTAATGTTTGTGTCGGATTGACTTTAGATATGAAGTTTTCCTTTCAATTAGGAAGGTATACATTCTTCTTGATGTCTTGAATTTTTGAAAGAAAGCTCTCCGGAGTCTTTAGTGTATATCTAGAATTTCTCTTGTGTCATGTATTGAATGGGAGTCTGATCAACTTTTTGTGTTGAATAAGAGCCGCTTTTTCTATTTCATATTCAATGGGGCATTGGTTGGTTAGTATTTCCATAGCTGCTATTGGTGTGGTTTTGATAGCACCTGTAATTAATCTCAGACTTTGGTTTTGAAAGATTTGAATCTTTTTTGTGTTTGCTGTTACAAGAACTTCGCTGCAGTAAGTAAATAATGGCTTTATATATACATTGTATGTTGTGTTAAGAGTTGCTCTGGAACATCCCCACTTCATTCCTGTTAGACGTTTTAACAGTGAAAGGCACCTCTCTGCTCTTTGTATTACATTTTCTATTTGTTTGGTACATGTAAGTTTGGTATCAAATGTAACTCCTAAATACTTTGCTTCCTTTGTTTCTGGTAATTGTTGACCCTCAAAATTTAGTTTTATTTTTAGTGGTTTTTTTCTTCGTGAAAAGATTTGGTAGTTTGATTTTGTTGTATTAACAGTCATTAAATTTTCTTTGGTCCACTTTTGTAGGTTGTTTAAGGATTGTTGCATGGTTTTTTCTAGTTCTGTACTTTTTTTTTTGGTTTTGAAGCCCAAATTACTAAGTCATCAGCAAATAGTGCACACTTCACACCTGATTCTTGTATTTGTTGTGGGAGAACATAGTTATTCATTTTTTATATGTCAATCGTGCAAAGAGAATGGAATTTAAAAGCTTTCACAGATTTAACTATCACTCAAAGTCTACTGTATTCGCATATTCCTCATGTACCTACAAGGAAATAAGCAATAAGATAATTTCTATTAATGTTTGTCTCAACTAAACGGAGTGTGTGAGTGAGTGAGTGAATGAGTAAGTGATTAGGGTTTAAGGGCCCGTCGACAGCTAGGTCATTAGAGCCCCAACATGAAGAAGATATAGGAATAAGAGCCTGTAACAATGGTTAATGCAAGAGTGTGAGTGCAACACATCACATTTTTAATATTGCGATGCTGGTCGATGACAGCAGCAACACAGCGAAAGTTTGGGGCCAGACTGCCTCACCCCACTGGCAGTGTGTATCAAAGGCACTCAAAGTCAGGCTGTTTCATGCAACTGTTTGTTCACTCATGACAACAATCAGCGGCAGCACAAAGGTTTTTTGAGTGTCCAGCAACTGGTATATTTGTAGAAATTCCAGAAAAGGTGAAGTTCAAGAGACGCCCATGTTACGTCATCTTCGCTATATGTTCTGCCATTGTGATTGTTGTCGTGTGTTCACAGCAGTTGCACGAGGTAGCCTGAGCTTGAGCACCTTTGATACACTGCCAGTGAGGTAAGGCAGCCCTGCCCCAACCATCCTTTGTGTGTGTGGGCTCGGTCACAATATGGAAATACAAGAGAAGCCTGCAAACCAGACTAGGGAAACACTAAAAAATTTAAAACCTAAGGAAATAGGCAAATCTGGTATAATCAACAATTTTGGTCAACAGAATACAACATTAAACAGGAAGTAGAACTATTATTTATTTACGCCAAGAAACTCAATGCTGGTGTTTCTAAGGGGAGATTATATTGCCAATCTCGCCAATGTTAAATTCATCACTTTTAGGTACAATTATTTCACAAACTATATAAGATAGAAGTTTGAAATTTGTTGTTGTTGTTGTTAGCTAATGCTGGATTTCTGACAATGAAGTCATTAATCCTCTTGCTCTCCAATATTTTTCACTGATGGATGGGGCATTAGAAGTGGCCGGGCATATTTGAAGGTGGTCTCGATCCATTTCCTCTTGCAGATCACATAGAGGGCAGAGTGGTGAAGAATATATCCCAATTCTGTTTAAATGTTTTGCCAGACAATCATGTCCTGTAATCAACCTGAAGGTTGCAACTGCTGTTTTTCGAGGATACTCAGGAATTACTGTTTGAATGTTTGGTAGTTCCCATCTTTTATTTTTTTATTTTTCATAGTAATATTTTTCAATAATTTTTTTTAATTCAGAGTTGACTAATCTTTTAGCTGCATAAAATGGTAAATTAACTATTGATTTCTTCACATTGCCAGTACCCTTTTTTGCAAGAAAATCAGCTTTCTCATTACCACTCAGTCCACAGTGAGCTGGTATCCATTGGAAGACTAGGTGTTTTTGAAGTGCTGTTAGATGGGTAAGGATTTTCCAACATTCTATAATTGTTTGGTTTTTTGGTGACAACTTGGAAGTAATTGCTATGATTGCTGCCCTGGAATCTGAGAGAATAACTGCTTGATGAAAATGTGAAATTCTGTACAAAAGATTTTGTAGGGCCATTCGAATTGCTTCAATTTCTCCATCAAAGTTTGTAGTTCCATAACTTAAAGATTTGTAATAGGAAAAGAGGTGACATGTGACTCCAGCACCTGCTCCATCTTGGTTTGATATAAATGATCCATCAGTATAAATATGGAGCCATTCATGTTCTGGAAATCTAGTATGGATTGTCTCTAATGCCAATAATTTTAGATCACTAGTTGGAGTATCACTTTTCTTAACTTCTTCTGTCAGGTGTAAATAATATGTGATGTCTAATGTTTGTGTCGGATTGACTTTAGATATGAAGTTTTCCTTTGAATTAGGAAGGTATAAATTCTTCTTGATGTCTTGAATTTTGGAAAGAAAGCTCTCCTGAGTCTTTAGTGTATGTGTAAAATTTCTCTTGTGCCATGTATTGAATGGGAGTCTGATCAACTTTTTGTGTTGAATAAGAGCCGCTTTTTCTATTTCATATTCAATGGGGCATTGGTTGGTTAGTATTTCCATAGCTGCTATTGGTGTGGTTTTGATAGCACCTGTAATTAATCTCAGACTTTGTTTTTGAAAGATTTGAATCTTTTTTGTGTTTGCTGTTACAAGAACTTCGCTGCAGTAAGTAAATAATGGTTTTATATATACATTGTATGTTGTGTTACGAGTTGCTCTGGAACATCCCCACTTTATTCCTGTTAGACGTTTTAACAGTGAAAGGCGCCTCTCTGCTCTTTGTATTACATTTTCTATTTGTTTGGTCCATGTAAGTTTAGTATCAAATGTAACTCCTAAATACTTTGCTTCCTTTGTTTCTGGTAATTGTTGACCCTCAAAATTTAGTTTTATTTTTAGTGGTTTTTTTCTTCGTGAAAAGATTTGGTAGTTTGATTTTGTTGTATTAACAGTCATTAAATTTTCTTTGGTCCACCGTTGTAATTTGGTTAAGGATTGTTGCATGGTTTTTTCTAGTTCTGTACTTTTGCTTTTTGGTTTTGAAGTCCACATTACTAAGTCATCAGCAAATAGTGCACACTTCACACCTGATTCTTGTATTTGTTGTGGCAGATCGTTAATAAATATATTAAAAAGTGTTGTGCTTAGCACTGCGCCCTGTGGTAAGCCACAGTGTAGTTGTTTGCATTTAGATATGTTTCTTCCATATCTGGTTGCAATAAAGCGTTGTGTTCGGAAACGACATAGCCATGAAAACATTGGACCTTGTATCCCTATTTTTTTTACTTTCTTTAGTAGTTTTGTTCTGCATATAGAATCATATGCACTTTGGAAGTCAGTAAAAACTGATAAATTATCTTCTTTTCTATTGAAGGAGTCTTTGATTTCTTGACTGAGAAGTAAGACTTGTTCATTTGTAGAGTGGAACTCTCTGAATCCAGCTTGACATGGGGAAATTAAATTTTGTGATTCTAGGAACCAATTTAACCTGTTTGACACCATTCTTTCCATCACTTTTGCTATTATGCTGGTAAGAGCTATCGGTCTATAATTTTTTATTTCTGACACTGTTTTGTCTTTCTTCAAGAGTGGGACAATTATTGCCTTTCGCCATTCAGCAGGTACAGTGGTTTTCCAGGATAGATTGTAGAGTTTTAGTAGTTGTTGTTTTGCTGTTTTTCCAAGGTTTTTTATGAACTCTGGATGTATGTGATCAGGTCCAGGAGACTTTTTGTTTTTTAGATTATTAATTGCAATGTTCAGTTCTTGCATATTAAAATTTTGAAAAAAGATATTGCACTGAGTGTTAGGATTACATTCCTTTTCTTGTTTCAAATCTTTCTTAAATTCTTTACGTTCCTTTTTATTATTTCTTGTTACTTTATGTGAATTAGCATAATATTTATTGAATGTTTTGGCTATGGCTGCATCAGTAGTTAATATTTTATTGTGGTGTATGATAGGTGTGCTGTTGTTTTCTTTCCTACCCTTGACATTTTTTATGAACTTATGAGCTTTGTTACCATCTGTCCTATAATCCATTTTTTCTGGGAAATTATTAAAGTAATTCTTTTTAGCAGTATTAATTTCTTTTTTTAGTGAGGCACATTTCTTCTGCCATATTTATGTATCCAATATGTTTTTTGTTTGTTCAGCTGTATTTCTAGCTATATCCCTTTGCTTTTTCAGTTCTTCTAACTGGGGGTTCCAAAAGGGTATGAAATTTTTTATTCTTCCCCTAGGAATATGTTTTTTTGCGGTTTCTAGGATGACTTTACAGAAATTTTTGTTCAAATGATCTGGTTGGTCATGTAGCTGTGAGTTTGTTTGTTCTTTAAATTTATGTTCCCGTTCAGTTTTATATTTGATCCAATCTGCTTTTTTGAAGTTCCAATACAGATTCATGTGACATTGACTGTTATTTGTATTATCTAGTTTTATATCAGCAATTACTGCTCTGTGACCAGAACTTGGATCTTCTATAACTTGTTTTTTAATTTTTGAAACAATATCTGTTGTAGCTAACAAGAGGTCTGGGTTACTGCCTGCTCCAGAGTAATGTATGAAGGTTGTGGGATCTTCTTTACTATAAATCAGTTCAAAAGTTGTGGTATTCAAAATTTCTTCCACTATCTTCCCTGTAGAATCCACTTTTTCATAACCCCATCTTTTGGAATGAGCATTGAAATCCCCAATTACGATTGTTTTATTTAATTGGTCAATAAGAGAGAGATCTGGTTCATTCCTGGGAGGATTGTAAATACTGTATAAATGTTGATGTGTTTTGTTATCCCAAAAGTTTAACTTTATTAATTCACTTTTATCTGTGTTATCCATTTCTTTAACAATTTCAAAGGAGAATTTAATATCCTTTTTGACTCCAACTAATATTCCACTACTTATCTGTCTATTTTTGGGTAGTAGGTGTAGTAGAAAACCAGTAAAATTGAAGTATTTAATTATTATTTATTTATGCCAACAAACTTACTGTTGGTGTTTTTAAACACACAAGCCGTGGGTGGGCAAAGTTTAAGAGGTAGAACCGGAACTTAAAAATTCAATGCCACAACTGGGATTTGAACCACAGACCTTCCGCTTGCCGGGCGGACGCTCTACCACTGAGCTATTGTGACAAACTGCCAGAATGGCATTAAATTCTCAAGCCAGTTGGTATTTTTCCTGGTAAACCACAAAGGCAGTCTCACATCAGAGACAATTACCCCAATGGTGACTTACTATTGCAAGTACTTTATATCCCAGGATTAAATAACCTTCACATGGTAATTATTATTTATTTATGCCAACAAACTTACTGTTGGTGTTTTTAAACACACAAGCCGTGTGTGGGCAAAGTTTAAGAGGTAGAACCGGAACCTAAAAATTCAATGCCACAACTGGGATTTGAACCACAGACCTTCAGCTTGCCGGGCGGACGCTCTACCACTGAGCTATTGTGACAAACTGCCAGAATGGCATTAAATTCTCAAGCCAGTTCGTATTTTTCCTGGTAAACCACAAAGGCAGTCTCACATCAGAGACAATTACCCCAATGGTGACTTACTATTGCAAGTACTTTATATCCCAGGATTAAATAACCTTCACATGGTAATTATTATTTATTTATGCCAACAAACTTACTGTTGGTGTTTTTAAACACACAAGCCGTGTGTGGGCAAAGTTTAAGAGGTAGAACCGGAACTTAAAAATTCAATGCCACAACTGGGATTTGAACCACAGACCTTCAGCTTGCCGGGCGGACGCTCTACCACTGAGCGATTGTGACAAACTGCCAGAATGGCATTAAATTCTCAAGCCAGTTCGTATTTTTCCTGGTAAACCACAAAGGCAGTCTCACATCAGAGACAATTACCCCAATGGTGACTTACTATTGCAAGTACTTTATATCCCAGGATTAAATAACCTTCACATGGTAATTATTATTTATTTATGCCAACAAACTTACTGTTGGTGTTTTTAAACACACAAGCCGTGTGTGGGCAAAGTTTAAGAGGTAGAACCGGAACTTAAAAATTCAATGCCACAACTGGGATTTGAACCACAGACCTTCAGCTTGCCGGGCGGACGCTCTACCACTGAGCGATTGTGACAAACTGCCAGAATGGCATTAAATTCTCAAGCCAGTTCGTATTTTTCCTGGTAAACCACAAAGGCAGTCTCACATCAGAGACAATTACCCCAATGGTGACTTACTATTGCAAGTACTTTATATCCCAGGATTAAATAACCTTCACATGGTAATTATTATTTATTTATGCCAACAAACTTACTGTTGGTGTTTTTAAACACACAAGCCGTGGGTGGGCAAAGTTTAAGAGGTAGAACCGGAACTTAAAAATTCAATGCCACAACTGGGATTTGAACCACAGACCTTCCGCTTGCCGGGCGGACGCTCTACCACTGAGCTATTGTGACAAACTGCCAGAATGGCATTAAATTCTCAAGCCAGTTCGTATTTTTCCCGGTAAACCACAAAGGCAGTCTCACATCAGAGACAATTACCCCAATGGTGACTTACTATTGCAAGTACTTTATATCCCAAGATTAAATAACCTTCACATGGTAATTATTATTTATTTATGCCAACAAACTTACTGTTGGTGTTTTTAAACACACAAGCCGTGGGTGGGCAAAGTTTAAGAGGTAGAACCGGAACTTAAAAATTCAATGCCACAACTGGGATTTGAACCACAGACCTTCAGCTTGCCGGGCGGACGCTCTACCACTGAGCTATTGTGACAAACTGCCAGAATGGCATTAAATTCTCAAGCCAGTTGGTATTTTTCCTGGTAAACCACAAAGGCAGTCTCACATCAGAGACAATTACCCCAATGGTGACTTACTATTGCAAGTACTTTATATCCCAGGATTAAATAACCTTCACATGGTAATTATTATTTATTTATGCCAACAAACTTACTGTTGGTGTTTTTAAACACACAAGCCGTGTGTGGGCAAAGTTTAAGAGGTAGAACCGGAACTTAAAAATTCAATGCCACAACTGGGATTTGAACCAAAGACCTTCAGCTTGCCGGGCGGACGCTCTACCACTGAGCTATTGTGACAAACTGCCAGAATGGCATTAAATTCTCAAGCCAGTTCGTATTTTTCCTGGTAAACCACAAAGGCAGTCTCACATCAGAGACAATTACCCCAATGGTGACTTACTATTGCAAGTACTTTATATCCCAGGATTAAATAACCTTCACATGGTAATTATTATTTATTTATGCCAACAAACTTACTGTTGGTGTTTTTAAACACACAAGCCGTGTGTGGGCAAAGTTTAAGAGGTAGAACCGGAACTTAAAAATTCAATGCCACAACTGGGATTTGAACCACAGACCTTCAGCTTGCCGGGCGGACGCTCTACCACTGAGCGATTGTGACAAACTGCCAGAATGGCATTAAATTCTCAAGCCAGTTCGTATTTTTCCTGGTAAACCACAAAGGCAGTCTCACATCAGAGACAATTACCCCAATGGTGACTTACTATTGCAAGTACTTTATATCCCAGGATTAAATAACCTTCACATGGTAATTATTATTTATTTATGCCAACAAACTTACTGTTGGTGTTTTTAAACACACAAGCCGTGTGTGGGCAAAGTTTAAGAGGTAGAACCGGAACTTAAAAATTCAATGCCACAACTGGGATTTGAACCACAGACCTTCCGCTTGCCGGGCGGACGCTCTACCACTGAGCTATTGTGACAAACTGCCAGAATGGCATTAAATTCTCAAGCCAGTTGGTATTTTTCCTGGTAAACCACAAAGGCAGTCTCACATCAGAGACAATTACCCCAATGGTGACTTACTATTGCAAGTACTTTATATCCCAGGATTAAATAACCTTCACATGGTAATTATTATTTATTTATGCCAACAAACTTACTGTTGGTGTTTTTAAACACACAAGCCGTGTGTGGGCAAAGTTTAAGAGGTAGAACCGGAACTTAAAAATTCAATGCCACAACTGGGATTTGAACCACAGACCTTCAGCTTGCCGGGCAGACGCTCTACCACTGAGCGATTGTGACAAACTGCCAGAATGGCATTAAATTCTCAAGCCAGTTCGTATTTTTCCCGGTAAACCACAAAGGCAGTCTCACATCAGAGACAATTACCCCAATGGTGACTTACTATTGCAAGTACTTTATATCCCAAGATTAAATAACCTTCACATGGTAATTATTATTTATTTATGCCAACAAACTTACTGTTGGTGTTTTTAAACACACAAGCCGTGGGTGGGCAAAGTTTAAGAGGTAGAACCGGAACTTAAAAATTCAATGCCACAACTGGGATTTGAACCACAGACCTTCCGCTTGCCGGGCGGACGCTCTACCACTGAGCTATTGTGACAAACTGCCAGAATGGCATTAAATTCTCAAGCCAGTTCGTATTTTTCCTGGTAAACCACAAAGGCAGTCTCACATCAGAGACAATTACCCCAATGGTGACTTACTATTGCAAGTACTTTATATCCCAGGATTAAATAACCTTCACATGGTAATTATTATTTATTTATGCCAACAAACTTACTGTTGGTGTTTTTAAACACACAAGCCGTGTGTGGGCAAAGTTTAAGAGGTAGAACCGGAACTTAAAAATTCAATGCCACAACTGGGATTTGAACCAAAGACCTTCAGCTTGCCGGGCGGACGCTCTACCACTGAGCTATTGTGACAAACTGCCAGAATGGCATTAAATTCTCAAGCCAGTTCGTATTTTTCCTGGTAAACCACAAAGGCAGTGGTCATTTGTTAGATTGGCTTCCTGTATGAAAAATAGATCCATATTATAGTCAAATACAATTTTAATCAGTTCTACTCTTTTTGTTTGTGTGAGACCACCCGCATTCCATTGTAGAAGTCTGAGTTAGATCTTCTATTAATATAATGTTTTGGTTCTCGAGAAGTAGTCCCCGCCCGGAGATCCGAATGGGGGACTATTTTAACTCCGGAACATTTTACACCTCGAGTCATATTGCATAAATATTGAAGAGACTTAGCAATAAATGTAACCGCTTTTTAGAGAGCACCATATTTTTATGTTTTGGTGGTCACATCGCTCTCTCACAACCCCCAGAATGTCTGGAGGACCACACCTGTCGTTGGTTTACGGGTCTCACCGACCTGACCGGGAGAGTTATCAAAATAAATTCACCGACCATATCCTCTTATTACCAATCAGAGGACGTATACATGCCATGCCAGGTCAGCATGTTAGGGGTTAAGGTTTTATAGAGAAATTAGAGAAATGGAGAGGTTGGAAAAATAAAGACTCCCTAGCCTTCTGGAACCCTAATAGCATCGGGCTGAACAAGGTAAGGTCAGATAGAAAAGTTACAGTGAGGAGCAAAACACTAGTAAGTGGAAATAATGTTCTGCTCAGCTTGGGTACCTTGTGGTCGCTATTCACATATCCCCTAGACACCAGTAAGTGGAAGTAATGTTCTGCTCAGCTTGGGTACCTTGTGGTCGCTATTCACATATCCCCTAGACGGAGACCCCTGAGTTGTGAGATTTACCTATTGGCCAAAATAGTGATCCTAGTCGTAGAAATGAAAGAGTGTGAGGACATAACACAATGGATCACTATTTTAAAAGGTAATATTCACTATCTCAATGCATATTACCTTTTAAAACTACAATCCATTGTGTTATGTCATCAAATGTAACTCCTAAATACTTTGCTTCCTTTGTTTCTGGTAATTGTTGACCCTCAAAATTTAGTTTTATTTTTAGTGGTTTTTTTCTTAGTGAAAAGATTTGGTAGTTTGATTTTGTTGTATTAACAGTCATTAAATTTTCTTTGGTCCACCTTTGTAAGTTGCTTAAGGATTGTTGCATGGTTTTTTCTAGTTCTGTACTTTTGCTTTTTGGTTTTGAAGTCCACATTACTAAGTCATCAGCAAATAGTGCACACTTCACACCTGATTCTTGTATTTGTTGTGGCAGATCGTTAATAAATATATTAAAAAGTGTAGTGCTGAGCACTGCGGCGTGTGGTAAGCCAAGGTGTACTTGTTTATATTTAGATATATCTCTTCCACATCTGGTAGCAATAAAGCGTTGAGTTAGGAAATGACATACCATGAAAACATTGGACCTTGTATCCCTATCTTTTTTTTTACTTTCTTTAGTAGTTTTGTTCTGCATATAGAATCATATGCACTTTGGAAATCAATAAAAACTGATAAATTATCTTCTTTTCTATTGAAGGAGTCTTTGATTTCTTGTCTGAGAAGTACGACTTGTTCATTTGTAGAGTGGAACTCTCTGAATCCAGCTTGACATGGGGATATTGAACTTTGTGATTCTAGAAACCAATTTAACCTGTTTGACACCATTCTTTCTATAAGTTTGAAATTTTGAGCGGTCTTTTTTCAGATATATGTGTATGCAGCAGGCTAAAAATATTAAGATTTTTCTATGTAGTTGCTGAGAAATAATTTTTTCTTACAGTTACAATTTGTTTCATTAAATTTTCTTACAAGACATATTTTAATATTAAATTACTTTCTTATTTCACCAATTTTTTAAACCTGTTGTATAAAGGATGGTAATGTTTATGTCGTGTAAAAATTTCACACTTCTAGGTTTAATAGTTTCTGTGAAAAGTTTACCAATGTCATCAAAAAATGCAATGCCGGGAAATATTCAGTAAAGTTTACATTCCATTTCATAAATGTATGAAGACTGAGAAGCTTCTACATACTTAATTAGGTTTTTGCATTTAGTTTTGTGATTCAGCTCTCTTGCTCCGCATCTATCTTTCCCTTTTAAGTCTCTTAATATCTCTCCCTCTCCACAATCTCTTTTTCTCTCTCGTTTTCTGGGTTAGAGGCATGAAAGAATCATATTGGTTTAGAGCTATATAATCTCTGCAGAAAAAGGGGCATAACCAGTACATGCAGTGTGACAGTAAATGACAGATAATATGACCTTAGACTCTCGAATTTGAAAAAAATTTGGGGTATTCTTATCATAGATATGTTGTTAGCTGTAGGAATTTTGAACTTTCCAGTCCTGATTCCACCTCTTATACATTGCCCACACATGGCTTGTGTGTTTAAAACCACCAGCATTGAGTTTGTTGGCATAAGTATATAATAATTACCATCTGAATGTTACTTAAACCCAGGACATAAAGTACTTACTATTGTATGGGGTATTTATCTCTGATGTGGGATTCCCTTGCGGTCTAACTGGGAAAGTACGTATCAGTTGGGGAATTTAATATCATACTGGCAAGTTGGTCATGGTAGTTTAGTGGTTAGAGCAGCTGCTCGAAAAGTGGAAGATCAATGGTTCAAATCCCGAGTATGGCATTGAATTTTTGAGCCCTGATTCCACCTCTTAGGAAATAGAGCTTTTAAAACATGTCAAAATGCCACCAGAACTGACAGTATGAGAAAAAAACTTCACATCACCAAAAATGCAGTGAAGTTATCTACTAGACAGCTAGATAGCAGTAAAACTAGCACTAAGTAGGGGATCCCCCTCCAGAAATCAGAATAAAGCTGATGATGAAGAACAAACGTCTTTGAAACATTTTCTGAGTGAAAACTTAGTAAGTAAAACTAAGTGTCACCAATCTACTGGCAATTTTGTCAATAGACTGGTGGTGTTAAATATTTCTACTGTTTGTAATCACTCCTAATAACTTAGTTTTAATGTCTGTTTCCAGAGATGAGGACTGGTTCCTTAACCAGGTGGATGCAACACTTGGGAAATTTTATGATGTGACATTCCGCAGTTTGTGGCCAACAAATGCAGTGTTAATATTTTATGACTTTGTGAATCTATACGGCATGTATGCGGACCTAGATGATATAGCGAAGTTAAGGAAGTATTTGGAAGAACAGATGCAAGAATACAATGATTCTCCGGGTGTAGTTGCTATGAGCCTTGTGCTGTTTACTGATGCAACACAACACATCACTAGAATTGTGCGTGTTGTTTCACAGCCCAGAGGGAATATGCTCACCATTGGAATAGGTACATAATCTTCTGCTGGTCTGTCTAACACTTGAACCAAACTTTTTTTAGTGTGATTTTCAATGCTTTATGAATGAAATTGATATTTATATGTGTATGTGCTACAAAAAGGATAAAAAAACACATTTTGACTTTCTGTAGCCACCCGATTTATAATAGGCGGCACAGTTATTGTATTTCACCTAATATGCTTTGAGGTCTCCTAAATCCAAAGTCTAGCACTTTTACTTTCTCTAATATGTACTATAGTAATGTGGAGGAAATATTGTATTCTACCAAAAAATTTGATGTCCAGATTACACCAGAAATATGTTTTGAGGCCCCCTGAATCCAAAAAGCATTTTTAGAAAAAGGCCTGTGTTTGTGGTTGTGGGGGTGGTTGTGTGTGTGGGTTGGGTGTGTGTCTGTGTTCCTACTGAAAGTAGCTGCTACAGAAATTAATAAATTTATATTGTCAAAATGCCTTAACAAAATAAAAGTGGTCAAATTAAATAGAGGTATAACAAATGCTGTACAAAACCAATGAAAGTGGACAAAATCTAGCCAAAAGCTCCTTATAAATATGTATGCAATATTTCAGGTGGCAGTGGCAGACAGTCTTTGTTACGCATTGCATCATACATTTGTGAATATCAGGTTTTCCAAATTGAAGTAAATAAGAATTATGGAGTACCAGAGTTCAAAGAAGACCTTAAAGTTCTGTACAAACTAACAGGATTGGAATTGAGACCCACAGCATTTGTCTTTAGTGATGTACAGGTGAGTAGAAATCTCTTTAGTAGAGATGTGGGTAATCTTGTCGAATATGGGCTTAGGGATCGTGTAATGCAGAGTACAACGTATGAGAAATGAAAGTAACCAGCGGTAGTAAAGCATTATTTTAATGATGGAAATGTGCAGATGGCAATGCCTAAAGATGAGAATGGAGGTAACTTCTGACAATATGTGTACATAGGTGATGTAAATACGAAGAAAAAGAGAAAGTTTTCCTTCTTTCTTTACCTCATTACCCTCCCCTTATGTAGGACTTACACTCCCTAGGATTTACAAGTGCCTAGGGTCAGGCACCTGTCAGGGAGCAGAGGAACCTCTGGACCATGCAGAATGAAGACCTGGGAGCAGGTGGTCAGCCAAGCACCAGGTAAGAGACTGAAGAAAAGGATGATATGAAATGAAGGCAAAATTGATGAATGGAAAGGTGATGATGGAGCAATCGGTGGAATGAGTGGTGGGGGAAACTGGAGAACCCAGAGAAAATTTGCCCAGACGCCGCTTCATCCACCACGAATACCACATGTGGGTCCCTGGGATTGAACCCAGACTGCCTAGATGGTAGGCAAATGGGGGAAACTTTATTCTTGTTAATAATGATGAACTTTGGCAACTAGAAAGCGAGGAACTCTATTTTACTTACGCATACATTTCTAAATTGAACCCAAAAGATCTCCCAAATGGAACACTGAGCACCATAATTACAGAACCCCTTCATATTTTGATCAAACAAATTAATTTATGAATCACATAACCTGAAATTATTATGAAATCATAAGCTTATGCAGTTGTGTAGCAGATAGGATTTTACTGGAAATAATGGCAAATTACTCGTGATTTCAACATTATTTGAAATGCAGATTTTCACCAATAACAGCTAAAGGTGAATGAGGTAAACGAAAATCTTCACTTCATAACACTTTCTGCTATTGTTGCATCTCCTCTATTTACTTTACTTCACTATTTAGTTTGTGCTTCTATTCTACCGTTTCAGTTTTAGATCATGCTTCTGTTGCATTACCCGTGTTCCTCTCTGATTCGTAGTTGCCAACCTCTTTGTCCAGTAGTGTATTTCTTCATGCCATTGTGCATCCCGGCAACATTACTGAGATGTGTACCATCTGGTGTAATGTTTCTCAATGAAAATGCTTGTTTGTTTAACAGGTTACTACTGAAGCATTCCTTGAGATAATCAACAACATCCTCAGTAGTGGAGAAGTTGCAAATTTGTATAAGCCAGAGGAGTTTGAAGAGGTATTCTTCTTTCATTGAATGGTTCTCTCTGCTTATTCAAATTCCAGCAGCCTCTAATTATGAATTTGTTTATTTTTACAGGTGAGAAATGCATTAATGAAAGATATGAGTAAAGCAGGTATAACATCATCAAATGAAAATGTACAGCACTTTCTAATAGAGCGTGTACGAGCAAAGCTGCATGTCATACTGTGTTTAAGTCCTATTGGTGATGCATTCAGGTAATATAACACTGTATTACATTTGTTAGTTGAATATAATAAGCGCTTGAATATTATTCTAAAGTAAAAACAAATTAGAAACTAAAAACTTCACCTATCTTATAGGTATAGCTTTGAGAATGAGTTGGAGTCAACTTGAAACTCGAGTCAGTGTTTGAAAAAATAACTTGCAACATTACTAAGATAAGTGAAGCTTTTAGTTTCTAATTTGCTTTTACTTTTGAATCTTGTTGCTTCACTGTTAATAGCTTCAATTTCTTTAATTAGCTTGAATATTATATTCCACCAGAAAATTAGATATCTGATTAGATTCACTTACAGTACATATTTTGAAGTCCTCTGAATACAAAAAGTATTTTTAGAAAGAAGTCTGCATGCATGCATATCTGTCATAAGTTAGAACTAAAGATGAAAATTGGTACTTTAGTATTTTTGCCAAAAAGTTTTTCACGAAAATCTGCCAGCTACCTTTTACATGGAAAATTTGTTGTTTTTTAATTTCTAATCAGTGGCTCTAAACATTAGGTCAAGAAGCCTGCATAACTGGCTGGGAGGCCTCGGGATGCTGACCACATACCACCCTCCAGTACTGCACCCCACCAATGACGCCTGTAGTGGTCAGAGGTGGGGGACACAGGGGCTGGGTGGCAAGCCTTGGCCCCTCATGGGCTGTTGTGCTCATGTTTAGTTTAGTTTGGCTCTTAAGATTTTCTCTTTGTTGAGATGCTTTCTCTTTTTAGGGGGTCCCAAAATTGTGTTTCTATTTTAATCTGAGAATCAAAACATTTGGGTGGAATACACTTCCTCTACCTACTGTAGAGGAAGTAATAGCTTTTGTAACAAGGTTTTGTATTACTAGATCTTCAATATATTGTCTCTGCCGCTAAAGCTGATGTCCCATGGTCCAACCTTTTGCTCCAAAGCATTTTGTTCAACAAAAGCGCATCGTGAGAAATCGAAAATTGGATACGATTTTGTTGCATACAATTTCTATCCTATTTTTTGGATCAAACCTCTTTGTATACAATGCAATTGAGTTTTATCTAATTTTTTCATCCAACAACTTGAAAATAGCCAATCAGCGTCTGTAACGTAACAATACAGCGAACTGTGCAGGCAGCATGCAGTCAGCTGTTGTGTATGTACAACTCATGGTACTGTTAATGTGATGGGTATTTTAATAAAATGTTTTAATTTTTTTCTGGAAGATTCATTAATGATTTTTCATGACCATTAACATATACTGAGGTGGTTATTACATAGCTATATTTCATAAATAATAAGAAATCCGCTTAACATTATGTTTAAATTTTATGTTATGAAATGAGTTCAAATCTGTCCATCCATGCTAAGATTAAAACCTTTACAATTTGAGAGGTAGAACTGGAACTTAAAAGTTCAATGCCATAACTAGGATTTGAACCACAGACCCTCCACTATTACTAGGCGGGTACTCTAACCATGAAACTACTGTGACAACCCATCAGAATGACATTGAATTCTCAAGCCAGTTCGAATTTCTACCTCTCAAACATTGCCCACACATGGCTTGTGTGTTTAAAAACACCAACAGTAAGTTTGCTGACATAAATAATTGTTACCATTACAATTGTTCCTTATCTCTGTTGCACTGTAATAGATTGTCTCATTTGTGTCCTCATATGTAATTTTGCCTTCGACATGATGTAAAAGTTGAGAGATAAATCTTCGCCAATTCCTGGAAAATTGTGATGGTTTTCTGATTCCTCTAAGCAAGGTTACCACGTCTGCTGATTTTGCAGGAGATCTCCTGCTTTTTTGCAAGTCTGCTGAACTACTGCTAAAAACTAAACATATTTCAAAATCTCCTGCTTTTATATTTTCCATTTTTAAACACTATTTTCACTAACATCATATAATTCACTCTTCTGAAAAGCATTTTCAGGCGAGGCATTTCCCTCGTGTATAAAAACAAAAGATTAATATAATCACCTGTATACATAAACAGTATACCATATCTTTTGTTTCTGCATTGTGAACTATCCTTGACTGCTACATTAAACCTGAACATTTGAATTCCACTGAAATAGATAAAGTTGAATACAGGGATCCATCCATAAGTATTTCTTTCTGTGGAAAACATGTATTTTGGTGTCAAAGTTCAAATATCTCTGACAAAATCATCCTTGCCCGACAAATATGTACAAGTTTTCATATTACGCTGTGTTGATTTTTATGTTGAGCCAGTTCGCGATATATTAAGTCGTTTTTAATTAAGTGATCCTCTTCTTACAATGTTGGGAGTGTTAGAACCAGTTCAGTCAATTGCACAGTCACTTGCTTCTTCTCAGTTTCCTAATTTGGTGAAAGCAGTTCAAGAAATCCAACAAATAGACACAGAATGGAGGAGGTTATTGCGCAATACTGACATTGCATGTGGCAGTAACTCTACTGCACAAGAATTTAGGAGTGAATATTTTATTATTATTGTAGCTGTTGTTGTTCTTCTTCTTTGTCTTCTTGTTTTTCTTCTTCTTCATCTTCTTCTTCTCTTCTTCTTTGTTGTCTTTGTCTTCTTCTTCTTCTTCTTCTTCTTCTTCTTCTTCTTATTATTATTATTATTATTATTATTATTATTATTATTATTATTATTATTATTATTATTATTATTATTACTATTATTACTACTACTATTATTGCTATTATTATTACTATTATTATTATTACTACTATTACTATTATTACTATTATGATGATGCTGATGCTGATGCTGCTGCTGCTGCTGCTGCTTATGATGATGATGATATGATCATCATCAATATACATACCCTAAGCAAAATTGCTGGTTAAAACATGTACTGTTTTCTCCTGCTTTTTTCAAATCAAATCTTATTTTACTTAGATAGGGATGGCAACACTGCCTCTAAGCTCAATTCGTTTTGTGGTAGACCCAATATACCTCGGCATGTGCCCTGTTCTCATCTTTCTAACCATGGCCCCAAGGTCTTTTAGTTCTTATACATCTTTTCTTCCTACTGAGGCTCGTGGAAATATATCCCAAACCTATACTTTATATAGCAATCGCTATATTAATGTTTACATCTGCCACATTTATTTTTCATGCTTGCTACATGAACTGATATTTGTATTGAACCAAAATGAATCATAGTGCGACAGACACTGTTTCTTTTGTGTGAAATTCCATTGGGTACAAAAAGTTTGGTCAAAAAAATTGGACCTCGGTACACCGGCTTAAGACTGTGTCCCACAAAGTCGAACTTTTGTCAGGCTGCACTGACCGATGCTTGATCTACACCAATGGATCTAAGGGCACAAGTGGTGTTGGATGTGATTATGTTTATGGAACTGAATCAATGGCTATGACTCAATGACACCTTGTGGAGGGAGACTTAACACCTTGAATGAAAGATGATCTTTTGTGCCTATGCCCCTAACGGGCAACCCCCAGGAGGATAGATGAGACAAATGGATCCTATGGAAGCCTGGAGTGTTGCCACGGCAGAGCAAAGGGCAGAGTCCCAACATTTTCCCAGTTAAAATCACCCCGGTGGAAGGTGGCTCAGCCCAGTTGATCTACCATCCCTTCAGGTTTGTACTCCCAAGGGGGACACAGTACTTGGAAAGAGTCCCCTCCCCCTCTGACTTGTACCATCCCACGGTGGGACCAGAAACTAATAGGCTTGAGATGAGATTTCCAGAGGAGCACATTCTTTCCCCCTGTCATGCCACTGCCAACGCTTCCAACCCTGAAAGAAACTTAACAGGATGATGGGTGTAATGAAGTGACTAATGTAACAAAATGGAGGGACATAAAATTCAGAGTATATGGAAATCCTTCCTAGCATTTGCCTGGTGACTCACGGAAACTGCTGGAAAAGCCCATGGGTCAGGAAGGTTCTGACCTCCCAAATTCAGGCCACAGACGTTATGCCTAAGCCATCCCAATCAGTAACCAAATCATATGCATTCACTTTTCATAACAGCACTTCCATTTATACTGAAGAGCTGTATGCAATATACCGAGCCATTTTATATGTGCACCGTCGTAAATCAGGAGCAACTTCAACTGGCTTCCAGAAAGCATCCAACGTTTACAAATGTCAGGACTGCCTATGCAAGATTCTTAGTGCCATAGAAATTGCCAGTGGTCATTTTCTAAAAAAAAGTTTAGGGGAACTCTTGGGCAAGACTTGTTCACTTTAAAGTCTAACATGTAACACAATAAATTAACTAAGCCAGGCAGTTCACTGCTTTTGTTTTAGTTGAACTATTATACACCATCATTGAACTTCCTGCATTATAATTTGAAATACATTCATCCTTGCTCTGTTTTCTTTTCTTGGATGCTGGAGACCATGTAGAAAAACCACATGCACAGTGTACAATAAACTCAATACACTACATGCCACTAGGCATAAACAAAAAAAATCGTTACCACGTCTACCACTGCAACGATACCAACAAATACAGAACAGATATGCTCAGATTCAAAGAGTACTGATTTCAATTCTCTGTTCAGATTGCATGCATATGCTACACTATTCATAAACACGAATTAACCAACAGTAAACAAGTAACTCGCTGAGAAGATAAACAGCAATGTGGTTGTTGTGGATTTATTTTATGGTTGCAGAGAGGTTGTGATCTGTTCTATCGCTAATATAACCTCTTTAAATGGAAGCCAACCCAACAAATATGAATAAAACCATTGGTAGTTATAAAATTGCATTTCATTCTTCATTAATGGGGAAATCTCGTTTTTTAAATTTTGTCGTCAGAAAATGTTTAGGGGAATGCTTCCCCCAGCATTCTCCCAGAAAAATAGCACTAGAAATTGCTATTAAAAAAACTAAGTGCTATGCATGGGGAACCTGGTGCAAGTGTATTAAGTAAATTGTAAAATGTGTTAAAGGGAAATCAAAATTTCATAGTGTATGCCAAATTCTAAATGGAGATGATGTTGATGCCCCAAGGACATTTCTCCAGGAAAAATTCCTTTCCTAAACTTTGCCACAGCTATATCATGTGATGTGGGAAGATCTTTGTCTATAAGAACATTCTCAGTGACAAACATCTTTCAATGACCCAAGAAAATATTGAAAAATACATAATTATTCACTGTGCTAAAAACAATGTATAAATATGATTTTATTGTTGTAACTAAGAAATTAAGTTGGAATTAAATATTTGATATTACATATTTTCCCCATTCTACATATTTTACTACATATTTCACTGTTTTTCACTACATTTTATGTACATATTTTGCTAAGTCATACTACATAAAAATCCTAGCTCTAGTAGTTACTATTTACTTATGCCAACAAACTTACTGCTGGTGTTCAAATCCCAGCTGTGACATTGAATTTCTCACTTTCGGTTCTACCTCTCAAACTTGTGGATTTAAAATCACCAGCAGTAAGTTGGTTGGGATAAATAAATAATAATTGCCACCAGAAAGTTTAAATCTGTAGTTGTTAGGGACCTTGCCGTTTGCTGTCATCTCTTTTCCGGTGCATCCACCCTTCATATCCTCTCACCTCACCCCTCCATCCCTTGGGTTGCCGCATTAGCGGCATAAGAGTTGAATGGTCGAGGTGCTAGGTCACCCTTTTAACCTATCTATCCTTGATACAAAGTGCATTGCTATCATCTCAGACCAGTCTGCCCTCTGCTGCACAAACAATGTTCCTGTTGACAAGTAGAACCCTGTTTCACCTGTTGAGACACAATATATGGATGATCTGTTAGTAAATATTGGGTAGAGAAAGTCATGTGAGTGTAACACATCTTAATTTACAAATCTTGTTAAATGCACATTGTTTCAGAGACCGCATTCAACAGTATCCTTCATTCGTTAACTGTACCACTATAGATTGGTTCAAGGACTGGCCTAAAGATGCGCTGCTCGAGGTTGCAGCATGATACATCAGTGATATGGACTTTATGATGACAATTTTGCCTGTCCCAGTAAGAATAACAAAATTTTATTATTAATTGTATCATCACTTTGGTGCAGTTTTTATATGGAACTAATGGAATGGGCTGTGCTATGAAACTCGTTTTCTATCTACAGGGTCGTGGTAACAGATGGAATGCATATATCAATGTTTCTTTATCACAATGTATTTATTTATTAACACTTCGATATTTTACACTCTCAGCACCATATTAAATACTTAAAAACCTTTACACTTTTGTAATTTGGTAGAATTTACGCTGGATAAAAGTTTGGTGAACGTTCCATGTTCACATGCTACCAAAACACGTCTTATCACCTTGAACATATAGACGCTACTGAATTGTTTCTTGGCGTCGCTTTGACACGACACACCGCCATTTTGTATTCATCCGCGCAAATAGGTTTTATTATGGAACACAAACAATTCTAATATTTATACACTTTTAACAAACATTTATATGAACGATTTTCTATTGGGGTCTAATATTCTGTCTCATATGCCCCTTGTTTTGTTTTTCAAGTTGTCACCTATATTTACAATCTTGAAACACAATACAATACTTCTCCCTACTCCTCTGATTCAATCACTTTGTACAATATTTTTTTCTTTTCTTTACAGTCTTCTTCGCTGTTTGTCTTTGTCTTTTGTTTTGGCATGATACAGCATGCCTTTATAAATTTCACATATTCAATTACTACACAATATATGTTCAGTTGTTATACATCACATATTCAGTTATTATACAATACATATTCAGTTATTGTACAATATATCCAGTTATCATACCACATATGTTCTGTTATTATACAATACATATTCAGTTATTATACAATACATATTCAGTTATTGTACAACACATTTAGTTATTGCACAACATATCCAGTTATTATACAATACATATTCAGTTATTATACAATACATATTCAGTTATTGTACAACACATTTAGTTATTACACAACATATCCAGTTATTATACAATACATATTCAGTTATTATACAACACATATTCAGTTATTGTACAACACATATTCAGTTCTTATACAACACATACTCAGTTATTGTACATTTGACATTGACACAAATATAATTTAAGTGTATCATGGTTTATTATGTGGTTTTTGACTTGTATTCCTTGTTATGAGGAGAGAAAAACAGGATACAAATTTTGAGCTAATGATTATGATCATGTTTATGGCAATATTTTATTCATTTCTTTGCCTTCTTTGCCTTGTAAGCTTATTATGTATAGGCAGGTCATTGAGTCGGTTCTTAAACTCTGATGTTACTAATGGTACCATTTTTCTTAATTGGGTTATTATTCATTGTTGTCTGGTTCAACATTTCTTCGAGCTTAGCATTGGCTATATCCATCTTAATTCATGGGCATTGCTTTTCTGATTATGGTTTTCCTTACTTCACTAATGGTCACCTCTTTGTCTCTTATTTCTATAAGAGAAAACTTCTATACTTATAATTATTCTTCAATTGTATTATTTTTCTTCTCAATTCACCCTCGACATCTTTGTGTCGAAATATTATATCTTTGTCATCATAATTGATTCCTTTTTATTTTTGTCCCTGACATCCTTATGTCAAAAACACATTATCTTTCGTCGCTATAATTCATTTCTTTAATGACAATTAGTGTCCTCATCTGTCTTTGTTGACAATGCTCTTTGTGGTCAATATAGCCAATGACTATGTTGATTTTCTTTCTTGTTGTATTTTCTAATCTGAACATAATTTTCTATAAGTAACCCATTAAAAATTGTTATTTTCCATCATCTCTACTATTCCTGCCTTACAATTTTGTTGGCAAAGACTATTTGGTCCTTTCTTTGTATGGCTTTAATTTATTTTTATGGTATCTTCCTACCAACTTGCCATTTGTATTCTGTAGCTCATACGTGTGGTCACCCAGCTGTTTTGTTATGACCAGTGGTTCCATCTTTCTCTCTGTGTAGCCATCATGGTGTCGATGTCAATTGTCTAATGCTTAGGGTTTGTGTTGTTGGTCATCCATTCAGTTGGGACGGACTAAGTTGTTGTAATTTCCCTGAGTGTTGGTGGTGGTTGTTTCTGTATTCTGTGCAGCATCTGCCCTATTTGGCACGTTTTCATCTACTTCCTGTTGTCTTATGTTGCCAGTGTACCATTGGTCTCTGCCCCTTTGGCGTGAACATCTGTTGTATGACGGTCTTTGGTTGTCGAAGTATTCCCTACAGAATCGTATGTGATTCACTTGATGGGTACGGTCTCCTGGTCTTCCACGATCATATGTATATGTTCTGTATCTCGATTCACCCCTCGGTATTGTGTCGTGGTACCGCTGTCTTGTGTTCTCCATTCTCTCGCCATGATTATGTGGTTGTGGGAAATGGTGTGCCCCTCTCCCCCTTTCATGGGTGCTCCTAGTATTTCTATCTTCTCCCTCACTCTGGTTGTTCGTAGCCGTGCTCCGGTTTAAGATGGGTGAGTTTGGGTGACCGTTCCTATGTCTATGCTCATTAGGCTGACCATTTTGTGTTTCGAAGGCTGTCAGCAATTCTATCATATCTGCAAAATCTACTGGCCTCGCAACAATTAACCCTGTTCTCACTGTGTCTGGGAAATGTCTTGTTATGCTGGTAATTAGTTCTGCTTCCGACAAGTTGGGGTCCAATAGCTTTCCTTTGTTGGCTACTTTCATAAAATAATCGACAAGCGATAACCCTTTGGTTGGATCATATCTACCTGTCGCTAGCTCTACCCTAGTTTGGTTTTGCTTAGCTGGGCCCCAATACCTTGATAGGAATAAATTTCTGAATGAACTATACGACTCATGACCAGCTAGTGTTAACCTGAGCCATTCTAATGCCTTGTTTTTTAAGCTTTTCTTAACTATCATCATCCTAAGCTCATTTGGTATCCTTTTCACTTTAAAATATTCTTCCATCTCTTTAACAAAGAGTTTTGGATCGTCTCCCTTCTCCTCGTCAAATGTAGGTGGTGTGATTTCATGTAATATGCTGTTGGTGTAACATGTGTTATGTGTTGTGTCATTGTTTGGTTGTGAACCTCTTTCTCTGTATGGTGAGTCAACATTTTGTACATTATTCAAATAACTCTCATCTTGTACATTACTTACATCTAAATCATCTTGCCTTTGTAGTGCATTCACAACATCATTTACAGTAGCCAAACTTTCTTTCCCTTTTTTCATTTCTTCACAAATTGATTTTAAATCACTCTTTATTTCTAAGTGGCTTTGTTTCATATCATTTATAGCATCCTGTTGCGAATGTACTACTTCAGTCATCGTCTTAATTTTAGGAATTACAATTTGTTCTACAGTTTCATTAATAATGTCTTTCTTTACTACCTCAATCTCTTTCCTTAATTCCTCAGTTATTTCTGCTTTTACATTTGTAATCTTACAGTCTACACTTGTATTGCATTCTGTTATTTCATCTCTACATCTAGCAATTTCTCCTTCTAACACAATCTTATTTTCTCTCATTTCTGATTCTATTTTTCCCATCCTATCTCCTACAATTTCTATCCTAGCTTCTAAGACTTCCTTTGTCTCATTTAAGTTTTTATGTACTAATTTCAAATTATTTTCCATTACTTTCATATTTTCTTTACACTCCTGTCTTCCTAATTATATCTTCTGTTCTAATTTCTGTCTTCCTAATTCCATTTTCTGTTCTAAGTTCTGTCTCAGTTCCTCCATTTTCTGACCTAAACTTTGTTCTATGTCCTGCTTTAATTCTACCTTATTTTGTTCCATTTTCTGATCTAATTCTTTTTTATTATTTTCCAAGTCCTCTCTCACTCCCTCTATTTTCTGACCTAAACTTTGTTCTAGTCTTTCAAACATGATCATTAATAACCTTTGGTCTTTCCCTATTTCAACCTGTTCCTCACTTTCTAATTCTACCTGATAACTAGGCCTATCTGCCCCTTCCCCCACTCCTGTTTCTATCTCTTTTCGCGACATTTTGATTTCTTTATTCAATTCACTTAGGGTTAAAGGTCCCACTACTTTGCCGCTTCTCAGTAACATAAAAATGAAAATAAACTGTATGTGAAAACAAAAGTTTTTGATCCTACTTTTTTTTTTTTTTTCGTTGCTTCGTCCAGTTATGTACGTCTCCTGGGCAGTTGGCTTTGCTAGATGATCTCCGGTGTTTTCCCGAGTTGATTATCCGTGCATCGGTGTCCTGATGTATCCTCGATTATCTGTTCATCAGTGTTCTGTTGGCGATATCACACGATGGTCTTATGGAGTCTTCTTTCCTTCTTCCTGCCAAGTTGTCTCTGCGGCGTCACTTGATGTTTATCGTGATTTCAATTCCCGTAATTTGCATTCCATCCTAAATTCGAGTTCCACGTTGGGTAAGCCATTTTGGTGCAGTTTTTATATGGAACTAATGGAATGGGCTGTGCTATGAGACTCGTTTTCTATCTACAGGGTCGTGGTAACAGCTGGAATGCATATATCAATGTTTCTTTATCACAATGTATTTATTTATTAACACTTCGATATTTTACACTCTCAACACCATATTAAATACTTAAAAACCTTTACACTTTTGTAATTTGGTAGAATTTACGCTGGATAAAAGTTTGGTGAAAGTTCCATGTTCACATGCTACCAAAACACGTCTTATCACCTTGAATATATAGACGCTACTGAATTGTTTCTTGGCGTCGCTTTGACACGACACACCGCCATTTTGTATTCATCCGCGCAAATAGTTTTTATTATGGAACACAAACAATTCTAATATTTATACACTTTTAACAAACATTTATATGAACGATTTTCTATTGGGGTCTAATATTCTGTCTCAACTTCATCAATTAAATTTTTATAAATGTAATAATCTCTTACAAACTAAAAGCTTCACTTATCTTAGTATCTGCTGCAAGTTCTTGAAATCGGAGACAGACTGCAGATTCATGAATTATTTGTATTATTGGTGCCACATTTGCTTATACTGGTCACCGTCCTAACCAAAGTGTTACCAATCCTTTAAACAGAAGTTTAACAAAATCAATTGGTGGTATTTCCTAATTCATTGCGTTCTTCTTATTTTTCAAAATGAATATTTTTTCCAAAATCATTAAATCTATGGATCCCTTTAATTGCTTTAATAATTTAACCTCTGGATTTATTTCATGGACCAAAGGGATCCACCACAGCTAATTTATCAATCTGTTTATATTTCATATTTCTAAAATGTTCTGTTAGTCTGGTTTCCAAATAATGTTTAGTTTTACCAATATAAACCCTGTCACAATCCAAACCGCTAAATTGATAAATGTATTTTATAATTTGGAATTATATCCTTTTGGAAAAATTCAGAAAAGTTTTTGTATTATTGAAACAGAATATATGGGTTGTCCCCAAAATATATTAAGTACAATATGAATTTGACTTATTTTCTGTTTGTAGTTAACTTTATGTTGCATCATTCTTCAATTGTTGGGAACATTGTTTATCAGTATCATAATTGTTAACTATCATATTTTGATTTAATGTATAACATTTTAAGGGTTGTTTTAAATATAATGCCAAAAATGTTAGGAAGTCAGATTGAGATACCTTCTTAGCATTTTCGGGATTGGGGAAATATATAGAAAATGACATCATAATGGGTTGCTACTAAAATACACATGCGGATGGATACATGCACATAACTAAAATGATATGGCAAGATCAGTCCTTCTCTTTGTCAGTGGTGTCGATTGAAGATAGACGCATTTTGATATGTGCGTGTTATAAGATAGTAAAAGTGAAATGATTAACTATAATACGTTAATCAACATCAAGTGTGCAATTGAATAAAAGGACATAATATCATGGCCAAGCGCAAAATGATAGAAAATGCATTTAGCAAAATATTGCTAAATAGCTCATATATTAGATTGCTTCGATGTTAAGAAAGTCGATCCACTAACAAAAAGGACTTACTATTCTGATACGTATTTAAAATACTGTGTACAAGGTGTGGATAAAATATCTCATAAAAACTTAAGTCGAGTCCACAATTATTTCACCTGTACCATGGCCTGAGATTGCAAAGAATCAAAAACTGTACAACCCATCATATTTGAAACCACAGCATTATATTTATTTTGAGGAACCAAAGTTATAGCCTGTTATACAATTTTGTAAATTTTTTATTAGCCCAAAGATGGTAAATAAAGCTTTTAAAATTACAATCTCTCCCAAGGAAAGAAGCAGTTGCTCACTTCAGATTAGTCACTGGACATGACTGTTTGGCGGAACATCTGCCTAAATTTGGTTTTATAAGCAACAACGCATGTAAGATCTGCAATGCTGGCAAGATTTTAAGGACACCGGGTAGTGAGTTTGCATGAAAACATTGATTTTCATTTTTTATTCTAAAAAATAGTACACATCTTAAGCTTTAAAATGATATATATATATATAATGTAAACACCACCTTTTTTAGAAATATTAAGTTTAATGTAATTAAAAAATATAACTTGTAAAAAATATATACATATATTACATATGAAAGATTTTTTTACCTTCTTAATTTCAATGAGTTTTTTTGTTTAACATATCAAATTATCCATTAACTACTACAGAAAAAAAAAGATGGCTGTAGAATGAAAGCTTATGGAGAGAAGTGCACCAGAAGTATGAGTTACACAACTTTTTGTTAGAAAACATGTTCTCATTTATACCACTTTTGCACAAAGGCTTTTAAATTTAATGTAAATGTTATACAGTTATTGAATGTAGAAACATTTGTTCTCTAAACACCCCAAATTTCATTTAAATCAAGCTAATTTTAGCAGCATAAACTGAAATTGAATTAATCACATAATTTGAGTATGGGAAAAGCAAAATCAGTTCCTGGTGTCCTTAAATGGAGAACAGCAACTGGATTGTCCAGAATTGAGGAAAGCTGCACCAGATGGGAAGATAATTTATATTAGCTGGCAAGGGAAAAATTGATGGATCAAAATCCTGCACATTAGATCAATAGCAAAATTACAATCATCTTTCTTGAGGGTAGAAACTTCTTTAACAGCTTTCTGACATTGAAATTTCTCTATTTATTTATGCATAAAATTTGTATTAAAACCATTAATTACTGCATTGTTGATGTGTTTATATTCTGTGTTAAATTCATCCTTATTAAGGGGTATATTTATTAGCCTATAAATTAAACTATTAAAACAGCAAATTTTTATGAAAAAGGATTAAAACTTATATTTCTTATAAATGCCATAGTTGAATTTATTGCTATGTTTTGTTATCTTTAAATCTAGGAATGGAACGCAACCATTATTTTCAGTTTCCAAAGTGAATTTGTAAATTTGAAAGCTTTAAGGCATCAGTTATATGTTCAGAAACAACAGCAAAAATATTATCTACATATCTGTAACAGGTTTTAAAAATTAAAGGGAATGCTTTGCTGATTTGTATTTCAATAAAGTTAACGAAGACTGATTTCAAGAACTTGCAGCAGATACTGGGATAATTGAAGCTTATAGTCTTTAAGTTATTACATGTGTAGATTTATATTGCTTCTCTGTTCATATCTTCAATTTTTTCATTATAAATTAACTCTCTTTTGTTTGTTGCCCCTTGCTAGGAAGAAGAGCAACTCAGAGAAAGGGATATGGCTGAGAAACAGGTAAATGAAACTGTTGTGAACATATAAATAGTCGGCAATTTGTAGTTTTGCTCTGTCTCTGGCCCTGGTGTTTTGTGAAGGCAGAGAGAGAGACAGCATTGCCAACTTACATTATGAATGGTGCTTGCAAGTAGTGCAGTAAATGAAGGTATCCTGCTAATTTTTGAAGCTACGAGGGTGGGTCAATACGTAATGCCTCCTATTTGTTTTCTCTTTTAATTGCCAAGAAAAGTGAATCCAATTTACATAGCTTGAAAACTACAACATTGACGATTAATTTGTCACTTTTCAATATAATCTCCATCCTTTTCCAAAGTTTTGGTCCACCTTTTAACTAGGGCATGTACTCCAGTGTGGTAAAACATAGGGTCTTGCTTCCTAAGCCATTGACACACGGACGTTTTCACAGCCTCCTCATCTTCAAAATGAATCCCACGATGAGCTTCCTTTAGTGGCCCGAACAGATGGAAGTCTGATGGTGCCAGGTCAGGGGTGTATGGGGGCTGATGTAAGACTTATCATCCCAATTTCTCAATTTCTGCAGTGGTGTAACGGCTGGTGTGTGGTTTTGCATTGTCATGCAAAAGAACAACATCCGCCATAGTTTTTGTTGGGTGAACTCAGCGAAGACGTGCTTTCAGCTTTTTGAGAGTTCTGAGGTATTGGACAGAATTTATTGTGCATCCCTGCTCCAAAAAATCAATCATAAGCACACCCTCTGCATCCCAAAACAGTTGCCATAACTTTCCCTGCAGACCGCTGAGTTTTTAATTCCTTTTTCTTCGGTGACGTTGTGTGATGCCATTCCATTGACTGCTGCTTTGATTCAGGTTAAAAAAAAGAACCCACATTTCGTCTCCAGTAACAATTTTTTCCAGAAACTCCTCTCCCTCCAAATTGAAGTGCTGCAAGTGTTCGGACGGTATTGTTTTCCTTGTTTCTTTGTTTTGGGCGCTTAACATTCTTGGTACCCAACGTGAACAAACTTTGAGTAACCCAGCTGTTGAATAATTGTCATCACACTGCCTTTACTGAGGGAGGTAATGTGACACAATTCACCTGTTCTTATCCGGCGATCACCACGAATGATCTCATCGACTCGCTGAATGTTGCATGGTGTCACTGCAGTCACCGGCCTGCCGCTTCGCGTTTCATCTGCCAATGGTGTTTGCCCTTCAGCTTCATTACAGCAATGAAACCATCATCTAACAGTGCATCACTATACACATTTTTAGCCTTTTGTGAATGCAAATTGGCGTTTCACCTTCCGGAGTCAAAAATTCAATCACAGAATGCTGTCTAATACGAATGTCGAAGTCAGCCATTTTGCAAGAGGATGCAGTGCTGCCTCCTGTTGACTTAGGAAGTTACTACTGCAGGGGATTGGAGAAGAAGGTTTGAGGAATTACGCCAAATTCAAATTTTTCACATAACTAACTTATTTAAGGAAAAAAAAAATAGGAGGCATTACTTATTGACCCACCCTCATATTAACAAGGAATATCTTATAAATGGTTTAATTCACAAAAAGATGTATTTTTCATAAACTGTGTGCTTTAAAAGGCTCTACATTTTTTGTGCAGTTACTCTTATGGTTTACCAATTATGCAAAAGTCGACCAGAATGAAAAGGACTTCGGAACCTATTCCAAGAAAATAGATATACATTTTATTTGTCATGAAACCATCTTATGCAAACTTCTGCAGACCAGCCCTGTTGAAAAAAAAATTATCCCAAAATATGCATTAGTTACACATAAATATGTACCCAAAATTCTAGCTTCCAAAAATGGCTCAAACAGCGAAAACAAATTCCCAATGTTCCACAAAAAACTGAAAATTTTACAGATAGTGCTCACCAAAAAAGACATTGAAATGCAGTTTCTGTACACTTTGCCTCTTCTCTCCTCCTCTACACTCTCCTTGTCCTTCACCTTTCTCGATTTGATCCCTGAACCTAAAGAACTAAGCTCCACCTAACCTAACTTAACCAAGCTAAGCTAACATGGCACTACCAAACATTACCAGCCATAACATCAGCAATATTCTACTACAGGTGACCAAAATCGACAATAATTATCTTTCTCTGATGCAATATTGGGGAGCTTTTCAACTATAGGGAACACTCTAGAGTAACTTTTATACCATTTTTATTAATTTTTGACAGGGTTGGTCTGCAGAAGTTTGGCTACCATCTTAAACATATGGTATTTTGATCAAAATCGCTAAAGCCAGTTTTGTTTTTGATGAAGGACTGGCTGTTCAGAGACAGACACATACACGCGCATGCACACACACACAGACACACACACACCTCCTTGTCCGAATTTTTGTTTCTTGGGGTTCAGGGATCTCAAAACATATTTTTCCAGTAAAATCTTGACATCAAATTCTTGGACGGCATACAATACTTCCCCCACTTACTCTAAGTAGCAGAGAAAGCAAAAATACAACTGATAAACTTTTATAAAACTATGGATTTATATGTTCAGTCTTAACCAGTACACCTACCTTTTAAGAAATTTTGTCCCAGGGTGCCGAGTGTGTCTTGTCAGAGAAACCCAAGTAGGAAAAATCTGATGTGTTACATTCACAACTTTCTCTGTTTACTGCCATGTACAAGTTGCATCCAAAAAGTAAGTCCCATTACCGATAAAGAGAACAAAACATCACTAAGCAAGAAATATTTAGTAGAATAATTCTGTAGATTCACTGGCTACTTTTCAACATAGTCACCACCATTGTTGAGGCATTTATTGTAACAGTACATCACCACTTGTATGCCCAAGTCATAGAGGTCTGTGGCAATGTCTGGAGCCACTAAGTCACTTCATTCTGCACCTCAGTATCTATCATTGTGGAAACGTTTCCCTGCCAGAAAACAATTTTGTGCAAAAGCAAGCAGGGCATCGGGGGAATTGACCAGAGAGTTCTGAAGTTGTGAAGTGCTGAGTTTGCACAATTATTTGCCACACACTTTCCAACACTTCTGGCATCACCAGTGATAGCTGGCCACTATGGTCTTTGTCCTGAATTATTGTTTGTCCTTCAGTGAATTGCCAGCACCGCACTGTCACATGTAATGTTGTGTCCATACACATGACATGATTGGTAATGGATCCCTGCTGGAGATTGCTTTAGAGCATGCAAAAATCGGGTGATTGCATGAACCTCGCAGTTGGTGGGAGACAATACCAGAGCAGCCATTTTCTCCTAGCACAGCGCGGCAACCACTGCTTTCACAAGACTGAGACTTTACTGCATTATTCCCATATACTTCCTCTATACTCCTGCGCACACACATTCCTATCCAGCTGGTGGTGCCATCTTTGGACGCGATCGGAACTCACTTTGTGGATGCACCTCATATTACTTTCTGTGTTATGTACTATATATTCCTTACATAGAAGATTTCTATTTTTCCAAAATGGCTCAAACAATCTTGATTAAAATACCTTACATTAAAGATATTTACATGATAAATAAAATATATATTGTAACAAATGAGAATACATGCCACTCTAATCACACTATGTTCACCTTCTAGTTGGTTAGCTTATCACTAACATTACACTTAGAACACTATTGCACAAACTCAGAAAAACAGAACTTAACCGTCAAGTCCAATCACAGCTGAACTGTCACTACCAGATAACAACTCACATCAAACTGCACTCGGCATGGTTCACTGTCACTGTCCACTGAACACTTTGTAAATGTTTATCTGTCCAACTGTCTCAGCCCTTCGCTTTATACTGCTCATATCTGGACATGAGCAAGTCCCTTATATAGTGCCCGTTCGCAGTGGGAGAGTTCTAGAAATGGAATACTCTCAAATGCCAGAAAATGAACGGTCTGGAAATCAGAAGAGTACACAATAGCAATTATTTCTGTTTGGCCTATTGTCCTGTAGGGGATGGGTCATTAACGCGGTTAAGAGTTGGGCTGTCGCGCGCCAGTCCTCATCTCCATCCATCCGCAATAGGTTTTACAGCTGTGGTGACAATATCCTGAATTTTCTAGGAATGGCCTGTGAAGTCCTCTACGTTCAGAAGGGAATTTGCACGACTGCTCTACATTAAGGGATAGACAAAAGTGTACTGTCCAAAAATGCACATCTCTTTAAAAACATACAATTTCTTTCAAGTAATATTTTTGTGGCATAAGCCATTTCCAAGATATCCCTTCTCAATGACTTGAGTTGTTCAATAACTTTTCAAATACTACCACTATTCAGTTGTTTCTTGTGATTGCATGGAAAGAGTATGGAATTTTAATCCTCTATTGCATAAATTAGTTTGCTACGTATGTCACTCATGTAATTCCTGAACCGGTTTAGGTATCCCTGTCACAGGCACCTTAAAGGAAGTAATTCAAGTAGGTATAATTGTTAAAGGGGAGACAAAATGGACTCGCCAACTATTCGAAACCAAATGTTATGGGTTTAATCCCAGCAACTGCAATCGAATGTGGCTTTAATAAAGGATGGGGAGGGTCCACGTAAAATAAACAGTGAGATGGAGTGTGTGGACGATGACAGGGTTACATTAGACTATAGTTGTAGGGATTTTGATTTTTTTAAAAGAAAAAGAAATAGAATAAACTGAAATAAATTGATACATTTCTGATATTGTGACAGAATGACGAAAGTCCAGTCCAGTTATTTTTTAAAGTTTTATTTTCTCCTAAAACTTATGCACAACAGCACAGTTCTCTTTTACGGATGTCACACACTGTGTACAGTCGTTTGTGATATTACAACTCACAGCTGTTTTCTTCTCATAACCTTGACTCACTCCTTTCACTATCTTTCTTCACTTTCTCTGCCTCTTAAACACTAACTCTGACAATACTGTCATTCAGCACTCATAACTGCTTTGCTATCTTCCTTCTGACGTGAACGTACACATGCAGCTGACTGCTCATTAGATTATGTCCACCAATATTTTACCTTAGAAAATCTGAGTCCTAGTTACTGCAAATGTGCTGGTGGTCAGAAGCAGAATGCGCTAGAATGTACTGGTGGTTGCTAGCAGATGATTTTCATTGCTGCCAACATTGCTTCTTCAACCACACTAGCTTTTCTTGCCAACACACTAAACACAAATACACTTGGATGTTGTCGATCATGAAAAAAGGTTCCAACACGTGTAGTTTTGAATTGGAACAATTCAGTTACACTTTTCCCCTTACATTGTTAGAGGATACCTAACTTTAAGTATGAGATTTGCTATTTTTGCAACTTTTCTGTTTTGAGCTGTGCAGCTGACAGTTACATGAACTTTTTTTCTGAAATTATGTTATTGGATTCAGGAGATGTCACGTGTATATGCATTAAAGTCTCCATATGACATTTTTGCATGAATGCCATACACCAGCCTGTGATTCATCTTTCTATTGTCCTTCATAAGAAAATTTTTACTTCCACTATTTATTGGCAAAAAATTGATGGACAGCTAGCGATGTTGGCAGTGCTGCAAATACACAGCAACTTCAGCAGATTCTACAAGCCCTCACACACGCCTCCCAAGTTGGACTCTAACAAAGTTCTTGGGAAATGTAATCTGAAGTATGTCCATAGCTGAAACACACACATACACACACCTTTTTTCTAAATCTCATTGCTTTATGCCCAAACTTGAAAATGTGTATTTCTAATGAAATCTTTTACCAAGGTTTAGGTTGGAATGCAACACCTTCTCTACCTGTAATTATCATTTAAGGAAAGTGTCCTATAACATTTTTCTTTTGTATCATTTATTTATATTTCTCGTACCATGAGGTAGGTGTACCCCTTGTATCTCTAAGCTATTCATGTACTTTGTATGTATAATACATACTGCATCTTTTTTCTCAGGCTGCTCTTCGTACATCTGTAGCATTTATGTTTGCTACAATACATGACTCAGTAGCAAAATATTCCAAACGCATGATAAATGAAATGAGAAGATATAACTATGTGACACCAACAAATTATCTGGAGTTGGTGAAGGGCTACAAAGAGTAAGTATCTTAAAATGGTGTTATGTGTTCTCAAGAAATAAGTATTTTGGATGGTGCAATATTGATAACAAGTAATTATTTTGGCACACACAGGCAGTGTTTTCTTCCCCACTAGCTGTTATGCTTGGAGGTTGGTCAGATGCTCATACAGAACACACCTAAATGTTTGATAGGTAGAACTGGAACTTAAAAATTCAATGCCACAACCGGGATTTGAACCACAGACCTTCCACTTACCGGGCGGCTGCTCTAACCACTTGAGCTATTATGACAAACTGCCAGAATGGCATTAAATTCTCAAACCAGTTCGTATTTCTCCTGGTAAACACACGGCTTGTGTGTTTAAAAACACCAACAGTAAGTTTGTTGGCATAAATAGATAATATTTACCATCTGAAGGTTATTTAATCCTGGGTTATAAAGTACTTATAATAGTAAGTCACCATTGGGGTAATTTGTCTCTGATGTGAGACTGCCTTTGTGGTTTACCAGGAGAAATACGAACTGGTTTGATGCCATTCTGGCAGTTTGTCACAATAGCTCAAGTGGTTAGAGCAGCCGCCCGGTAAGCGGAAGGTCTGTGGTACAAATCCCAGTTGTGGCATTGAATTTTTAAGTTCCAGTTCTACCTCTCAAACTTTGCCCACAGACGGCTTGTGTGTTTAAAGACACCAACAATAAGTTTGTTGGCATAAATAAATAATAATTACCATCTGAAGGTTATTTAATCCTGGGATATAAAGTACTTACAATAGTAAGTCACCATTGGGGTAATTTGTCTCTGATGTGAGACTGCCTTTGTGGTTTACCAGGAGAAATACGAACTGGTTTGAGAATGTAATGCCATTCTGACAGTTTGTCACAATAGCTCAAGTGGTTAGAGCAGCCGCCCGGTAAGTGGAAGGTCTGTGGTTCAAATTCCGGTTATGGCATTGAATTTTTAAGTTCCAGTTCTACCTCTCAAACTTTGCCCACACACGGCTTGTGTGTTTAAAGACGCCAACAGTAAGTTTGTTGGCATAAATAAATAATAATTAACACCTAAATGTTTTGTTATATATCTCAATTATCAGATACAAAAGGAACTTAAAATATGCATAACATGGAGGAAAAAGGTCAACTCATTGATTTGGTTCCATTTCTTACAATTCTCATTTGAAAGTGGCAATGAAATATTAACCATAACAAGAGAGATGCACTTTTGTGCATTGCATGCACATGGTTTGACATGACTGGCATGAGGCAAGCACAACACCAGCTGCTCTGTTTGAATGCTATGCCAACAATTCTAATTCATAGCAGATTGTTGTTTGAAACATACTGTTCAGCAAGCACTGCCCTGAATGAAGTAGTATATAGATGATAGAAAAAGTTAACTAAGAAAAACTGGCTGGGTATGCAACACATCACCCACATACAGCACTATGCCCCTGAATACCATATATTATAAATAGTACCTGGGTGACCGAGCTTCGCTCAGCATTCCCCCCCCCCCCTTTTTTTTTTTTTTTTTTTTTTTTTTTTTTTTTTTTTTTTTTTTTTTTTTTGTGAAATCTTGTTCTTTGGGAGAAGATACTTTTTGAGATGTACTTGAAAAGCAAAGCATTAACGAAATAAAAATTTTTGTCCCAATTGTTAAGCCATTTCCGAGATACAAAAGATATAGAGATACATATAAATATTTCATAAGCACCATAATTTCAGCCGCAAAATGTAATATGTTGTTTCAAACATATGGACAGAACGAACTGTAACACATAATCTAATATAGCTAGGTTAACTTTCTTACTGTATTCTGATAACCCTGGAAGAGGACCTTAAAATGCTAGCTCGTTTGCTGAAATCAATTAACATAGGCATTATGGCCAAAATAAGGTTTAGACTAATTGTGACTGTTAAGCATAAACTAAGATACCTATGTCAACTTTCTTTAGGTTTTCTGAAAGCTCTTGGCAAGGCCTGTAATACCCTGGTTTGTTTGTTGAAATTGGCCCATTAACAGAGAAATTGTGGCCAAAATAAGGTTTCATCTAATTGTAACTTACACGTAGACTAAGATAGCTAAGTCAGCTTTACTGTATTCTGATAACCCCGTAAGAGGACTTTAAACCACTACTTTGATTGTTGAAATCGGTCCATTAGAAGAGAAAGCTAAAATAAGGTTCAGTTGCTCTGTAGAAGATGTGCAGAATGTATGTACAAGAATTGCTTGTTTAAATATATAAGGTTTATAAGACAAAACGTTGAATTTTCTGGAAGTAGTCTGTGAAGTACTGATCATTCACAAATAATTTTGTATAAACTTGTACAGCTAGTAAATGTTAAGTGATAGATGAAAATATACAGCCTTGGAAAAAATTATTGAACACGTTAGGAGAGGAGAATGTTTTTAAGTTCCATGTGGTCTGGCAAGTCAGTTTACACAAGTTGATATTCCAACATGCAGTTGAGTTTATTTATAGTCTGATCCATAGCTATTTGAGTGTGTATTGGACACTGAAATAGCCTTTGTCTTAAATTACCACTAGCATATACTCGTAAACACAGAGAGATCCAAATACATGTGAAGCGCTATGTGGTGTTTTTCCACTGCAAATGCAGAAATATAACAGTAGCTGATATACACAAGGTCACGAGTATCACTTGTTTTTCTCTGCCCTGCTCACAATCAGTATTGAGTTGATGTGATATCGTGCGGCTGTATTAGTACCAATTATTGTTTAGTCCTGTACTTAGTCACAAAGTATATTATGGCTGTTTTCTACTGTACAGCGTGTATTTATTGTGATTTTTTTCGAGTCAGTTCTCATCTGTACATACGTGAATACAATTTTGCGCCGCTTTTTTAGACAACCAACAGGGAGTGCGATTTTGCATTTTTTCAACAAGACTCTGGCAACAGCTAATACAGCCAATCTTTCGTTGCGAACAATTGAAAGTGTATTTCAGGACAGAATTATTAGTAGAAATTTGGGGCTCCTTCGGTCCCCTGATCTAACCCCCTGCAACGTCTATCTCTGGAGTAAAGCATAAAGTGTACAAGACAAACCCACACACACCCTGGAAAAATTAAAACAAAATACCCGTCAGGAAATTGCCAGCATTTCTCAATGTGAACTACGGGGAGTGATGGATAATTTCCAAAAGTGGTGGACAACGATTGTGGCCAGTTTCAGCATCTGCTATAATTATATTGGTAAGTAAAGCCTCTAAAAGCAGTTTAATAAATACTGCATTGTTTTATCTGTGCTGTTCTATGACAGCAGCAGTTCGCGATGAGTGCAGATGACCCATAAGGACAAAACACAGCACAGCTGATTCACAGTCTTTTGGATCACCCATTACAAATGGAGTGGAGATTCAAGATACAGCCTATTTGAGTGCCTGATGGATGATAAATATGGGTTAGAGACTATAAATAAACTCAACTGCATGTGGAAATATCGACTTGTGTAAACTACGCTGCAACACGACATGGAACTTAAAAACATTGTGCTCTCCTAATGCACTCAATGACTTTTTCCATGGATGTACTACATGAAAAATGTTGTTGTTAGCTAATGCTGGATTTCTGACAATGAAGTCATTAATCCTCTTGCTCTCCAATATATGAAGAGAGCAATAGCAGTAATAGTAACCGCTTTTTAGAGAGCACCATATTTTTATGTTTTGGCGGTCACATCGCTCTCTCACAACCCCCAGAATGTCTGGAGGACCACACCTGTCGTTGGTTTACGGGTCTCACCGACCTGACCGGGAGTTATCAAAATAAATTCACCGACCATATCCTCTGATCACCAATCAGAGGGTGTATTGCATGCCATGACAGGTCAGCAGTTAGGGGTTAAGGTTTTATAGAGAAATTAGAGAAATGGAGAGGTTGGAAAAATAAAGACTCCCTAGCCCTCAGGAACCCTAATAGCATCGGGGTCGGAAGAGAACAAGACATGACCAAGGTAAGGTCAGATAGAAAAGTTACAGTGAGGATCAAAACACCAGGAAGTGGAAGTAATGTTCTGCTCAGCTTGGGTACTTGTGGTCGCCATTCACATATCTCCTAGACGGAGACCCCTGAGGCCCCCCTTAAATTGTGAATATATCTTAAAAGGTGCCGGGATAAACCAAAACGTTTTGGAGTATGCTGATAAGACGTGATGTATTTTGAAACGTCTCAATTTATGACAATAAAGTTTAAATAAATATGCTCGAGTTTCACATAATTAAGAATGTGTTCTATTGAGTTTAAACGTATTAGAGGTTGACCCATCTCCCGCTTGACAAACGATAGCAGCACAAACCATTACGTCATGTAGCAAGTATTTGGAATGGGAATATTAACAGTGTTTGATTCCATTGTCTGTATTTTACTTCTAAGGGCACTAAAATCAATAAGAATAAAACTAGCGCAATTATTTCCCCACGTCAATTTGTACTTGTTTGGGAATAACTGGAAATTACATTCGTAAAATTACATTTACTTACTACATGAAAAATGTTGTTGTTGTTGTTTTCTAGTGCCTTGCATCTGGCAATGAAGCCATCAGCATTCGTGCTTTTCCAATACTTTTGAACTGTAGTTTCTTCTGATCTTAATGCTTCACAGGTCTTCAAGTGGTCTTCATTCATTTCTGCTGGATCGTTACACAGGACACATATTGGTGAGGCTGAGATACCTATTCTGTAGAGATGACTTGCTAAGCAGTCGTGATTTGTCAATAGTCGGAAGGCTGCAACCGCTGTTTTCCGTGGTCTCTGGGGGATTATATCTGGGTTGGAAAGTAGTGTAATCCATTTTTTATCTTTGGCATTTGTTTCTACTTCTTGTAGGTATGAATGAGAAAATTTTTTAATGATCAAGCGTTTTATTGAGGAATATGAGAAATTGAATTTAGACTTTTGTTTTATTGTTGTGCCTTTCTTTGCAAGTGAGTTTGCAGCTTCATTCCCCATGACTCCACAGTGTGCTGGAATCCATTGGAGTTGAACAGTCTTATTAACTTTTTGGAGTTGTGTTAACATTTTTTTTTTTTTTTTTTTTATGCGCACCACCCACTTTGGGGTTCAAGTCGCGCTTGTGCGAGAGGTACACTCATTTCCGATTTCCTCGACAGTCACAACCTAGCTCTCCTCAACACTGGAGAGCCTACATTCATTTCGGACTCTCACAATAGTTTCTCGCATCTTGACCTTGCAGTTTGTTCACCTCAGTTGGCAGTCTCCTTACAATGGAATGTCATCTCTGATTTACACTCTAGTGACCACTTCCCATGTCTTATTAGTCTCTTGACGCAGCATACATTTTCCACTCGTATGCCCAGATGGCGTTTGGACCATGCCAACTGGAACCTTTACACCCAGTTGGCTGTCTTTACCTACAACGAGCATGACTCAGTGAATAATTTGGCGCAGCATCTCACGGAGACGATTCTCTCTGCTGCTGAACAATCGATTCCGCGGTCGACTACACACCCCCGTCGATTTCCCGTTCCCTGGTGGACGGAAGAATGTCGGAATGCCATTCGTGCTCGAAGGCGTGCACTTAGGGTTTTCCAACGTCACCCTACTTTGGAAAAACCTAATCGAGTACAAGAAAATGCGCGCCAGGTCCAGACAAGTCATTAAGGATAGCAAAAAGTCATCATGGAGCAAATTTGTAGCTTCATTTAACCGACACACACCTTCCTCGGTTGTGTGGGATAGATTAAGGCGTGTTGCAGCTAAAACGACCCAAATACCAATAGCGGGACTAAAAACAGCAACAGGAGCTGTTGTTGATTCATTTGAAGTGGCCAATACCTTTGGCAGTGCTTTCGCACAAGTGTCTAGCTCGGAAAACTACTCCCCTGAGTTCCTTCCAATTAAAACTCAGGTGGAATCTCAAGGCTTCTCGTTCCGTTCTAGAAACGTAGAAGATTACAATCGCCTTTTCACCATGGCAGAGCTGGAGTATTCCCTGAAATCTTCGCGATGTTCAGCACCAGGACCGGACGGTATTCATGTACAAATGTTACAACGGCTCTCTCCTGAAGGTAAGGCATTCCTGCTCGAGGTCTATAATCGTGTTTGGGTTGACAGTATACTCCCAGAAAATTGGCGGGAGGTCACCGTTATTCCCATCTTGAAGGCTGGAAAGGACCGTCATCTTCCCTCCAGCTATCGTCCTATTTCCCTCACCAGTTGCGTTTGCAAGGTGATGGAACGCATGATCAATGGACGATTGGTATGGTGGTTAGAAAGTCGTAACCTACTGACTAACATCCAGTGTGGTTTTCGACGACGCCGTTCAACTGTTGACCATCTTGTGTCAATATCGACACAGATAATGGACGGCTTTATGAAGAACTGTCAAACCGTTGGCATTTTTTTCGATCTTGAGAAGGCTTATGATACGTGCTGGCGAGCAGGGATTCTACGTTCCCTGTATGCCTGGAACATACGTGGACGCCTACCACTTTTCATTCAGGAGTTTATGAAGGACCGCTTTTTCCGAGTAAGGGTCGGCTCGGTTTTTTCTAATTCTTTTGTTCAGGAGGAGGGAGTACCTCAGGGTTCGGTGCTAAGTGTCACGCTCTTTGCTATAGCAATTAACTCCATCTGGAAATGTGTTCCACCTGGAGTTTCGTCATGCCTATTCGTAGACGACTTCGCTGTCTATTGCACTTCTCAGCGCACGGCGTTCTTACAACGGCGCCTGCAGCAATGTTTGGACAACCTTAGAGAATGGAGCGTGAGAAACGGCTTCCGTTTCTCAACTGAGAAGACAATCTGCGTTAATTTCTGGCGCCGTAGGAGACGATTACCACCTTCGCTCCGATCAAACGCTTCCTGGGTTTGATCTTGGACAGGAAGCTTAGTTGGTCGTCGCATATTGCACAGCTAAGAGCGAGATGTGACCGTTCCCTAAATATTATGCGAGTACTGAATGGCAAATCGTGGGGAGCGGATCGGACAATTTTATTGCGAATATATCGCGCATTAGTCCGATCCAAGCTAGACTATGGATGTATTGTTTATTCGTCAGCACGACCATCTGTGCTGAGAAGATTAGACGTGGTCCATAATAGGGGCATCCGCATTGCAACAGGAGCTTTTCCAACAAGCCCAGTGGTGAGCCTTTACGCCGAGTCCGCAGAACCTCCTCTGCAATATCGGCGTGAGATTCTCTTGGCAAATTATGGTTGTGCGCTTAGATGTATGCCTAAGCACCCAACGTTCGCTTCTTTTTTCACCACCACGCTAAGAGAACGATATAGAAATAGCTCCCTTAGTCTAAAGCCTGCGGGGTTCCGTTTCCAAGAGCTCCTAGTGAAGCTTGGAGTGGAACTGCCTGTGATGTTCGCCAAGGGCGAGAGACTTTACCCCCCTTGGCTATCTGGTACGCCCCATGTAGATCTTGGGATGACCTTACACCAGAAGTCCACGATGCTTATTTCAAGTATCCGCACGTGTTTCTTAGAATTTTTGTCAGGCTACTCTGACCGTCGATATATTTACACCGATGGATCAAGGAACACCAACGGTGTTGGATGTGCTTATGTTTATGAAACCGAACCATATACATTCGGTTTTCCAAATAGCACCTCCATTTTTACTGCAGAGCTTTATGCAATTTATCGAGCCGTTTTGTATGTTCGCCGTCGTAAATTAGGTGACTGCCTGATTTTGAGCGATTCCCTTAGTGCACTGCAGAGCCTTTGTCAGTTGTACAACCCCCACCCTATTGTACAACGTATCCAGGATGCCCTCCATGTTTTACACGCTTCTGGTGTTGACGTGGTGTGTGCATGGATTCCTGGTCACGTAGGTTTGCCTGGGAATGAAATGGCAGATTTAGCAGCAAAGACAGGAACTACAGAACCTAGTATTACCATCTCACGTGTTACTTCGGAAGACTTCAGGCTTGAAGTGCGGAGAGCGGTGCTGTCGTCCTGGCACGACGAGTGGTCAGCTCTCCGCGGTAATAAGCTTAGAGAAGTGAAAGAACTTCCGATAAACTGGGTAACTTCCTCTCGCACATCTCGTCGCGAGGAGGTTAGTTTGGCTCGATTAAGAATAGGGCACTGCAATTTTTCGGACGGTTACCTATTTAAAAGGGACCCTGCGCCTCTATGTCCGCTGTGTTACAACGTTTTGTCGGTTCGCCACGTGCTGCTGGAGTGTTGCTCTCTAGCGCACCTTCGGGATTCTCTGCAGCTGCCTGCCAGACTTGCAGAGGTCCTAGCGGACGACAAAACAGCGGTTGATAGAGTTTTTAATTTTTTAGCGAAGTGCAATATAAATTTGAGGATTTAAATTTTTTAATTATCTTGTTCTGCTTTTGGACATATTTATCACCTTGTTTCATATCTGGCTATTGCCACTGATTTTTACCTTTGTAAACTTTTCTTGTTGCTAGTATTTTTATTTTTTGAGTGAAATTTATATCTGGCTATTGCTATGAGTCTGTTAAGGGCGCTGATGACCTAGAAGTTGAGCGCCCTTAAACCAAATCCAAATCCAAATTTTTTTTGTTAACATTTTGTAGCATTCTCTAATTTTTGTTGACTTCTTTGTAGTATTTGAACATATTCCCTGAATTGCAGCTTTAGAATCCGAAAGAATTACTACCTTGTTAAATTTATTTAAGGGAAGATGTAATAATTGTCGGAGAGCAATGTATATAGCCTCTATTTCTCCATCATAATTTGTTGTCTCTGCCAACAGAATGATAAAAGGAAAAATGTGAACACGTAACTCCAGCTCCAGTAAGGTTTTCCTTCGAGGATCCATCAGTATATATGTGCAGCCATTCTTCTGTGGGATACCTAGTATTGATTGTTTCCAGAGCTAGAAGTTTTTGTATTTCTTTTGGTGTGTCTGATTTACTTATTTCTTCTATTAATTCCAAATTGAAGGTAGGTTGCAATAATTCCAATGGATTTTCTCTTATAAGTAGATTTTCTCTGGTGTTAGGAATGTTCAATTTGGATTTAATCTCTGTTACCTTTTCTAGGAAACTATTATGAGTTTTAAGGATTGAAGGGGGGAGGTTCTCTTCTGTCCATTTAGAGTTTGGCAGTCGTAACATTTTCTCGTGTTGGAGCAATGCTTGTTCTTCTATTTTTGTTGTTATTGATGGGGTCTGTGTTAAGGCAAGCATGGCATCAATAGGTGTGGATTTAACTGCTCCAGTGATTAGGCGAAGAGCCTGATTTTGTATTTGTTCAAGTTTATTGATGTTAGCATTTGCTGCCGTTATTAAAGCTTCAGAACAGTACAAGAGGTTTGGTTTAACATACATTTTGTATGTTGTGTTAAGGACTCTCCTTGAGCAGCCCCATTTAGCACCAGCTAACCTTTTCAGGATTTGCAGTTTCTTTTCAACCTTTTTTGAGGTGTTTGTTATATGTTTTTTCCAACTTAGCTTTCTGTCGAAAGTGATGCCTAAGTATTTGGCATCATCAACTGCTTTGAGTGGTTTACCATTATAATTTATGTTAATATTAACTGATTTGTATTTTAGTGTAAATAATTCATAATTTGTTTTTTCCTCATTGATAGTCATGAGGTTTTTGGAGCTCCATTCATGTACTTTGTTTAGGGCTGTTTCTATTCTGTCTTTAGTTAATTCGGGTTTTTTTGGAGAGCCTGAAGTCCAAATGACTACATCGTCAGCAAATAAAGCAATTTTGGTTTCTAAAGTTTTTATTATTGATGGAAGGTCATTTATATATATGTTAAAGAGTGTTGTGCTCAGAACAGCACCTTGTGGAAGTCCTCGGTGTGTTTGTTTATATTTTGAAATGTACGTATTATATTTTGTGGCACAAAATCTTTGTGAAATAAACTGAGCTATCCATTTAAGCATGTTACTTTTCACACCTATTGATTGCAACTTCTCAATTAATTTGTTTCTCCAGACTGAGTCATATGCTGATTTAAAATCAATGAATACTGCCAAGGTATCCCCCTTTCTATTGAAAGCTTCCTTGATGTCTTGGCTTAGTAAGAGTACATTTTCACTTGTACTATGATTCTGTCTGAAGCCGGTCTGTGAACTATTAATTAAGTTGTAATATTCTAGGAACCAGTTAAGTCTAGATGCCACCATTCTTTCCATCACTTTTGCAATAACACTGGTCAAAGATATTGGTCTGAAACTATTAATATTGTTTGAGGGTTTGTTTTTCTTTAAAATCGGGATGATAATGGCTTTTTTCCACTCGGAAGGTACAGTCATTCTCCAACATGTGTTATACAGTTTAAGTAGGATTTCTTTTCCTTTCCTGCCAAGGTGTTTAATAAACTCTGGCTCGATCTTCTCAGGTCCTGGAGATTTTTTGTTCTGTAATTGTTCTATTGCTAAATCCAGTTCTGTTTCGTTAAAATCCTGAATAAAAATATCATTTCGTATACCTTTTGGCTTATTAGTTTCTCTGATAGTTTTTTGGATAGCCTTATCTTGTTTTTTATATCCTTGGGGTATTCTTTGTGACTGAGCATAAAACTTGTTAAGGGATTCTGCTATTTCCCTATCTGTAGTTAAGCTTTTGTTATTATGTTTTAATGGTTCAGTTGTATTTTTTGATAATTTTGTTTTATTAAGGAATTTGTATATTTTATTTCCATCTTTCCTATAGTCCATATGTTCTACAAAATGTGTGAAACTGGCCCTCTTTGCTGTAATTAATTCTTTCTTAAAAATGGCTGCTTTTCTTCTCCAGTTTTGTACATCTTCTGGACACTTGGTTCTTTCGGCTTTGACTCTTGCTATATTTCTTTCGTGTTTTAACGTAGATAAAGATGGAGACCAAAAGTAGCTATATTTCTTTAACTTTCCTTTGGGGATATGTGTTTTGGCTGCTGTCAATAATATTTCACAAATTTTTTTATTCATTTCATCTGTTGACTTGAACTCTGATTCTAACAGTATATTACACTTCCCTTCTATCTCATTTTGGAAACTGGACCAATCTGCTTTTTTAAAATTCCAAGAAATTTTAATTTTTGGTTTGTTACTTTTATTTATTAGACCTCTTATGGAGTTTATGGTGTTTCTGTGGCCTGAACCTGGGTCTTCTATTATTTCTCTTTTTGTATTGTCAATTATGTCAGATGACACCATCAGAAGATCAGGATTTGTACCTGAACCATTATAATGAAGGTAAGTGGGTGGATCATTTGGATTAAATATTAATTCCATTGTTGATGAGTTTAATAGGTCTTCTATGACTCTTCCTGCTGAATTTATATCTCTGTAGCCCCACCTAGGGGAGTGTGCATTAAAATCACCTATTAAAATACTTTTGGGTTCTATGGGAATAGAATTTAGATCTAGTGTATTGTCTGGAGGATTGTAGATACTGTAAATTTTATAGTGGTAGTTACTTTTCGATACTTCAATTTTAACTATTTCTCATTTATCTTGTTCTTCCATTGTTTTTTGGATTTGGATAGTAGCTTTCATATTTCTTTTAATTCCTGTAAGAATACCACTTGCTATTTGACGAGCTTTTGGAAGTATATGTGTAGTGTACTGATCCATTTCAAAGTATATTTTCTGTTCTTCTGATATATTGGCTTCTTGTACTGTGAAGACATCTATATCTTGGTCTTTTAATATTTTCATTAGCTCTTGTTTTTTAGGCTGGGACATGCCTCCTGCATTCCATTGTAGAATTCTTAAAGTATTGTGATGAAATTTGCCTAAAGATGTCCCCACCCGGAGATCCGATTGGGGGACAGTTTTAACTCCGGAATGTTTATCTTTAGGACTCATATTCATGTATGTGGCTTTCATGTAACTGTTTTCTTAACAGGCACCAGTTTTACAAATGTGGCAGTTACATCACCCGACTTAAACCCCCATTTTGCAAGGGGGACCACACCTATCGTTGGTCAACGGGTCCATCGGACCTAGCCGGGAGGACTAAATAGGTTGTATTTAGATCCACCGACCTTCCCCTCATGTGCCTCTGAGGGACGCTGTTGTGCTGTGATAGGCCAGCACATATGTAAATGACATTTCCCCCATTTTAGATGAAACAGTTATACCGCTGTGATTCGGTCCCCAGAGCCTCATCTGTTAAAAGCAGGGTGCACCACGGGCAGGATGAGGATGGGAATTGGTTAGGAGAGGCTATAGGATATGTAGATATCTTTAAAATGCATAATTGATTTGTAGTAACTTTTTTTGTGGTATGAGCTATTTGCGAGATATCCATTATTAATAGTATGTCTTATCAATTTTCAGATGCTTATCAATCTTGTTGTTTTGTTCGATTGCATGGAAAGAGTATGGAATTTTAAGGCCAATATATAGCGACTAGTTCTTAAACGTTTGAGTGTTTCTTTGTATGTGTAACAAAACCTGAAATTAATTAATTTTGCAAAGTTAATTAATATTGATTAAAATGAACTAAGATAGAAAAACAACATTTTGTAAGAGTAGAAAAAGGGCGGATAATCATATGAATGTAGCATATTTGACTTTTTAATTTTTTGCTGTTTCTACCTCTGTAGACTTGTCTATTTCCTTGTTGTTTATGTTTCTGAAATCTTCCTTTAGTTAGACTTTTGCCAATATCTCTTTTTATTTTCTCAATTTACATCATTATCAAGTATATCAATGATATTATATGTTTATCATAACTTTGTACTTTCAGTATGATAGACGAAAAAAGAACTCATCTTTATGATGCAGCTAATAAATTGAGAAATTAACTGGACAAAATTGAAGATACCAAAATAAAGGTACAAGATATGTCTGTAGAACTCGCAGAAGCTCAGGTTCAAGGTATGTAACTTAAACATAAGAAATTCATTGAGTTTTATCAGTTATAGTTAATAGTATCGGGGAGAAATTGTTTAAAGTTCTTGCATATATGATGGCCAACTTTTAGGTTTTTACCAATGACCACTATAGTGACCGGCATCTAACTTGGCGGGTGAGACAGGATACGCAGAGGCATTTACTGATGATGTCAGTCATGTTCACCAATGGCATTTAGTCTGTTGTTGGTTCTCATACAGAGAAGGCTGTGTTCACCTTTCAAATATCAAAGTGTTGTTTTTTTTTATAGTCTATTGGTAGTACATGTTAAAATTGATAGTTAAACACATATTACTTAATTTAATTTAAAAGGCAAGTCAATTAACAACACTAAACAACGCTTACATTTATAATTTTCCAGAACACGTTTCGGAGGTTAACTTCCCTCCATTATCAACTGCACAATGACTGGGTTTCCATGGTGCGGATGGCGATCCTTCTTCTGATGTTTCCTCTGGTAGTGGTTCAAGGAACTTGCTGGCAATATCTTTATGGGGAATGTCGAAATTAAATACTCGGTTTCTATTTTTTAAAATGAAGATTTGTTCCCATGTGGACAGCTCTTGTTTCCGGTTATGTGTTTGAGGAGTTTCGGTTCTGGCTTTATGTAGTGATTTTTTGTCCAAAAGTGAAAGGAAAACTTCTAAGAAAGGAAGATAACATATTACTTAGTCTAAGTAATGGAATAAAAGGAAAAGAAGCAGCTAGTTTTACACAAACAGACAGGAGTATTAACGCATAAGGTGCATTCCTTCTATTAGAGAAAGACGTCTGCCAGAGGGCCATTATGCAGCATTGCCAAATATGGTGAATGCACAACCGAGGCTTATCATGTAGATCTTAGGACTGTGCAACAAATTTTTTGAGAGGGCAGATTATTTGTCACAGCCCATACTTCATTCCCTGGCAAAAATAGGCTACGGCAGAAACCTGCAATTGGAATTGACAAATTTGACTTAAGCGTGCTCAGTCGTAAAGTTTTAGATTTTTTTATGACATAGGAATTTCCTACAACAAAAAAGGATTTTGAGGTCTCTGGAATTTAAAGTTGAAGTTAACCAAGGGTAACATTATTACATAATTTGCTATTTCTTCTACTTCTTCTTGCCTCAAAATTCTGGTTTCCAAAACTGACTTAAAAGCATTACTGTTGTTCTGCAAATTGTTAGACAGTGGCATAAATGTAATTTAGGGATATTGCCCACTTAGATTACAAATAATGTTTTGTTTTTTAATATAAAATTAAGGTATTTAAAATGTGCAAATTGGCCATGCAGAATTGTTTAAACAAATTCAATATTGACCTAGTAATAAACAGAAACAACTTACAACATATTTGCATAAGGAGGTGTTATATTAATTTATGGAAGACAAATATGCAACTATTTTAAATATCATAAGCTAGAGCGCATTATGTAACTCGTGCTATTTTCCAGATAAGTGAATTATTGCTACCTATGATTGCTATTTTATAGGAATGAATCTTAAATGTTTTAAATGTTAAAAATGTCTTTTTAATCCCTTGTCTTTTAATAATTGCATTTTGTTATATGATTATCACATTTCTATCTTTGTAACTCAAGTAAACATTTACTGTAAGAAATTAAAAGTAAATAAGGTTTAAGATGAGAGAAGTGTAATGAATACACTTTTTTATATACAGACAATATAATACTTTCATTGGGGTATTCACAATAATGGGTATAATACGCTGTTCTGCCGGTTTCCTTTAATTGTTGAACTGTAGTTAGCTGTAGTGTGAGAAACTTGCACCAGATGTGACGATGTGGCAACACAGCAATACTAGTTCTGTCTCTGTCTATGTGCAAGCAACTGCCAAGTTAGGTGCCGGTCACTATAGGTGGCTCTATTCAGATATGTCATTACTATTTTTCCAAAATTTCAGATTCATAATTGTGTAAGCAGAGGCAACCTAGAAATTGGCCAAGTACCTTGTGTCTGATTAGCATTTTAACCCTTAGTTGGTAACATGTGAAAAAATGGCGCCAACAGTAGCCTGGGAGACTAAGATGACAAAATCTTGCATTTTATGTCCCCTTTAGTGAATGTAACAATTAAAAAGCTTGATGAATTATTAATAAAAATATTTTTATTCTGTTTACATCATATCTTACAGTAATTAATGCAAAAATTACAAAATTAAAAATCAGTGAGAGGTAGAATTGGAACTGAAAAATTCAATGCCACAGCTGGAATTTGAACCACGGACCCTCCGCTTACCAGGTGGATTTGAGCACCCACCTGGTAAGTGGAGGGTCTGTGGTTCAAATCCCAGCTGTGGCATTGAATTTTTAAGTTCCAGTTCTACCTCTCAAACTTTGCCCACACACGGCTTGTGTGTTTAAAAATACCAACAGTAAGTTTGTTGGCATAATTAAATAATAATTAACCATCTGTCTTTGTGAAAAAATGATGCTAACAGTAACATCCATGTGAGAGACTAAGAGGACAAAAGTTTGTATTTTATGTCCACTTTAGTGAATCTGGAAAATAAACAACTATTTAAAATTTAATTTAAAAGGTGAGTTAATTAATAACACTGAACAACACTTACAAAATATTTTTCCGGGACGCGTTTCGAAGGTTAACTTTCCTCCATTATCAACCGGACAAAAACTGGGTTTCCGTGGTGTTTGATGGTGCGGATGGTGATGCTTCTTCTGATGTTTCTTCTGGTAACGGTTCAATGAACTTGTTCAGTGTTATTAATTAACTCACCTTTTAAATTAAATTAATTACAACAACACTGTTTTCAAACTTCTATGAAAGGAAGATAACTATTTAAAAGCTTGATAAATTATTAATATTTATATTTTGATTCAGTTTACATCATACTTTGAAGAAATTATGCAAAAGTTACAAAAATCAAATAGTAGTGTGTTAGGCACCTTTAAAATAATAGGAGACTACGTGGCTTATGTGTGTACACTTATAAAACAATACTATTGCAGAACAAAACAGATCGCACAACGTTTCTAGGATACCCTCCATGTTTTACATGCTTCTGGCATTAGCATGTTGTGTGCATGGATTCCTGGTCATGTAGGTTTGCCAGGAATGAAATGGCAGATTTAGCAGCAAAGACAAGAGCCACAGAACCCAGTATTACCATATCTCATATTACTTCAGAAGACTCTAGGCTTGAAGTGCGGAGAGCGGTGCTGTCGTCCTGGCACAAAGAGTGGTCAGCTCTCCGTGGTAATAAGCTTAGAGAAGTGAAAGCACTTCTAATAAACTGGGTAACTTCTTCCTGCATATGTTGTTGCGAGGAGGTTATCTTGGCTCGGTTGCAAATTGGCCACTGTAATATTTTGCACAGTTACCTACTTAAAAGGGACCCTGCTCCTCTTTGCCTGCTATGCAACAACCTTTTGTCAGTCCATCACATGCTGCTAGAGTGTTCCTCTCTAGCACACCTTTGAGACTATCTGCAGCTACTTGTCAGAGGTCTTGGTGCACAACAAAATAGCGTTTGAAAGAATTTTTAGGTTTTTAGCAGGGTGTAACATGAGTTTGGGTATTTGAAGCTTTATATACCCAATTTTTGGAACTCTTTTGACATATTTATAGCTTTGTTTCAGTTTTGGTTTTTGCCACTGTTTTCTATATTTATATATTTTCTTTCTTTAGTAGTAATTTTATCTTTTATTGAAGTTTATATCTGGCTATTGCCATGAACTGTTTTTTAAGGGTGCTGAGAACCACAAAGATGAAGTGGACTGGCCTTCCATTCAAATCCAACTGTTGTGAGTTTGATCCCAATGACTACAATTGAAATCTGTGTTTATTTTTGGGTGGAATACAATACTTGCTCTACTTAGTATAGCTAAATAGTACATGTGAATGTAATACACAAGCTTTATATTTTGGCAGTGAACCAATTCCAGGAGGAGTGCGATAAGTATTTGGTGAAAATCGTGAAACAACGAATGCAAGCAGATGAGCAGAAAGCAGCAGTAGCAGCACAGAGTGTCACAATAAAGGAAGAGGAAGTTGTGTGCAAGAAATTGGCAGACGTTGCCCTCAAAGATCTTGAGCAAGCAATGCCTGCACTTGAAGAAGCCATGAAGGTAATTACTTCACATTATTCAGACCAAACACTGGGAATAGAACCCTGGATAATATAAAAAAGTGTAATATGAGGGTTCAACAAATATTAAAAAATGTTAGCAACTAAAACTTCTAAAATAAGAACAAATTAGAAACTAAAAGCCTCACTTATCTTAATAATATTGCAAGATTCTCCACAGCTCACATGTTTCAAGTTGTAATCCAACTTATTTTCAAAGCTATACAAACAAGTTACCATAGTTACTGATGCTCATTTTAAAACTCTGTCACCAATCTCTGAAAACAAACACCTATAAATATAATCTATTGCTGGTGTTTCAAAATTCATAAAATTGTTCTTGTTTTTTAAAATAAATATCATTTTTGGTCATTTAATCATGAAATTAATCCAGAGGTTAAATTATAAAAAACAATTAAATGGACCTATAGATTTAATGGTTTGGAAAAAGCTATTTATTTAAAAAAAAAAGATCCGTCTTATGAATTTTGAAATACCACCAATAGATTGTATTTATAGGTTTTTATTTTCAGAGATTGGTGACAAGAGTTTTAAAATGAGCATTGGTAACCATGGTACTTTGTTTGTATAGCTTTGAAAATAATTTGGATACAACTTGAAACATGTCAGCTATAGAATATCTTGCAATATTAATAAGATAAGTGAAGCTTTCAGTTTCTAATTTGTTCTTATTTTAGATTCTGTTGCTTCACTCTTATAAAAGCTTCAATATTTCCTTAATTAACTAAGACTTCACTTATCTTTTGTAATTATACTATCATTACCAATATTAATATTCATTGATTTATATTGTTCCACTGTCAATAGTTTATCATTGCATTCGATACAAAGACATTATTTTGCATGTAGTATGTAGAATTTAGACCTCCTATTAATACATCACCTGCAGATTGGTCCCACTCATTCCTTGTGTACTGTTAAGACCGTTTCTTCTTTCCTGTAGCTTTGAAACTAATATAAAATGTAATTTTTATGCCACAAACATTTTAAAACTATGGAAAGCAATTTTTGAGAGGTAAAATCGGAACTGAAAAACTTAATGCCACAGCCAGAATTTGAACTTCAGACCTTCCACTTCATGTGCGGCTGCTGTAACCACTGAGCTACTATGACAGCCCTTCAGTATGATTCTAAAGTAAGAACAAATTAGAAACTAAAAACTTCACTTATCTTTGCAGCAAGAACTTGCAACATTACTAAGATAAGTGAAGCTTTTAGTTTCTAATTTGTTCTTATTTTAGAATCTTGTTGCTTCACTGTTAATAGCGTCAATTTCTTTAACTGTCAGTATGACATTGAATTCTCCAACCAGTTCATATTTTTCCTGGTAGACAACAAAGGGAATCTCACATCAGATTAAATACCGCAATACTACTCTCAAGCATTGCCCACACATGGCTTGTGTGTTTGAAAACCCCAGCAGTAAATTTGTTGGCATAAGTAAGTAATTATGGAAAGTAATATTGAAATTCCTATGTTAGTTTTACATGTTTATCTTCTATCACCCTACAGAGACAGTTACCGTTGGTGCTGTTTTTATGATTAAGTACGGTGATGGTGATGAGCTTTTGACTCTTTCGTAATCTCGGGTCATGGTACTGGATGGAATGAACATACACTCGGATTTAACTTTGGTGAAATATTTTATTCGCACCTTCTTGTTCACAGTATTTAAATTGTATTACAGTAGTAAGTATTTTATTTCAGTGGATCGACTTCCCTAGCATCGCCGGGATTTAATGTCTAAAAATGTAGCGATATTTCGCTAAAAGTGTTTTCTATCACTTTACATTTCGTCTATTTTACGTCCTTTTATTTAATCACGCACTTCGAATTAACTAACTTATTAAAGTTAGCTAATGTCTTACTTATTTTAAACAAATTAACGGTCTTTAAACACTTAGTAAATTTACTTTCACTATTTTATGACGGGCACACATAAAAATACGTCCATCTTCACCAAACACATAGATGCTAATCCTCCTTCTTTTAGTTGCGAGTCTAAGACTCCGACTGCCATGTGTACATCCGTGCATGCGTTCATCAAATAGTTCCTGCATTGTTAGGGAAGTGATCCTTAGCCATTTTCCCTTCGCTTTCAATATTGAACACATATAATTCTTTTATTTGTACTTATATATTAAAATTAAATATGGAAATATTTATGACGTCTTTAAACAAACTTAATTGTTTGTAACAATGAACATTAGTAACTCGTTTTCGTCATTTAACCAACTCATACCAACATCAAAAACAAATTACACTCTTAACAAATATTCACATAAACGATTTTCTTTTGGGGTCTTTTAATATTCTGTCTCACCATATTGAAATTATGTATACAAATAAAGCACAACACTACCCTCCCCTTTAATATTGGCCTGAAGTCCTCTTAGGAAATTATGGCGGTATGCTTAAATGTATACCTACACATCCAACAGCATTCATTTATAAAGAATATTAAAAATAGAAGCACTAATAACAGTGAAGTATTCTTCATGTTTGAGGTCATTTTGAGTCACCTTTTTACACTAACCTTCACTTAAATTGTTTTAAAAACTGGAAATGTTTTCAAGACTGTTCGGTCCTATCATCAGCCGTTGGGTGACTCAGTTTTTAAAACAATTTAAGTGAAGGTAAGTGTACAAAAGTGACTCAAAATTACCTCAAACATGAACATTCATGTACTTTTTCAACACCATACTAAATGAACAACATAGCTCCCTTAGTCCAAGTCCTGTGGGTTTTTGTTTCCAGAAGCATTTTGAGAAGCTTCCTATTAAACTGCCTAACATGTTTGTGAAGGAAGAGAGGGTCTACCCCCCCCCCCCCCCTTGGAACTATACTGTCGACCCAAACACAATTGTAGACCTCAAGCAGCAATGCCTTACCTTCAGGAGAGAGCTGTTGTAGCATTTGTTCATGAATACTATCTAGTCTTGGTGCTGATAGTCACGAAGATGAAAGAGAATATTCTAACTCCTTCATGGTGAAAAGGTGATTGAAATCTTCTACATTTCTGGAATGAAACACAAAGCCTTTAGATACAATTGGAAGGAACTCAGGGGAGTAGTTACCCAAGCTAGACACTTGAGCAAAGGCACTGCCAAACGTGTTTGCCACTTCAAATGTATCAACAACAGCTCCTGTAGCTGTTTTCAAGCCCACAATTGCTTATGGGTCGATTTAGCTGCAGCGCGCCTTAACCTATCCCATACAACTGAGGAAGGTATATGTCTGTTAAATGAAGCTACAAGTTTGCTCCATGATGTCTTTTTGCTGTCCTTAATTACTTGTCTGGATATGGTGTGCACAGAGGGCGTCTCACATCACATCAGAGATAATTATCCCAAGGGCGACTTACAATGGCTTTCCGGAAGAAATACGAATCGATTGGAGAATTCAATGTCATTCTGGCAGGTTGTCACAGTAGCTTAATGGTTAGAGTGCCCACCTGAGGAGCAGAGAGTCTGTGGTTCAAATCCTGGTGTGGCTTTGAATTTTTCAGTTCCGATTTTACCTCTTATCCTCTATGTGGTTACTGTGCTTATAGTTTGCATCTGAGTTTAAGAACCTAGGAATATCGAACTTTATTGGCAGATACCATGCTTCCCAGTGGCAAAGATTGTCCATTGGTTTGAACATGCATCAAAACAAAGGCTATGCATAATATATAATGGATATATACAAATTTATTGTGGATATTTCATGAGGTTCACATCAGATCATTTTTTCTCTTACATTGATGTATTTGCAAAGCACATTTGTTTCTTAGAATTAATAGATGATACTGTCTCTCTCTTCAGGCTCTGGAAGCACTCAACAAGAAGGACTTGGCAGAAGTGAAGTCATATGGACGTCCTCCGCCTAAAGTGGAACTAGTCATGGAGGCGGTAATGATATTTAAACAAGCAGAACCAACGTGGGCAGAAGCAAAAAGGCAGCTTGGAGATCCAAACTTTCTGAACAATGTAATTGAGCAATAAGTTCACAATAAATGTGTCTAGAAATCCTTAAGTCCACTTACAATGCTGAACAGTTTCAGAAATAACCATTGTTTTATGTTTGCAGCTTAAGGATTTTGACAGAGATCATATACCTGAGAGAGTTCTGAGGAAAATAGGTACCTACACAAGTAATCCTGAATTTGATCCAGAAAAAGTGGGAACTGTATCATTTGCTGCAAAATCCTTGTCTATGTGGGTAATAGCTATGGAGAAATATGGCATACTTTACAGGTAACAGCTCTTACTATTTCTGTAACTGCTTCACGAAAATATATAGCATTGGAAAATTCAAAGCAAAAATAACAAATGTCTCAGAGAAGGTTAATACCACAAAATATTTATTTTATATAAATTATATGTTTTCGTGAAATCTTTTTTTTTTTTTTGTGCTGCATTTTATTGTTACTTTTTTATGATTTGATTACTTTCTTATGATTAGAAAGCTGAGTCTTTAGTGTATATGTAAAATTTCTCTTGTGCCATGTATTGAATGGGAGTCTGATCAACTTTTTGTGTTCAATAAGAGCTGCTTTTTCTATTTCATATTCAATGGGGTATTGGTTGGTTAGTATTTCCATAGCTGCTATTGGTGTGGCATTGGTGTGTAATTAGTCTCAGACTTTGGTTTTGAAATTTTTTTTTCTTTTTTCTTTTGCTGTTACAAGAACTTTGCTGCAGTAAGTAAATAATGGCTTTATATATACATTGAATGTTCTATTAAGAGTTGTTCTGGAATATCCCCACTTCATTCCTATTAGACATTTTAACAGTGAAAGGCGCCTTTCTGCTCTTTGTATTCTATTTTCTATTTGTTTGGTCCATGTAAGTTTGGTATCAAATATAACTCCCAAATAAGTGAACTTTTTAGTTCCTAATTTTGTTCTTACTTTAGAAGCTTGCTGCTTCACTGTTAATAGCTTCAATTTCCTTAAATAACTCCCTAGTACTTTGCTTCCTTTGTTTCTGGTAATTGTTGACCCTCAAAATTTGATTTTACTTATACTGGTTTTTCTTAGTGAAAAGATAAAAAACATAAAAATATGTTGTTCTCGAATGCTGGATTTCTGACAATGAAGTCATTAATCCTCTTGCTCTCCAACATTTTTCACTGATGGATGGGAAGGGCACTAGAGGTGGCCGGGCATATTTGAGGTGGTCTCGATCCATTTCCTCTTGCAGATCACATAGAAGACAGAGTGGTGAAGAATATATCCCAATTCTGTTCAAATGTTCTGCCAGACAATCATGTCCCGTAATCAACCTGAAGGTTGCAACTGCTGTTTTTCAAGGATACTCAGGAATAACTGTTTGAATGTTTGGTAGTTCCCATCTTTTTATTTTTTGATTTATCATAGCAATATTTTGCAATAATTTTTTTGAATTCAGGATTGACCAATCTTTTAGCTGCATAAAATGGTAGATTAACCATAGATTTCTGTACACTGCTGGTACCCATTTTTGCAAGGAAATCAGCTTTGTCATTACCACTCAGTAATGGTGCCCTCTAAAAAACGGTTACTTTTATTGCTAATTCTCCAATACAATTTATGAAATATAACTCGGAGGGGGGAGGGGGGGGGTGATGTAAAATATTCCGGAGTTAAAATAGTCTGCCATTTTGATCCCCGAGTAGGGACTACTTCTCGAGAACCAAAATATTGTATTAATGGAAGATCAAACATCAGAATTCTTCAATGGAATGCAAATGTAAAAATATGGTGCTCTGTAAAAAGCGGTTACTTTTACTGCTAATTGTATTCTTCATCACTCTGACCTCTATGTGATCTGCAAGAGAAAATGGACCAAGACCACCTTCAAATATGCCCGGCCACTTCTAGCGCCCTATCCATCAGTGAAAAATAATGGAGAGCAATCAAATCAATCAATCACTTTATTCACCGAGGATTAATTTGGATATATCAGGTTACATAAAATGCTAAAGTAACTGTCTTAATGGTAAAAATTCTTCAAAATCACAATTGCAGATATTCATCTATGTCATAGATAGCCCTCTCAATTAAGTAATTTTTTAAGCATTTATTAAACTTGGAACCAGTTGATTGTTTAATTGTGGTTGGCAGCTTATTGTATAAAGTTTTCCCAATTACAAATGGATTTTTATCCAAGAATTTCTTACTCTTCACTTCCCTATACATATTCTCTTTAGTTCTTGTGTCATAATTATGTATACGGCTGTTACTCCTTATATTTGTAGGTCTCCTAACTAGTAAAATAACTCTAAAAATATATAATGCAACCACTGTAAGAATTCTTTCTTTTTTAAAAATTTCTCTACATGAATCCCTTGATTTTAATGAACAAACAATCCTTACACACCTCTTCTGTAAAACCAATAATCGTTTTAAATTCTCTTTAGACGTTGTACCCCCTAATTCAATACCATAATTCAAATAAGAATGAATTATTCCATAATAAATCAATCTTAAATTAGGTTTATCCAAATAGTGTGCCGCGTAATTTAATAGATAGATACCCTTACTCATTTTCTTGCATATATAATTTACATGTTTTGTCCATGATAAGTTTTTGTCAATATGCAATCCTAGAAATAAGTGATCATCTGTTGTATCTATTTCTTCATTTCCAATTTTAGTTTTCATATTGTTGTACATGCAATTACCAATTTTAAAATATATTATGGTTGTCTTGTTTAAATTATTAACTAGGCTGTTATTAGCAAAAAATTTAAGTATTATATCTGTACCTGAGTGTATATTATTAGTTAAGTTGTCTTGATCTTTTCCCCAACAAATTATAGATGTGTCATCAGCATATGATACAGTTTTCACATTATTAATCACAGGTAAATTGTTAGTGTACAATGTAAATAGTAAAGGCCCAAGCACAGATCCCTGTGGGACTCCATATTTAACGGTTGCTAATGAGGATTCATATTTTGTTTCTATTTGGTTTAGTTTACATATTATTTCTGTACTTTGTACCCGGCCTTGTAAGTATGTATTAATTAATTTACCTGCAGTCCCCCTTATACCATAATGTTCCAATTTTTATAATAAGACTTGGTGATCAACACTATCAAAGGCCTTTGATAAATCAAGAAAAATTAATGACTTCATTATCAGAAATCCAGCATGAGTAAACAACAACAAAATATATATAGTTTGCAGAATCTTTGTCAGACAAAGAGGGCCTGAGTGCATTTAATTTAAGATTGTATATGTGCTGAAAATCCTCTTTCATCACATTCTTATCCCTATTTTTAGTACTGATGCATGTCTCCAACTTTGACAAGCTACCATACCCAATGTGAGAAAATGAGCTTCCTCTATCCACCATCTCTTTGTTTATGGGACTCACTAATCATGTTGTTTAAACGTCACTCCACTGTGAGAGCTGCTAGCATATTTTAGTGAATCCTGGGTAGGTGCAAAGTTATCCTGAGTTAATTAGTAGTGGTTTAAGAGCATAATGTTGCCTCATTAAAGTCACCAACCGCCCCTTTCGAGCAAAAATTTTACTTCTATTCCTTTTGTTCTACATTTTGGTTTGCAGAAAACATGAAATGAGTTTATCAACAAGATTTGAAGTACATGTGGCAGTTGTTTGTTGCAGCGACATCATACGAGTGATTATGAATGCCAACTATGTGGCCTCTGTCACCTTGCAGCAACATCATACGCGTGGCTTTCCGGAAGAAAATACAAATCGTTTGGAAAATTCAATGTCATTCTGGCACGTTGTCATAGTAGCTTAGTGGTTAGAGCATCCACCGAGTGAGTGGAGGGTCTGTCGTTCAAATCCCAGCTGTGGCATTGAATTTTTCAGTTCCGATTCTACCTCTCACCGTACATGTGATTAAGATAACTATGTACCTGTCTATGCCAGCTCTGTCGAACTGCATCTTCTCTTCTTGAAGACGAGAGTAGTTTACTCACTCATTAACTAAAGAAGGGAGTAGCTACTTACATGGCAGTTTTCTTATAACCAGTTTGCGTGTTATTAATATATCACTTTACAAGGATGTGACATATGCATTTTAACATTCTTAGAAACAAATGCCAAAGATAAAAAATGGATTACACTACTTTCCAATCCAGATATAATCCCCCAGAGACCAAGGAAAACAGCTGTTGCAGCCTTCGGACTATTGACAAATCATGACTGCTTGGCAAGTCATCTCTACAGAATAGGTATCTCAGCCTCACCAATATGTGTCCTGTGTAACGATCCAGCAGAAATGAACGAAGACCACTTGAAGACCTGTGAAGCATTAAGATCAGAAGAAACTACAGTTCAAAAGTATTGGAAAGCACGAATGCTAATGGCTTCATTGCCAGATGCAAGGCACTAGAAAACAACAACAACAACATTCTTAGTAAATATTTTCCCTACTTGTTTCCTCTAGTTACAAGTTTGCATACTTCTGGACTATTTAGTGGAATCAGGCTCACATACTTAACCAATTTAATACTAATTACATAAATATGAAGTTTTATTGTAAAGAAAATAATAGTGAAGTTGAATTAGTGAAATATTTTGTTTATAGTTAAATTGAGTTGGATATAATGTTTTACAAATATTTTGTTGCATTGATTCTGTGCTTTGTTTCATAGGATTATTGCACCAAAGAAAGAAAAACTTGATGTGGCACTAGCAACTTTAAAGGAAAAGCAAGATAGTTTAGCAGCTGCCCAGGCCCAATTAAAAGCACTAAGTGACTATCTTGAACAATTGCAAAAAGAATATGAGGAAAAACTAAATCAGAAAGAAGAATTAAAGAGAAAGTTATGATACATGAGCTTAGATGTGCATTTAAATCATTTACTACCTCCTCTACACAGGGCGTAATTGAAATGAGGTTTATCTTTTAGAGTGAAAAATACTAAATCAAATATCAGTACTAATTGGTACTTTCTGGTAATGAGAAAATATTGACACAATTGAATGCCAAGCAATCAATTTGATGGCACCAGCCAAGGAGCAGATTTTTCGAACAGCTGACAGACATTGAATGTCAGTCTGGATGTTTCCAGCAGGACTCCGCCACCACGCATACGGCTGAGGAGTCATTAGAACAGAAATTAACACTATTTTGGAAGCTGAACTTATGTGTGTTAATGAAAATTTCCTCAGAAGATGCCATAGATGTATTGATGCAGGTGGATGGTATTTCCAACATCTCATGTGATAAGACATGTGTTGTGTTTATTCTGATAGTTGATGTTCACACATGTGTGACTGGGAGATGGGCCGTGGGACTGTATGCCAAGTCGTGCAGTGCATGTCTGGGAGATGAGCCGGGCACCTGCCAGCCAAGTTTTGTACCATACATACTGTATAGGGGCACTGCTTTAATTTAACTGCAGCTTTTTTTTTCTTTGAGTAGTTTAGGAAATAAATTGCTTCAAATATCACCTGATTGTGACTTAAACAGAAGCATCAGGCAGACAAAAATTCCTCAGGAGGGATTACATTCACAAGCACAAAATTACCAAAAATACTCGAACATCAGCAGGCATATAGTCTGCAATATGAAAATAGTGTACTACACAACAAGACTATAATGGTGGTAACTAAGACATGAGTATATATTAGGAAACTCACTTTGCTCGTTTCCTAATTTTCATACAAATGTTTTAATTACCATTATAGTTAAGTTTCATATGACAATTTATGCTTGACCATATACCTAATTTTATAGTTGAAATATTGTAAAATGTACTCAACAGGGACCTACAGCTGATATTTGGAGTTTTGTGTACGTGCTAAATGATCGGTTCATTTCCAGCACTTCACAGCTGCATGATGAAAATGATAACCTTGTAATACTACATAACATTGAAAAATAGAAGGCAAATTGAATATATTGGTTTTCAGACAAAGCTTTATTTCATGTATAGGATATTTATTTAACAGTTAGTGAAATTAATTTGTGGGACAGTGCTTAGTGCAATATTCTTAGAAATTGATGCTGTATTGAAGTTAATTTGTGTAAGTTGCGTCTTACTTAGGCAGGTGGAGTAAGTTGCATCTCACTGTCAGTAGTGTCCGCCGGCATTTAAACATTTTCTAAACTCGCGCTAGTTGCGTTTCAAGAATTAATCGATATTGCACTTTGCAATTGCTACACGGGAACTCTCGAATTGGTGGAACACCTGTCCTTTAATGAAGATTGTATTGCCGATTGGATGGAGACCAGTCCTTTAATGAAAGTTTGAACTTCAGGAGGTCCATTAAAGAATCGCTATCAGACTTTTAATTTATAAATTTGGGTATGGTCGAGCATCTATCTCTAGATCTAAAGTTCACAGACAGTAGTTGCCTCTGTCCGGTTACCTTGAATTAGATCATCCTATAAACAAACGTGTAGTATTTTGGGTTATTATTTATCATGACAGTGGTTGTAAAACCAGCCATCTTATTGTTGCATAATAAATTGTGTTCACATCTTTCAAATGAAATAAATTACATGACATCAGATTGCAAGTCAATCATAGTCAAAAGCATTCATTTTCATCAGAAATATTTTATTTGTCCTAGCTGTGAATTTAAGTTTCAGAAAGGTTGAGTTAATAAGTTTGGAGACAATAATAACTTTAGGGAGTAAGACCTTAATCCTCAAATATTGAAATATTGAATGCTCATCGCTATTGTATTTGTGTGAACAGGCTGAACTACTTGCACTGAAACTGGAGAGAGCTGCGCAGCTGGTATCTGGTTTGTCAGGAGAGCGAGAACAATGGACACAGTCTGTTATTGATATGAATGAAGAGTATTGGCGCCTTCTTGCTACGGGGTTTGTGGCATATGTTGGACCATTTGTGTCTTTATATCGAGAAGAACTGGTTGACCCGTCGAAAAAAAATGTAACATTCTACTTTTTCTTATTCTTAAAGTATTTTAGAAAGGATAATTCTTGATTGTGCAACTTTATGTGAAAATTTCATTTGCTATTTGTAACCACAATGTGTTCCTTACATTAGCAGGATACAAATTGCACATATGGGTCAATCCACCTCAAATCGAACACCCGTAAAACACGACTTTTTCGTAGGAGGTTCAAAATTTTTTATGAATAATAGGTATCAAATAAGGAGACCCGTATTTTTTTTATTTCCATATTTTTAAATTACTTGCTTAGTTATGGCTATTACAAATTAAGCAATTTCTGTGCGCACCGTAATATAAAATCACTTGTTACTCTAAGGCCATATAGAGTTGAGAGTTGGGGTTTGGCGCACTGGAAAGTTTAAATATAACACTTTTAACAACTTTTGACCAATCATTATTACACATGAATTTTGGACTGTTTTTTTTATGGTATATTTTGTAAAACCAAAAATAGAATTTAAATCGATGTGTTAAAAATCTAAAAAAAAATACACACGTATTCCCTGACATTTTATCTATAAAATAAGATGTTGAAAACTATGGAGCTTGCATTAGTGCATTTGCTACAATTTTTTTTTCTGGAGGCCTGCAAGCGCACACGGGCGAGTAACAAGCCAGGTGACTGCAGACAGCATGCGAATTGCCGCGTCAGCTATGCTACTCAGATAACTTCTTACTAAGGCAGTACAGTCCATACAGAAAAATGCCTCGACAATGTACCTTCTTTCTGGTACTCCTGTTGTTGTTGTAGTGTTTAACGCCCGCTTTTACTTCTACGGCACCGCAGGCGGTGACACTGATGATACATGAAGATGGAGCACCGGTGGAATGAGATGGTGGGGGAAACCGAGGTACCCGGAGAAAACCTGCCCTGGCGCTGCTTCGTCCACCACGAATACCACATGCGGGTCCCTGGTACTCCTGTGGCATCTGATACGTACTTTTGAATTTTTTTGAAAAATCTTCTGATGTAAGCAGTTCTTTGCTTTTAGCTTCTTCCTTCATGTACGTCCATACATTTGAAACAATTTCTCTACTCTGACTGTGTAATGTTTTGGTCCCTAATTTAGAACGTACAGGTGGCATAATTGATTTTCACTGTGATCAATGTCTCACAAATTCACTATATTCACTCTTTATCGCAAAGATCTATGTCTTCAACTGCACACTGCTTTAAAAAGCACCATTGAATTAGCAAGACTGTCTCAGATCATGCAGATATCATTACCTTCCCCCTCCCTCCCCATGTGCATGGTTTCATTTGCAGAATTATACAATATGAGCTGATGAAACAGACAAAAGCTATGGATTCGCCAACAGGACTTCCAGTCAAGGTCAGGGGCCAAGAAAGATGGGTCCAGCTGTGCTTTAAAATTACACTCCTTCATTCCTTTGTTAAAAAACTGAAGCTTTAGTGAAACAATTTTCTTTCAAAGAAGGAGGTAAAGCTGTGCATTGTATGGTAACATTAGTTTAAAATGCATATTTTAAAAACATTTTGGAGATGCTAATAGTGTACATATAATAGTGTCAGCTAGCAGTATTCTCCTTACTGTACTGTTGCAACATTCATGGAACCTTAAGCAGTAGACCGTTGCCGTAATGGAAGGTGCCAATTGTGCGAGGTTACTGTAGCCGCCACCACTGTCTTGCGACTCCGCTGCACTAACTTGCAAAGTTAATTACAACTGAACTATTAGAGACTCCATTCTGATTTTTTCTGAGAATATTGAATAAACTTTATTGTATTTTTAGGTTTTTTTCCAGATTTTTAAATGGTCGAGTTTATGTCATTATCTAACTTTAAAGCTCTAATCGTATAAAATATAATATTAATAATAATTAATCAAACTTTCAAATAAATACCTCACAAAATACTGCGATTTATCTTTAATTTGAGCCAAAGATCAAGGAATTTGCTTCATTACAATCGGAGGTATGATTGATCGAAGTGTGAGGAGCGTGCGATTTTTGGGACATTTCAAAAATTAATATCTGCCAAAATAAATTTTTTTATATAAAGCTAAGAAACATGGGTCAAATATATTTTGTTCGAAAACACCAAAACAAAATTTCAAGAAAATCTGAGAGATCAAGTTCATTTTTTGCCATATTTTGTTTGATTTGACGTGGAATGACTCATATGCATGCTCCATGTACACTGAGGTAGTTTTACGCTCTCAGACTTCTGTGTTACCTACTTGTGATGCACTAATGAGTCATTCCATGTCAAATCCCACAAAATTTGACCCTCATGTCTCCGATTTCATTGAGATTAAATTTATGTGTTCTGTGAAAGAAAAAATGGTACACCTATTCTTTTGTTAGTCTATAAATTAATTATTTTGGTAACTATAAAACATTAAATTTTTGGATATTTTATACACATTGGTCTACATAAATATAAGTATCTCTGGTATTTTCAGATAAATATAATCTGTGGCTGATTTTTAATATTGATGTATATATATTTAATTTATACATTAAACAACATATAATTATTTATTTATGCCAACAAACTTACTGTTGGTGTTTTTAAACACACAAGCCGTGTGTGGGCAATGTTTGAGAGGTAGAACTGAAACTTAAAAATTCAATGCCACATCTAGGATTTGAACCACAGACCCTCCACCAGATGGGTGATCTAACAATTAAGCTACTGTGACAACCTGCCAGAATGACATTGAATTCTCAAACCAGTTTGTATTTCTCCTGGTAAACCACAAAGGCAGTCTCACATCAGAGACAATTACCCCAATGGTGACTTACTATTGCAAGTACTTTATGTTCCGGGATTCAGTAACCTTCAGATGGTTATCTGGTTTGCTGGGAGAAATACAAACTGGTTTGAGAATTCAATGTCCTTCTGGCAGGTTGTCACAGTAGCTTAATGGTTAGAGCACCTGCCTGGAAAGCAGATTCAATAACCTTCAGACGGTTATTTGGTTTACTGGGACAAATACGAACTGGTTAGAGAATTCAATGTCATTCTGGGAGGTTGTCACAGTAGCTTAATGGTTAGAGCACCTGCCTGGAAAGCACAGGGTCTGTGGTTCAAATCCCAGTTGTGGCATTGAATTTTTAAGTTCCAGTTCTACCTCTCAAACATTGCCAACACACGGCTTGTGTGTTTAAAAACACCAACAGTAAGTTTGTTGGCATAAATAAATAATAATTACCATCTGAAGGTTATTTACTTAATCCCAGAACACAAAGTACTTGCAATAGTAAGTCACCATTGGGGTAATTGTCTCTGATGTGAGACTGCCTTTGTGGTTTACTGGGAGAAATACGAACTGGTTTGAGAGTTCAATGTCATTCTGGCAGGTTGTCACAGTAGCTTAATGACTAGAGCATCCGTCTGGTAAGCAGAGGGTCTGCGGTTCAAATCTCAGCTGTGGCATTGAATTTTTAAGTTCCAGTTCTGCCTCCCAAATTTGTAATTTTTAGTGGCCGTTATGATAATTTTACTTATAAACATTGGCAACCCTGGTGTGTGCAAATGTGAATCTGTGGGAGGGGGGTGGGGGTTGAGGTGTATGGGTATGGGCGTCTATGCATGTGTGGGGTTGAATGGGGGTGGGTAAGGTGGGTGTGGGGGTGTGTGGGAGTAGTGTCATGTGAGTGTATGTGAGGGTGAGTGGGGTTTGGGAGCTTGTGGGGGTGGGTATGGGGCTGTGTGGGCATGTGTGAGAGTGAGTGGGGTTGGAGTATGTGGGCATGGGTGTGTGGGGGTGTGGTTAGGGGTGTCTGCATGTGTATGTGTATTTTCCTGCAACCTCTTATAAGTCACAGTATTTTCTTTTGGAGTTTAAAAACCATAGCAAACAGATTTGTACTACCCCATAAGAGTATTTCAGAATGAGATTAAGTTAATGTATCAAAAATATACAGTTTATAACATTTTATTGCTGCCCACTTGACTTTGGATTCTTATTGCATAAGTTAACCTAGTTTGTCACGTAGTCCAAACAGAACTAATCAGTTTATTGTTACAAATGTTCAGGTGGAAGGGCAGGAAGTGCCCTGTAGTGAAGATTTTGATGTCAGTAGTTTTCTTTGTGATCCAACCGCAATACGAGAGTGGAGCATTCAGAGTCTGCCTTCAGATGCCTTCAGTACTGAAAATGGCATTATTGTTACTCGTGCAACAAGATGGCCTCTTCTCATAGATCCCCAGTGCCAAGGAATGAAGTGGCTCAAAAAGTATGGCAAAAAGATGGTAAGCATTCATTTTACTAGGATAGATCTACCATCTGTGTAAAGTGCTTTCTGATAATATTCTTACACTGCTTTTTTCAGAAACTGACTGTTATTGATTTTGGAATGCCAGACTACATGAAAATTATGGAAAATGCTATTCAGTTTGGGAAAGCTATCTTGCTGCAAAATGTCTCAGAAACTTTAGAACCATCATTGAATCCGGTTCTCAATAAAGCTATTATCCACCAAGGTAAACAAACAACTAATTAGAGAGGTAGAATTGGAACTGAAAAATTCTACCTCTCAAACATTGCCCACACATGGATTGTGTGTTTGAAAATAACAACAGTAAGTTTAGTAGCATAGATACGAGGGTGGATCAAAAAGTAACGGGAAAACAATATTTTTTTTCAGACACCGTGATTTCCTTTTATTCAAATTTAATTACAAGCTTTCAAAATAATCTCCTTCTGACATTAGACACTGGTTCCAACATTCTATTTACCTTTCAAAACACTCAGAGAAGCCCTTGTTTGACATCCCGTTCAGTATACCCGAAATAACACTTTTAGTTCTGAATCAGTTTGAAAATGGCACCCATGAAGATGTTTTTTCTCTTGTAGAAACAGGTAGGAATCACAGGGTGCTAGAATGGGTGAATATGGTGGGTGGGGCATGATTTCAATACCTAGTGGAGTGATTGCCTTTTGTGTTGCTATGGCTCGATGAGCAGGGGAGGATCCATCCATTGGTAGCTAGTTCTGGTCACTTGGCAGCCATTTTCCTGTTGAGTGGTCCTTTAAGGACATTACTGTAGCATTGAGAAGTTACTGTGGTGTGTTTAGAAACCACGTGTTAATAAATTACCTAAATTTTGTCGAAAAACACAAAATGCATGACTTTCCCTGCACTTGGTGGCACCTTTGCTATTTTATTGGCCTTGGGCTGTCAGGATGTTTCCATTGTGCACTTTGTTGTGTGGTTTCTGGATCATAGTGATGAAACCAGCTGTCATCACAAGTTATAACCTGGTCCAGAAAGTTGGGTTCCCTCTGAAGCCTTGTGATCCACTGCTGGCAGGTCATGACCTGATGAACACATTTGTTCCTTATTAAGCACTCCTGGAATCCATTTTGCCGCCACTTTCCTGTAGCCCAAATCATTACAAATTATGTCTTCAGCTGACCCATAGGAAATGTGCATAATATCTGCTATCTTTGCTATCATTAATCGTTTCTCTTCTTGTAGCAGGACATCAATGGTGTTGTGGTTCACCCCAGTTTTTGAAGTGGAGGGCTATCTTGAAGGTGAAGTGTCTGCAAGACTTGTTTTACCATCTTGAAATTTTTTATGCCATTCAAAAACATGTGTTTTTGATATAGCTTGTTCTCCATATGCTTCCTGTATCATTTGCAGTGTTTCAGTTCCATATTTTTGCAGAACACAAAACTGAATTGTTGCTCGTTGTTCTACCTTGAAATCCATGTCGGGTCACTGAAACACATGCTTACACAATGGCTCTCTCAGACAAACTGAACAGTGCACGGACAGTGTGATGCCTATCCCTGCATCAGTCAAGGTCAGACCTCTCTGCTACCATGATTGGTGAATTTTGACGAGCGTGTATTTAAACAGAAAAAAATAATTCCCACTACTTTTTTATATATCCTTGTAGATAATAACTAGTTGTTGTTAGCTAATGCTGGATTTCTGACAATGAAGTCATTAATCCTCTTGCTCTCCAATATTTTTCACTGATGGATGGGGCACTAGAAGTGGCCGGGCATATTTGAATATTATATAAATAGAACATCTAACATCAGATAATAACTAGTAAATATATTAAAAATCAGCACTCACAGTTTCAGTAGAAACTGGCACTGATAGTTGGAAAAAACAGCTGTTGCAGAGCATTTTTGTTCCACAGATCATCAGCTAAAAGAGAACCCTAAGCTTTTAAAGGCCCTTAGGAAACCAGCAGAATCCTCTATCTGGGAAAAATTATTCATTTTTGATTTATGAAAACACTTTAAAATGTTATACGATGAACATCTGTTCATTAGTGACTTCTTTGGTACTGCTTATGTTTAAGTAAATTTTTGACGACAGACGAAGTGCACAACCTCAGAAGATATACTAAGTGACATGACACACTTTTAATATAGTTCAATTTGGAGAAACTCTGTTAGCAAGTATATGTAGAGTTATACTCAATCTTGTACACACTATGCTTGCAATACTTCTTTCTCTATATGCTACAAATTTTATACATACTATATACATTTTAATCAACATAAGCATTTTCAGAAATTGTTATTGCTGGTTTTCTTGTAGGTGCAAGGGGAATACAGTAGGCTTTAAGTGATAGTGAAATGTTTTAAGAGCTGGTTGCTATGCAATGCCTTTGAAATTTCCTTCTCTTTTCTAGGCCAAGGGATAAAAAATTAACATATTCCCGATTAAGAAAAATATTAGTATTGACAAATTAAAACAAATAATAAAGACCATCTTGGAAATGATTCACTCTAAAGAAAAAAGAAGTACTTAAACTGTGTGTTTAACAAGATCTATATTTTTATTTAGACTACTTTCCAACCCAGATATAATCCCCCAGAGACCAAGGAAAACAGCTGTTGCAGCCTTCCGACTATTGACAAATCACGACTGCTTAGCAAGTCATCTCTACAGAATAGGTATCTCAGCTTCACCAATATGTGTCCTGTGTAACGATCCAGCAGAAATGAATGAAGACCACTTGAAGACCTGGGAAGCATTTAAGATCAGAGCAAACTACAGTTCAAAAGTATTGGAAAGCACGAATGCTAATGGCTTCATTGCCAGATGCAAGGCACTAGAAAACAACATATTTTTATTTAGTAAGCTTTTGTCTATCTCTTGCTGTTTACCATTTATGCAAAAATCATCCAGAATGAAGAGGTTTTCTGCGGACATTCCCAAAAATTCAAGTTAGTACTTAGAAACTGCCACGGAATCTCCTGTTTGAGTCCATCACTGGAAGCTGGCTGTCTGTCCCTCCAACTGAAGGAGTGGAGTGAGGTATAGCCATTCATTTCATAAGCAGTTCCAAAGAGACAAAGTTGGACATCCCTGGTATATACAGCATATCATGATTATTATTATTATTATTATTATTATTATTATTATTATTATTATTATTATTATTATTATTATTATTATTATTATTATTATTATTATTATTATTATTATTATTATTATTATTATTATTATTATTATTATCATCATCATCATCATCATCATCATTATTATCATTGTTATTATTATTATTATTATTATTATTATTATTATTATTATTATTATTATTATTATTATTATTACTACTACTGTTACTGTAATACTATTACTATTATCATTATTATGATTATCATCATCACTATTGTTGTTATTATGATGATGATTATGATTATTACTGTCCAGGGGCCCTTAAGCAACTCACTCACTGCGTTTTATACGTGCGATGTCATAAGTTAGGTGACTGCCTGATATTGAGTTATTTCCTTAGTGCACTTCAGAGCCTTTGTGAACTGTACAGCCCCCATCATATTGTACAAAGTATCCAGGATGGCCTCCATGTTTTACATGCCTCTGGCTTTAGCGTGGTGTGTGCATGGATTCCTGGTCAAGTAGGTTTGCCTGGGAATGAAATGGCGGATTTGGCAGCAAAGACAGCAACTACAGAATCCAGTATTAACATCTCACATCTTACTTCGGAGGACTTTAGGTGTGAAATGCGGAGAGTGGTGCTCTTGTGCTGGTGTGAAGAGTGGTCAGCTTTCTGGGGTAGAAAGCTTTTGATTCAAGTTTATATCTGGCTATTGCCATGAATTTTAGAAGGGCGCTAATGACCTAGAAGTTGAGCGCCTCTAAACCCATATATCAATTTCTGGGGTAATAAGCTGAGAGAAGTAAAAGCACTTACAATAAACTGCGTAACCTCTTCTTGCATATCCTGCCACGAGGAGATTAGTTTGGCTGAGTTGCAAATTTTTGCATGGTTATCTATTTGAAAGGGACCCTGCTCATCTTTGTTCGTTGTTTGTGGACAGGAGATATCAATGTGGCCAGAATGAAGGCCAATGGCCAACTCAACAGACTCTACCCTCTGATAAATTTGTTGTTAGCTAATGCTGGATTTCTGACAATGAAGTCATTAATCCTCTTGCTCTCCAATATTTTTCACTGATGATATTGAAGAGAGCAATAGCAGTAATAGTAACCGCTTTTTAGAGAGCACCATATTTTTATGTTTTGGCGGTCACACTGCTCTCTCACAACCCCCAGAATGTCTGGAGGACCACACCTGTCGCTGGTTTACGGGTCTCACCGACCTGACCGGGAGAATTATCAATACAAATTCTGATAAATTTGAATAGCAGCCTTAAGCTATACATGTGACTTACGCTATATAAGATGCTGATCCGACCCATCTTAACTTACGCCGCTCCGGTATGGGGATATGCGGCTAAAACCCACATATAATGCCTCCAAACAATGCAAAATAGAATACTGCGAGTCATTGCGAAATTACCACCAGAGGATCCTATCTACCAGCTACATAAGAGCTAAAACTGTTCACAATAGAGCAGTTTATCAAACACCTGGCATGCAACCTTTGCGCCAAAAAGAATAAGAACTATAACGAGCAAATAAGAATGCTTGGGGAGTATGATATTTTCACGTGACAAACACCTCCACCCTCTGTCATTGTTCGATCGCACTATAAACATAGGCGAATTGGAACTCAATATCCAGGAATACCTGAATAATTTAGTACACTGAAATTGCTGGTTAGGGGATCAAGGGAATAACACAAAACACAGCAATACACATCCACACTGTCTAACCCTCACAACTACTTGCACTACCTAGCCAAGGTGGACCCTGGGAGACGAGGGCCTCCCCGGCAGTGGCAAAGGCTCGCTCCTGCACTTCAGGCAGACAGCCTGCCGTGTGTGCACTATTTATGACCAGGTACGAACAGGTACACAATCAATGATGAAGCTTCCGGCTTAATTTCAACATAGTAAGTAAGCAGAATAGATAAGATATGGTTAGAACATTGCAGATAGATTTAATGTATATCATAAGCTAATGCCACCATACACTGCACCTAGATGTGTAAGCCCAACTATAATACATCTAGTATAGATCATAGGCTATTAAAAAAAATAAAAATAAAAAAAAAATAGTCTAAGGACAAGAAACGAAACCTTCGGGTGGAGAATAAAACTAAACATGCTCATTTCAGTCACCTCACACCCATCTAAACCATGCAACACTTAACGGTGCCAAATGGCTGACATACAAAAGATCACCATCAACTATCAAACACATCACCATTAATTACTACCAGGGGGCACTCAGGGCTTATATCATGTTTGTCCTCCGGCACATCAGTAATACTCGCTGTTACTGCCACTGGCAGGCAGCTTCCATCTTTCACCATTGAATGCGCAGGTGCTTAATGCAGTACTGCAGCAATGAGGTCTCGGCCTGAAGACTTCCGGTGGGGTTTTTTTGTGAGTAGGCTGCCCGGGTTCGAAGCCAGGGTAAGAGTCTTGCACTCGCATGCTTGCATGCGGTTAGGGGTAAGAAGCCTTTTTCCCCATCACATCGCTATGCGACAGTCTTTTGTCACTCATTCACGTGCTGCTAGAGTACTCCTCTCTAGTGCACCTTCGAGACTCCCTGCAGCCACCTGCCAGGCTTGCAGAGGTCTTGGTGGATGACAGAATAGCAGTCGAAAGACTTTTTAGGTTTTTAGCGGAGTGCAACATGTTTTTGAGGATCTGAAGCTTTATATATCCAGTTTTTTATACTCTTTTGACATATTTATAGCTTTGTTTCAATTTTGGCTTTTGCTACTGTCTTTGTATATTTATATATTTTCTTTCTTTAGTAGTAGGGGGATTATATTTTTTATTGAAATTTATATCTGGCTATTGCCATGAGCCATTTTTTAAGGATGCTGATGACTACAAAGTTGAACACCCACAATCCTGCAACCCCCGACCTTCACTCACTCCTTTTGAATCCGACTTTACTTAAGGTGGGGGATTGGCCTAATGCATTTCTCCTCACTCGCGCATACGAGTGCCTCGACATTTCAGACAAACCGTAAGTAGAGTATACAAATACTGCCATTGGTTCAAGCAGAATACGTCACCCGGAGGGTGGAGAGCGTGCGCATTCAGAGAGCAATTGAAAGTGAGCGCTTTATACTCGCTTCAACATATACCATGGGCTGACAGTTCCGTTGCGCAAACGCTTAAGCAATAATTAAAAAAGTGTAGTAGAATGCAATGAAGTATGGTATAAAAGATACCTTAATTGAAAATATATACGAAACTTTCGTCAACACGTTCTACTAATTACAGACCAATTTTACCACTGTTACCGAAACTACAATCAAAATAAGAAGTAAAAATCGTAGCTTAATGTGTGCTTTAAAAATATTCAAAATACCATACCAAATTAAAATATTTAACTGCACATTTATTGACATAATGTGTTTTCTTACCCAAACAGCTCACTTATTGTTGTAAACATTCAACCGCAATGAATAAGTATATATGGAGAGAATTAGCTCTCTATCCCAATTTGTTCCGGCTTAGATTTGATCACAGTTCACTCCTAATTTTTCATTACACATTTATTCCTTTAATTTTTGGTAATTAGGTATATAAATATGAAAGGTGTATTGAAAATGCAAGTAAGTAGAAAAATTGGGACCGTTCTGTTCATTACATTCTAAATCAGAGTATTTTCTCAATATTCTGAACCTTTTCAAATGTCTGTTTTCTCACTGGGAAATTTGCCTTATTATATCTACATGTTTGTACAAGAAAATATATATAGATACTTGGTTTAATTTCATTAAAATGGTCAACTTTTTACAACAAGTGAAAAATGTTTCAAAATGTATATTTACATTAATGACTTGAAGCTTTCCCGCCGTTGATTATTGATGATAGTTTCTCGGGCTAACAGCCAGGTCAGATTAGGGTAAGTACCCAAGCTTTCAGCGACTAACTCTGCCGCCATCCTCAGGGGAACTGAATCTAGGCTACTGATGTTGCGATATTTATACCTAGAGCGCGGCCGATAAGAACCGCCCACTTTTTTACCATTGGCCGAGCTCCGGCCGATGGAGGCACGTGCGGAACCAATCAGGTGATTGCCGATGTTTCTCTGCACTGTGGAGGAGAGATATGCTGAATGACTGGTGTCCATGCTTTGCTGATTTGAAGGCCTTCATCCCTGTTGAAGTTGTTTTTATTCGCTTTAATGTATAGAGCTTCTTTAATCACCCTATCGTAGTACCTAGAGGACTTTTCAAGAATTTTTGTAGAGGCGAATTTGATTTTATGATCTGTATTATATGTGTGCTCAGCCACTGCGGATTTTTCTGGGTATCCTAGTCTAATACAACGTTGATGTTCTTTGATGCGATCCTCTACAGTTCTACCTGTTTGTCCTATGTAAACTTTGCCGCAACTGCATGGGATTTCATAAATGCCTGGTGCACGAAGACCTAAATTATCTTTAGCAGAGCCTAAAAACTGTTTTATTTTGGTTGGAGGTTTGAATACGGTTTTTATTTGATATTTCATGAGCAATCTTCCAATTTTCCCCGACAGGGCGCCACAATAAGGGATGACTGCTAAGCCTGCATGTTCTTTCGTTGTATTAGGTTCACGGTTTCGTTTGGAGTGGATTTTCTTAAAAGTACTGTTTATTTCCTAGTTGGTGTATTGATTCTGTCTGAAAACTGTACGCAGGTGTTGTATTTCTTGTATATTTACACACATAAAAAATTTCTGTAATTTAATTCCATAATATGGACACAAAATCTCTCCATTTACCTTTTCCTTTTTTATTTCTGCTTTAAGCCATAGCTCCCAAAAGTAATACCTCTAACTAAAATTCTGTGCACATCGGTAGAAACTGAAATTATAAATGTCCCCTAAGGGCACATTGATCTACAGATGAAAAATATGTGGGTATTGTAATGTGAACATCACTTAAACAGTTACATATATAATCACTACACATTGTACAGCACTTGGGGTATAATTTAAGTGAAAATCAAGCTTGTAGATCCAAAGCAAGGCGTGTGACATCCAATTAAAATTAATACACAGAGAAAATAATTTTGGTATACTGGTGTTCACTTAGGTGCACTTATTTGAAGAACCCCCTTTTCTAACGAGTTTAAACTTATGATGACCCCAGGAAATAGCATTTATGACAAAATGAGTAGATTAGCTTTTCAAAATTATAATTTTATATTGAAGTTGCTGCTTATATGTAGCTTTTAAAAATTCGTTCAGTTATTGTAATGCATAACATTATAGCTTTTAAATTGTATGTAAAGTATGACACAACTACTGCGCTCGTTTTAAAGTTCATATGCTGTTTTAACACCTAAGAAGATGTAATAGGTTCGGAGAAAATGTTACGTCTATGTACACAATGAAAGCTTACGTGAAAATGAAAAACAGAAAGAAAGAAAAAAGGAAAAATCACATAAAAACCAGAAAAGGACACGACAGATGCAGCATGTTACTTAAATGCGATTATGACGACCATCAAATGTGCAACAACTCATATATCAATGGATGCAGAAAGGAATGGAGTTTTCAACAGTGAAAAAAATAAACAATCTATTTTTTTAATCTCAGGAGCTGCAATTTACCCTTAATGAGACACATTCTTATATTACTTCCAGTAAACATGCCCAAATAAACAACCACTTTCTGACATTACATACCTTTTCATTAGTTTGGCGGGTGCTTGAGCTGTTTTCTGAGCTTGAACCCGGGACAGTGTCATCAAGTCAGTTGGGAATCAGCAAACGTGCAATTTTTCTTACAGGCAATCCAAGTAATTAACTTTTTCAGTTCCGTTGATAGTCCTCAGGACGAAAATGTACGGAGCTGACTCAAGCATTGTCGGCGTTGAATTTATCGCTCCTTTTACACCGAGATACCCATTAGTAGGGTAGTTGAGGGGAAGCTGGCGCAGGGACAAATGCGCAAGATGGCTGCCATGCGTGATCTAAGGATTAGCAGGTAAGGTGATAGGGGAAAGCAGGACGATGTAGGTGTTTGAAGGAATCTACAGCAATAATTTTTAAGACATACAGCAGCGTATGTATGTGCTCATGGTACCTGAGTATGTGGTTCAGTATATCGATGTATGCCGCCTAACGCAAGAGCTTTCTAACTTGATTGAATATATTACCCTAACATAATGACACTAGGTCCCACATTGCCTCGCTAACCTAACCAAACCTAACACCTCTTCTAATGATTTATTCTTAACCTTTGATGCTCAACCTAACCCCTACTCTTTTTACTCTGGTCTTTCATAATTTAACATAACCTAAGCCTCATAGTTCTACTCTTTTTACTTTTGTCTTTCATAATTTAATATAACCCAAGCCACATACTTCTACTCGTCTAAACTAACCTAACCTCCAGAACATGTAGAACTAAGCGAAAGGATCATTACAACCACACCGGTCACACTTAGATTGCGGAATTGGAAACACGAGTCAGTAGTCGTAGTAGTCTCCTGCCCGAACAAGAGATGGCGCTGGTAGCACTGCTAGACCCGAAGAAAAATCTGATTGGCTGATTCAAGTTTTGAAGTTTTGTAACAAAAACAAACGTTGTTCTGGAAATGTGAGCCATGTTGCATGTTGGTAAAATAAGTTTTTCGTCGCAAAATGATCTTCGACAGAGAGGTAATTAAACATTTGCATTATTTATACTTAATATGTGTGTGTTTAATATTGGTATTCTATTAATGTTGGTGAAATACGTAGCAATTAGGTGTAAGATGCTTTTAACAGGTTATTGTTATAATGGAAGTGTTGACATTGTATTTTATTGATAATTGTATTCATTTGTATTTAATTTTCAGCCACGCAGAAAGTGGGATATGCATACAATATATTCCTTGCAGCATTGCGGTGTAAATCTCCAGTGGAAACTAAAGTTAGAATCTGAAGGTACGTTATTTATTTCCAATAAGTTTTAAGAGCTTCTTACTGTACCAGTGATATTGGATGAAGGTAGTGTATTTGCCAAAACGTTTATCATAGCTTTTCGCACACATGTGGCAGTTACTTGCATCCATTTGTTGAACGAGTTGTAAAATACATAATTGACCTTCCCTTAGATGTGGAATAGTAATCAAAATTGCAGGATATTATAAGGAATGTGTATTTTTAAAAAAATTACACATTGGTTGTTGTGCAAAGTAATAGGCACATGATGTTTTGACTAAGATGAGGTTTTGTTCAATATGTATACTGTCTATTCGATTAGACGAGAAGTCAAGGAATGGTATAGAGCGTTCAAGCAATAGCGAAGCAGTGCATAAATGCATGAAATAGCATGAGAACAGGGACGCAATCTAGAAAATATATTAGTGGTCCATTAGAAACAAATGAATTCCAATGCACAATATGAACCTCCACTTTGCTAACGATATGCTGATGGATAATATGCATTCTCGTTCTGGTTTCCATTACTGTGTGGTTGTTAACCAGGCTTAATTCATACCAGTATTTGTACATTAAACATTTTCTAATAAATATAATACCCTTTTCTTTATATTCTTCAGTTCTCTTAAGTAACACCACTTCACATATTTTAAATTATATTAATAAGCAAATACAGCAGTAACGCAACCACATCAGAAAATACAAATGGATGCAACAAACTGTGGATAATAGAAATCGTGCTCATCATAACCTATTTCAACAAATACAGAATTGTCATATGAAACAGTCATTGACATTGCTTTCAAGAGTTGAGTGTTCTGTTATTTGCAAACCAAACCAAATTTACATAAATGAACTTAATATGTACATTAACATACAAGTATATTAACATATGATTGATATTTTAATGAATGCCTATAAAACAAGATAATCATACTCTTGATATCTAACTCTCAAGTGGTATTTGCCAAACCGTCAACCGAATTATGTGTTAAATAGAGAATATTGATATTACAATAATATTGGCTAAAGTTGTCACGAGAGTGTTAAGATTGCAAACCTGCGACTTTTGATAGAAAATTTATTATTTGCTAGATAATCATATTTACAACTGCTGAAATTGTTTATAACTAAACTTAGTAGGTGAGCTACAAAAAGAATGAAGTTGTGCACGTTTTGTCTGAACAGCAGACAGAACTGGCTCTGCACACTGTGCACTGTCACATGACCACTACAAATGCCGATAACTTGATTCATCTTGAATGTAGCTCGACTGCTAAGCCTAATTATAATCCTCTAAAATTATCTATATTTTAAATGTTGTTGTTTTCTAGTGCCTTGCATCTGGCAATGAAGCCATTAGCATTCGTGCTTTCCAATACTTTTGAACTGTAGTTTCTTCTGATCTTAGTGCTTCACAGGTCTTCAAGTGGTCTTCGTTCATTTCTGCTGGATCGTTACACAGGACACATATCGGTGAGGCTGAGATACCTATTCTGTAGAGATGACTTGCCAAGCAGTCATGATTTGTCAATAGTCGGAAGGCTGCAACAGCTGTTTTCCTTGGTCTCTGGGGGATTATATCTGGATTGGAAAGTAGTGTAATCCATTTTTTATCTTTGGCATTTGTTTCTATTTCTTGTAGATATGAATGACAAAAATTTTTTAAGATCAAGCGTTTTATTGAGGAATATGAGAAATTGAATTTAGAATTTTGTTTTATTGTTGTGCCTTTCTTTGCAAGTGAGTCTGCAGCTTCGTTCCCCATGACTCCACAGTGTGCTGGAATCCATTGGAGATGAACAGTCTTATTAACTTTTTGGAGTTGTGTTAACATTTTGTAGCATTCTCTAATTTTTGTTGACTTCTTTGTAGTATTTGAACATATTCCCTGAATTGCAGCTTTAGAATCTGAAAGAATTACTGCCTTGTTAAATTTATTTAAGGGAAGATTTAATAATTGTCGGAGAGCAATGTATATAGCCTCTATTTCTCCATCATAATTTGTTGTGTCTCTGCCAACAGAATGATAAAAGGAAAAATGTGAACACGTAACTCCAGCTCCAGTAAGGTTTTCCTTCGAGGATCCATCAGTATATATGTGCAGCCATTCTTCTGTGGGATACCTAGTATTGATTGTTTCCAGAGCTAGAAGTTTTTGTATTTCTTTTGGTGTGTCTGATTTACTTATTTCCTCTATTAATTCCAAATTGAAGGTAGGTTGCAATAATTCCAATGGATTTTCTCTTATAAGTAGATTTTCTCTGGTGTTAGGAATGTTCAATTTGGATTTAATCTGTGTTACCTTTTCTAGGAAAGTACTATGAGTTTTAAGGATTGAATGGGGGAGGTTCTCTTCTTTCCATTTAGAGTTTGGCAGTCGTAACATTTTCTCGTGTTGGAGCAATGCTTGTTCTTCTATTTTTGTTGTTATTGATGGGGTCCGTGTTAAGGCAAGCATGGCATCAATAGGTGTGGATTTAACTGCTCCAGTGATTAGGCGAAGAGCCTGATTTTGTATTTGTTCAAGTTTATTGATGTTAGCATTTGCTGCTGTTATTAAAGCTTCAGAACAGTACAAGAGGTTTGGTTTAATATACATTTTGTATGTTGTGTTAAGGACTCTCCTTGAGCAGCCCCATTTAGCACCAGCTAACCTTTTCAGGATTTGCAATTTCTTTTCAACCTTTTCTGAGATGTTTGTTATATGTTTTTTCCAACTTAGCTTTCTGTCGAAAGTGATGCCTAAGTATTTGGCATCATCAACTGCTTTGAGTGGTTTACCATTATAATTTATGCTAACATTAACTGGTTTGTATTTTAGTGTAAATAATTCATAATTTGTTTTTTCCACATTGATAGTCATGAGGTTTTTGGAGCTCCATTCATGTACTTTGTTTAGGGCTGTTTCTATTCTGTGTTTAATTAATTCCGGTTTTTTTGAAGAGCCTGAAGTCCAAATGACTACATCGTCAGCAAATAAAGCAATTTTGGTTTCTAAAGTTTTTATTATTGATGGAAGGTCATTTATATATATGTTAAAGAGTGTTGTGCTCAGAGCAGCACCTTGTGGAAGTCCTCGGTGTGTTTGTTTATATTTGGAAATGTATGTATTATATTTTGTGGCACAAAATCTTTGTGAAATAAACTGAGTTATCCACTTAAGCATGTTACTTTTCACACCTATTGATTGCAACTTATCAACTAATTTGTTTCTCCAGACTGAGTCATATGCTGATTTAAAATCAATGAATACTGCCAAGGTATCCTCCTTTCTATTGAAAGCTTCCTTGATGTCTTGGCTTAGTAGGAGTACATTTTCACTTGTACTATGATTCTGTCTGAAGCCGGTCTGTGAACTATTAATTAAGTTGTAATATTCTAGAAACCAGTTAAGTCTAGATGCCACCATTCTTTCCATCACTTTTGCAATAACACTGGTCAAAGATATTGGTCTGAAACTATTAATATTGTTTGAGGGTTTGTTTTTCTTTAAAATCGGGATGATAATGGCTTTTTTCCAGTCGGAAGGTACAGTCATTCTCCAACACGTGTTATACAGTTTAAGTAGGATTTCTTTTCCTTTCCTGCCAAGGTGTTTAATAAACTCTGGGTGGATCTTGTCAGGTCCAGGAGATTTTTTGTTCTGTAATTGTTCTATTGCTAAATCCAGTTCTGTTTCATTAAAATCTTGAATAAAAATATCATTTCGTATACCTTTTGGCTTACTAGTTTCTCTGATAGTTTTTTGGATAGCCTTATCTTGTTTTTTATATGCTTGGGGTATTCTTTGTGACTGAGCATAAAACTTGTTAAGGGTAAGGGATTCTGCTATTTCCCTATCTGTAGTTAAGCTTTTGTTATTGTATTTTAATGGTTCAGTTGTATTTTTTGATAATTTTTTATTAAGGAATTTGTATATTTTATTTCCATCTTTCCTATAGTCCATATGTTCTACAAAATTTGTGAAACTGGCCCTTTTTGCTGTAATTAATTCTTTCTTAAAAATGGCTGCTTTTCTTCTCCAGTTTTGTACATCTTCTGGACACTTGGTTCTTTCGGCTTTGACTCTTGCTATATTTCTTTCGTGTTTTAACTTAGATAAAGATGGAGACCAAAAGTAGCTATATTTGTTTAACTTTCCTTTGGGGATATGTGTTTTGGCTGCTGTCAATAATATTTCACAAATTTTTTTATTCATTTCATCTGTTGACTTGAACTCTGATTCTAACAGTATATTACACTTCCCTTCTATCTCATTTTGGAAACTGGACCAATCTGCTTTTTTAAAATTCCAAGAAGTTTTAATTTGTGGTTTGTTACTTTTATTTATTAGACCTCTTATGGAGTTTATGGTGATTCTGTGGCCTGAACCTGGGTCTTCTATTATTTCTCTTTTTGTATTGTCAATTATGTCAGATGACACCATCAGAAGGTCAGGATTTGTACCCGAACCATTATAATGAAGGTAAGTGGGTGGATCATTTGGATTAAATATTAATTCCATTGTTGACGAGTTTAATAGGTCTTCTATGACTCTTCCTGCTGAATTTATATCTCTGTAGCCCCACCTAGGGGAGTGTGCATTAAAATCACCTATTAAAATACTTTTGGGTTCTATGGGAATAGAATTTAGATCTAGTGTATTGTCTGGAGGATTGTAGATACTGTAAATTCTATAGTGGTAGTTACTTTTCCATACTTCAATTTTAACTATTTCTGATTTATCTTGTTCTTCCATTGTTTTTTTGATTTGGATAATAGCTTTCATATTTCTTTTAATTCCTGTAAGAATACCACTTGCTATTTGACGAGCCTTTGGAAGTATATGTGTAGTGTACTGATCCATTTCAAAGTATATTTCCTGTTCTTGTGATATATTGGCTTCTTGTACTGTGAAGACATCTATATCTTGGTCTTTTAATATTTTCATTAGCTCTTGTTTTTTAGGCTGGGACATGCCTCCTGCATTCCATTGTAAAATTCTTAAAGTATAAATGTAAATAGGATAAAGACCTAGCCCTTCTTTACCCAGGTCACTTACATTACTTAGACTTTAGTTATACATAAATGTTGCTATTCGTTGCATTGCTTTTGGTTTATTTCTAGGATGTGCATGATGGAAAGTTGGAGTTAAAGGCATTCCTGTGATTGTGGGTGTATAACTTTGCAAGCTGTGGCGTTTTGGTGTCCAGTGCTGGTGCTGAATATAGAGTGAAATGGTGGGAAAGTGTTAAATGAGGTGAAACTGTGAGAGGACATTTGTTGCCATGCTAATAATGACCTAGTGAATGACAAAACAGGTGTTTGCATATGGAGCAACACAGTGTTGTATATAATGTATGCAGAAACCTCTTTGTGAGGTTATTAATTGTGCTTGTTACGCAAATATGTCAAATTGTGTGCTAGAAGGAATAAATAAAAGTGTCAAACTTGTGTAATTGTTCCCATTTCCCTGTCAAATACCACATCCTAATGTTTGGTTACAAGTTTACACAAAAAATTTGTGGCAGCTCATTAAAGTATGACATATTTTACTTTATGCCACGCAGAGTAATTAGTGGCAGCGTCAGAATTGGAAAAGACACATTTTGTTGTTACTATTAAGAAAACTAGTCATTTAAACCTGCAACCATTACAGAACTCATTAATATTTCATAAAAGCTATTGATGTACAGACTATTGGACAATTTTAATAAAAAGGAGTTATAACAAATAAACTGTTTTTATACCTGCTTACTTGTCAATCTTAGCTGATCATATGTCCTAATGCCATATTGCTTCCGATGACGCCCAAAGTTTAATACGCGAGCTTCCATAGTTGTGATTGCAGTTTTTAAGAGTGCCGCATTTATTAAAGCAAAGGTTAATTTGCATGAGCTTTAATATGCATCAGTCAAAAGGCTAATGGCCATGGGCGTCGGCAGATCTTTTCTTCAGGGGGGCCGCGTGTTGGAAATTTGCAATCATACAATATTAATTCATTATTCTGTTGTCAAAAGTTATAATATTTATTGCAGATAACCATATTAATTGGTGCTAAATAAAAGTTCTTTACATCAAAATTAAAACGAAGTCTAACAGTCAGTAATTAACTACACGTTCAATTCAATTCACGGACCCCTTGCCCTCACCTCTTCGCGACGCCCATGCCAATGGCCCTCCTTGCATAGCTATGCAGTGCTTATTTCACATTCCGGAAATAGGGACAATATTTTCTTTTCTATTTTAAAGAAAATAAGTAATCGGCTCGTGCTGGAATAACATTGCAATTATTCAACAATTTGATTATATTCCACTAATAAATGTACTTTGAAATTAAATTACATTATTTGACAACCTGAAATAAGGATCTTCCTTAGCTTTGATCTCTGTGGTCATGCATGAAAACGCGTAACGTCTATAACTAAAATTACTCTTATTTGTTTAATGTATTAAAATATGCACAACATATATTTTAAAGATAAAAATCTGATGTGCTACATACAAATGATTTTCTTTGCTCTTGTACAAAGTACTCTTACCAAGCCTCATTCTTCTCTATATTCATGTTAACAGAGATAAACTTTCATTACACATTACAAAGGAGGATTCAGTAGGCCAAAGCCTACTTTCAAAAATAAGAGCTGTCGTAATTGTGTTATTTATTCCATTTTCCTCTGTGTTGTAGTTTCATACTGCTGAAACAGAGTGGCCACCCAGTTATTTTTTTTTTTTTTTAGAAGAAGAGCTCAGGCAGTAAAATACTGCCTTAACAGGAAAAGGTCAGTTTCACATTGTTTTAGTTTATTACATTATTAAAAGACATTTTAGTAAGGGCTGCGTTGCAATTATAACCTAAATGTTGAAAAAAGTGTGTTGGAGGCTCTTAACAAAATAATTGCACGATTATATGGCACACTCTATTGTTTCTTCTTCCTACAGATCATTTTCATTTGTTTTACGAAATATTACTAAATAAGAGCCTTGTTTTCAATTAAAATCCCTACGTTAGCATTTCATCTCAGAAAACAAGGTAAGTAGAGTATGGATACTCAGATAGTACGATGTGATTTGAATTATACCTTAAAATGTGAGCTGCATATGTGAATATCGGTACTGCGCACCCTCCTTGGCTATCGTAGCGCAGCCACTCTACTCGTGACGTTATCAGCAGACAACTCTGGAAATAGCGATTGCGCAGGAACCTTGAAGAGTCTCACCTGACAATGGCGGGAATCAATTGTACCACTACAGTTTGGAAATTGCAATAGTCTATGACACTAATTTTCAACATTCTTCAAGTACTCCTTAGAAAATGGCGTTATGAGTAGCGCATGTTTAATTAAATATTGCAGCAGCGATTGTCTTGGAGTGCCTACTAGATGCAATGACACAAAACAACACCTGTAGTGGTTATTTTCCCGAATCTATTTAATTCAAGTAAACCATACTACTGTCGCCAGTAATGTGCATTTTATTTCACATACAAACCTTTGAAAGATGACAGGTTTTATTTTGCTTACCATAAAGTCACAATAAAGTTTCCCCAGAAGGTATTGTTATATAAATTCGATTCTGTAGTGTAATATAATCACAGGTTGATACAAACAAAACTGAAATTTTGCGGATCAGATCTTAAAGTTTTGTACCTATATGAACTTCTATAAACTGTTCGCTTGGCTTACCAACAACACTTGGATCCTTTTTATATTAAATTATTATATATTATATTACATAAATCACGTGCTTTGTTCTAAAATCATATCAAGTACCAGTTTCCGTTTTCATTGAACACGCTTATTTCACTTTCCTGCTACATTCAACACCGTCGGCACAAAATATTCCCCTTCTGAAGACAGCAGCGGGTTCGGACTGTTAATGCATGAACGGCCTGCTGTACTCGGTACATAGCCTTAGCCCTAGGGAGTGTCGGTCCTCCACACCGGGAGGGCAATTCGATAAAGAAGTTTTCTATATATACTAGATTTCAAATTAGTATGCTTGTTAATGTCAGTGTGAGCATCGATCTAAAGATGTCACAAAAGGGGGAAAGTATTTAATATTGAAGAAAAGCCGCACGTAATGTAGCGTTTAGAAAATGGGGGAACAAATGTCAGCATCATGAAGGATGTCTCACATTAAACGATTTCTACAATCTGGAAGGACAGAGAGAAAATCGAGTATATTTTCGAAAACAGTTCTTTAAAAATCAAGCGGGTGGGAAAATCCGAGTACTAAGATATTGAAGAAGCTTTACTTACGTGGTTTAAGCGGCAAATGTCACATAATGTGCCGATTAGTGGACATCGCCGCGAAAATTTGTACCGAAGCTACTGGTGTACCTGATGGGGTAATAGAGGAATGGGTATTTAAGAAGTGGCCTGTTTTTTTTTTTTTTTTTTAAGGTTACAAGCCAGATTATATATGCAGATGAAACTGGCTTGCTTTACATGACCCCAGATAAGACATTAAAATTTAAAGGTGAAAAGCGTTTGGATGGGAAAACGTCTAAGTCAAGAATCATAGGTTTGGTTGCTGCAAATATGACAGGATCACGTAAAGAAAAGTTTCTGATTATTGGAAAATGCAGAAAGCCTAGATATTTTAAAAACATTCATTCCCTCGTGTAGTTTATGAAAAAAAATGGAAAATCTTGGATGACATCTGACATCTACATCCTCGAGAAGTGGTTGCATAATTGGAACTCTCAGTTGAAATCAAAGAAACGAAAAATTCTTCTCCTGCCCTGCTCATCCAGTAGTCAACAATATGCAGTGAATAAAGCTCGTGCTTTTACCCGCAAACATCACTTCACTTCTACAACATATGGACCAGGGAGTTATACACCATCTGAAAATGCCGTACAGGAAACTTCAAGAGATGAATATGTTACAAAAAATCTAAGTTAAAGAAACAATTTTCAACGTTCCTGAGGCAATTTTAATGATATCGGAAGCGTGGGAAAATAATAATGCCTTTTACATTTTGCTGGCGTATTAGTGCTGTATATACCGGATGAACACAAGAACAACTTCTGTTCAGTTTCTCTCTACAAATATTGAATTGTAAATACTGTAGGTGACCGCCTCTGTAGCGCAGTTGCCTCTGGCGTGGAGGACCCGGGTTCGATCACCTGGACTTCTCCCCCGTTGGAAGGTCTGGCATGGGGTGCATTCAGCTTCGTTGGGTCCCGGGGGGCAATGGAGGAGCTACTTGATGGAGAAGTAGCGGCCCCAGGCCGAGAAGGCCGCATAACTGGCTGGGAGGGCTCGAGACGCTGACCACGTACCACCAAGGCCATCTCTAAGTAACAGGCCTGGATATGTGATTCGTGACGTCACAACGTGAGGCCGAAGTACCAAGCAATTCATATGGAATAAACACATGTTTTACAGCATTTCTGCGCTGGAAGAAGCGTGCATTCATTTATATTTTCACATTTCGTATTAAAGGTTAATGTGTGTTAGTATGTAAGTGGAAAACATGCTTTGCATAGTTGTTAATGGCAGAGCATGCTTCTTACCTTCTCAATGCGAATATATCTCCTGTTTCTTTCTTTTTTTTTTTCTTTCTCTCTCTCTCTCTCTCTCTCTCTTTTTTTTTTTTTTTTTTTTTTTTTGCCTGTAGATAATACCAAACTGTCTTGTTTAATAAGGCAATAGTTTTTCAAGAGGATGTTGGTTATTACTTTTATTATTTACCTCGTCAAAATAGCAGACCGGTAACTCGCAATCACTAGCTTTATAGTCGGCACCGATATTATTAATGTCACATGTCTCAGCACGTAAATGTAGAATTAAGTTTCTCTGGTTTTCTACTTTAAGAAATTCTTGTTCATATGTCTCAACAAATTTACTCTTTTCGTGATCACCAAGCATTTTCACCTTCTCTGATAAATATTTTAAAAGCAAGAGTTTCTATCAGGACTGAGGGGTTGAGAAAGTTGTCAGAGGTAACCAGGATGGGGTAAAGAAAGAACATTGGAATCACGTACCTGTGTAAGCTGCTGGGGGAGTATATTTAATTGACTTTTGACTGACCAATTTTACCTGCTCTTCTAGGAATTTAGTTTTTAGATATTCTGTGGAATCTTCATTCATGTCCTCCCAACATTCCTTTAAAATGTTGGCGGCCTGAAGTAGTTTATGTTCTGTTTGTTCACTTGCTATTGTGAACCAAAAGAGCATCAAATTTAGAGCATTTATGCAATATCATTTGTTTACCGATAATCCATTTAAACTTACTATTGGGTATCACAATTTTACCTTATAGATTCTGAACGTAAATAATAAAATTAAAATTAATTTTTAATGCTGCTACAATTTTAGGAATTTCTTCAGTATCAATTTTCACAAAAATTACATCATTTTCTTTTATGACGACGGTGAATCCCTCTAGTTTCATGTCACTAATTCTATTTTTAAAGCTCTGAAAATAAACAATTTTGTCATCTTCGAGTCATTTACGAAATGCTATGGATTTTCAGTAAGTTTAGGTGTTGTTCTTGGTGCTACAAAACGCTTCCATCATTTCGCGTAGCAGTAAATTCCTTCACTATGTGCTGTTCAGAAAAATGTTTAATACATACCACACCTGGTTCATAAATATCCCTGTGAATAGCACGTACCCACTACTCTCTCCTGTGTGGATCCGTTGGAAACGAAAACACTAACACACTTTTCTACGCTTGTTTTATAGTTTGAGGTACAACCGGCACACAACACTTCTTAGGCATTTTGTATTAAAAACTACACAACTTTGTAATTCGATTTTGCGCTCACTCAATTGTTTACTGACACGTTGTAAGGCACAAGCAACTTCTTAGCGTTCCAACCACGCACTGATATGTTGCATTCTCGTATTAAACAAATGTGATAAATATAAGCCCCCCGTGATGACGTCATTAACGTAATCTCTTTCCGTCTACAGGCCTGTTTAGATAAAGATGGCCTTGGTACCACCATCCAATAATGCACCCCACCAATGACACCTGTGGAGGGCAGAGGTGGGGGACGCAGCGGCTGGGTGGCGTAACTAAAGAAACAAGTATTCACATTAATTCACAAATTTATCCAGATTCTTTGTCTCTGTAGGACAATTATCTGATATACAATGTTGATGCATACGATGACATTTTCAGATTTTCAATTTGTAGCTCCTCATCAGATCCCCCCCGCCCCACTCAAAAACAAATCGCGCGTCCACCCCTGCTGTGGATGCTATAAGAAATTTCAAAAGCGTCGTTTAATAAGTAGAAGTACAATAAGAAGAAAATTACAACTCTTGGTCTCAAATAGGTATAGCGCAACGTATATCGATTGTTTTTGCCTCCATATATCGCTTGGAAGATTGGTTTATACCGATCTAGAAATGTCGACATTGTGCCATTGAATACATAAGCATAGCGGATAGAAGGGAAAGTGTGAGCTCTCCCGCTAGTTCACTGCATGATCCGTGGTCCCGTAGCAACTGACCGAAACTGCGGCGTGGCGATCGCAGTCGCCTTAAAATGCGGCCGAGCTGCCTAGTATGTGATTCGGAAGTACAGACAATTTTATACGTATACGTTGTGTGTTGTGAGTAATTAGGTACATAACTTGTGAAATTTCTTCTAATTTTGTGCATAAATGTGTGTGTTCTTCAAAACGTAAGTTTCAAGCAACATCAATAATTTATTAAAAATGCCAACTTGTTTTGTACCCGGGTGTCGTTCAGGATACACAAACTGGTCAGAAGCTAGACATTTTTTTACTCCTCCTAAAGATAAAAATCTGTTTTACAAATGGGAAAAGTCTATTCCTAGGAAAGACACTAAATTATCTGTTAAATCTAGTATTTGTGACAAACATTTTCCAGAGGACTTTTTAGTGAAAGTTGATTCATTCGTTGTGCATGGAAAACTAGTTGAAATCCCTAGAATTAAATGGCGGTTAAAGCCAGGGGCAATTCCCTGTATATTTCCTAATTTACCCAGTTACTTAACTACAGTGCATAAATCCCGAAAATCTCCACAAAACAGAGACAAAAAATTACTGAAAAAGCAATATTCAACAATCAGTAAATTACCAGATGCACGATCCAGTCAGCCAGTTCTTATTTCAAACGCGCCGTCCTTCAACAATGAGGAATTCACAGAAAACAGTTCTAATTCCTCCAAGGTCACAAACACAAGTGTCAATAATGAAATTGCTACACTGAAGAAAAGAATTAGAAACCTCAATAGAAATTTAGTTAGAACTAAAATCCTGCTATCTAAAGAGAGGGCTAACTTAAAAATAGTAGAAAAGAAATTCGCTACTAATTGTTGCGAACATAAACGCAATTTAAATTATTTAAGTAAAGAAAAAATGCTGGTTCTAGATACAATGCTTAAAAAATACATAATTTTCATTATGGTTTAATTTTTCAGCGTAAAATCATGTAAGCAGATATTTCCCACTGTTCTTCGTTAATTATAATACCCATTATTGTAAAATACCATCCTATATTATGTGTCAAGGAAAGACGATGTTTAAAAACAGTATTTCCAATATTCGTGCTTACGATTTTAGGTATTTAAAATGCTAACTGATAATATGAAGCCCATCTTCACCATGCATTCGTGAACTAAAGTGAAGCGACCGCGACACCAGTGCCATCTTGCGAGCGAACCATAGTAACTCCCGAAGAGCTCACACTATCTCTTCTATGCCCTATGACATAAGTGTTCTTTGCCTTAATGAAAGTGACGTCAGATGTGTTGTCCGTCCAGGCTTCATCTACTGGGGCAAGCAGGAGAATTACAAGAAATTGTAAAATAAGTGCATTAATATTATACAGCGGTGCAATGAGCGGTAGGTGCAAAATCATTAGTTACTTTAAGAAGTACAGGAGTAAGCTTTGTGCAATGATTAGCTTAACACAGGAAATTTACAGAGAATCGACGAGAGGCGTCCGATGAATTCTATTGTTCGATTACATTGTTATATTAAAAGAAGTGGTTTGTATTCCGTATTGTTCGATTACATTGTGATATTAAAAGAAGTGGTTTGTATTCCGTCTGCTGAATAAAGAAATACATTCGATACACCAGTATCCAATTCGGAAGTGTACAAGCACTGAATTATCTTTTGGAGGTTATTTAATTAATATTGTTTTGAATCGCGCAAAGACCATATGAATTTAACATGTGATTCATGTTTTATTCTGCTTCTTGCACATTTCGAAAATGATGACTCAAATCTAAGATATTTTTTACCTAAGACTTATCATATGGTTTTCTTATTGGCGTAGATTCAAAAGAGTGCAAGTGATTGAACTACAGATCACAAATGATGTTCTGTAATTGAATGGCATTTATTTATAGGTTATCAATATTGTCATTTTATTACTTGGTATGCAGTATTTGAGTTAATAATAAACGTAATGTGTTGCTGTCTTTCTGTTAAGGTTACTTTTAGATTTTGTGAGTTTATACTGGGATACATGTCTTTCAGTTCTCATTCAGTCATTTCTGAATTATTCCCCAGTTAGTCATTGAGCTTGAGTAATTGTTGATTATAGTATTTACTTTGATGGCCTGCTCTGTATATTGTGCTCTAAGTATGGAGTTTGGGTTCATATAGTGTCTTCAAGAATTTTAGTTACTCATAGTTTTGTTTGATTTCTGTATAGAAAAAATACATTTACATTTTCACTAACAATATGATTCTCCAACTTAATCTGATTTATTCATACATACTCCAAAACATATACATTTTGGTACAGGTAAGCTTGTGGATATTGGGGAAGAGCATACTGGTTTCATGCTCAGAAAAGAAAGTATCATGAGCATGCTTTTGGTATGCAAATTTCTTATAAGCTCCACAAATGTGTGCACTTAGCACTCTAAAGTAAACTTTGAAAAGCAGTAAAACTTTGCGGATCTTAAAATGACTTGAATTATCATTGTACTTCAAAAGCATAATTTCCTGACATAAGAAAATTAGGTGGCGCTGTATCTGAATGGTCTTCACTCTGTCTGATCCATAGATTCCTCTGTTTCCCGACAAGCATCTGACCCTAGGCATGGCTTGTAAGTACTAGGGGTTTAAGTCCTACATAAGTGGATAATCAGGTAAAGAAGAAGAATGAACAAATTAAAGAGAACTTATCTCAGTTCATATTTTTACATTGAAATGCCAGTTTAATAGTTTAATTTGATTTTAATGTAAAATGACGGAGAAGCAAAATTAACCTCACTTCCCTAATACATTTAACTTAAAATAAGTAGTTCATGAGAATTCATACGAATTCCTGCAACAGCAGTATTGATGTCTGGATATAGGAAACATTCTCAGCAACATTCTGTTGTTTGTAGGTCCAATTTGGCACATTCTCAAAATGCTCACATATGGAGGTACAATACATTCTTAAGTATTTAGGGAGTTCAGGTGGTCACAGTGTACTCACAGTGTACTCACTTAGTGCAGTAAATATGTGTATGTTCTTCCACGAAGCTTACCGAGTTTAGATTAGGTTAGCTCCAGTTGTTCTACTGTTGTATTCATAAAATGAGTTAGTTCACAGATTAGCTGTATATAAGTAATTTTAAGAAAACTTAGCATGTTTTTAATGAGGGTGAAATTGGGCCAGCCTAGAATGTCCATTCTAAGTTATAAAATAATAACAATTATGAACATGATGCTCAAGGATTGTTAATGCCTACTCCAGGGAATGGCCAAGTTATGAATATTAAGCAGGATCATAAAATACTGGGCAGTACAGCATAAACAAAGATGCTTCTTACGAACTCGATAAAATGAAATACAGTTGTGTACAAAGTAAAAGTGTCCCTGTAGATGAGCAACTAATTATATGCAGGGTTACAGTAAGATGCGGGGTAGCCTTTAAATTGCACATTGAGGTATGTAAAAAGCACAATACAATAAACACTTGAATTATTTATACCATTCATGAGTTTATACATCACCATTGTTATTTGTAACCTGTTGCACTGTATGACCATATACATTTTCAGGGTCTCAAAAACATAACTTGTATAACACATCTTTCATCTAATGGTTTCTCCATTTGTACAGAAATGCATTGAATTCAACTCCTTCACATTTGTACAAATGAATTTATAACTGTAGTCCTGCACCTAAGATATACTTTAAGATTTATTTCAGTTGCAAGTTAATCCAGAGTTAGGTTCCCTATTTGCAGTTACTGCACCATACAGTGCTATGCATCCTGAAGTGGCTGAGCACTACACAGTTAGTGCCTAACCTTTCCCTAATGTCCGTGTGCTTATAATCTGCAGTGCTTTTGTGAGGTCGGTAAGGTGCTTTGCCCTGATAATCAGTCTTCAGCAAACCACAAAATTTGATGAAAAATGGTCAACACGGTAACAAAATAAGTTAAATCTATTATGAAAAACTGTATTACTGGATTATTCCAAGTCATAAAATAGCATATATTATGCAATAAGACTATAATGGTAGTAATTAAGACGTGAGTTTATTAGGAAATGAGCGAAGCGGGTTTCCTAATTTTCATACGAGCATATTAATTACCATTATAGTTAAGTTTCATATGGCAATTTATGCTCGACCATGTACCTAATTTTATAGTTGAAATATTGTGAAATGTATACTCACCAGGGACAATGGCCTACATATTGCATCAGCTGATATTTGGAGTGCTGCGTAGGTGCTAAATGATCAATTTGTTTCCAGCACATCACAGCTGCATGATGAAAATGATAACCTTGGAATGCTACGTAACAGTGAAAACTAGTAATTGAATATGTTAGTTTTCAGACAAAACTTTATGTAATGTATAAGTTATTTATTGTACAATTAGTGAAATTAATTTGCAGGACTGTGCGTAGTGCAATATTCTTGGAAGTTGATGCTGATTGGGGATAATTTGTGTGTTTTGTGTAAGTTGCCTCTTACATTGGCGGAGTAAGTTGCATCTCACTGCCAGTAGTGTCCGACATTTTAGCATTTTCTAAACTCGCGCTAGTTGCGTTTCAAGAATTAAGCAATATTGCACTTTCCCCATTGCTGCATGGGAATTCTCTGATTGGTGAAATGAAAATTGAGTTGTCCGATTGGAGAAGACCAGTCCTTTAATGAAAGTTTGAACTTAAGGGGGTCCATTAAAGGATCACTATCAGATTTATAATTAATAAATTTGGGTATGGTTGAGCATAAAACAATTTGTATTTAATATCTCAGATGTTTTCAAAACTTAGCGCGTTCTGACAAGTACCACACCAAATTTCAGCTCTATCTCCCTTTGTTATTTTAAGGCTTTGCAATGTTTGGATGTGTTTTACATTTTGCTTTTGGACAAAAATAATAGAGAAAATAATTAGTCATCTGTTGATTTTTCACCCAATCTTATTGAAATTTTAAAATTTTATTCTCTAAACTAAGGGAGTTATAGCAAAAAATATAAAGAAATCTGTTAAGTTTAACGATTTAGATAGAAAAAAAAAATCTTATTTCTTTATCCCATAAAGTTTTAAAAATTAAAATTTAGATTTGCATTAAGCTCATGTATCATGAAGGGAAAGGGAGAATCACAATAATTTATTTCTCTAAATCTAGAAACTAGCTCTGAATTTAAGTAACTTTCAGTGGAATTTTAATAACCTAGCAGAAGTTGAAAAGATCATCAGCTCTGTTCATGAAGTGCGATATGACATCAGAAAATAAAATTTGTAGGGTTTTCAGTTCTTTGTACAGCTATTTTAAATTTAACATAAAGAATATTAGAGTAACTCATTGAGCCATTATATAACATATGCGCTATGACTTATTCAAGGAGATCTGACTCTAATACATATGCATTTGGAGCTCTAAAGCAACTAGCTCTAAATTTAAGTAAATTTTAGTTGAATCCTAGTTCTCCTAACATAAGTTGGAAAGATCATCGGTTCTCTTTAAAGCAAAAGCTCGCATGTATGGGATGATTAAGCACAAAATTGTTAAAAGTTGATTCCAGAATTAAGCGATTCTTTCAGTCATTGATTTATAGAATTCCTTTTTAACCCCGTAATGCCTGGGGCTCCTCTTTTTCCCCTGCTACCAACAGGGCATAAAAGGACGACAACTTGAATCACAAAATAGTTTCATTGCCAGTAATCAAGTACAATCAAAATTACTTTTCCATATAGACAAATGTCTCAATCTCCTTGGATATTCAGACCTTTGTCATACTGAAGAGCTTTTCAGTACCATCTTCATAGAAAGTTACTGCCAACTTGAGATAGGTCATCATGGCATCTTGAAGCTCTTAATCGATGCAGAAATGCCCTCCTCCCAGATCTTTCTTTACATGGTGCTAGATGTGGGCTAATGCCAAGTGATCAAACACTTTCCAGTGAAAGTAAGTAAGAAGCTGTTAGGTTAGCGCAGCAGTATGCAGTCATGAATCAAAGAAATTTCAGATGACAGGATACCTCTTCTTTTGTTCATAGTGCCTCTCCACAGGTAATGTAATGTGTGCCACTACACATTTGCAGTGATTAGTAGTCACAGGCTCCATAAACTCCACAAGCTGGGGACATGTATCCCAAATGGTAGAGGATAGAAAAGTTAAACAGGTATTAGAAGTAAAGATACAAGGAGGGAGAGGGAAAGGAAGACCCTGAATAATATGGGAAGATAGATTGGAAGAAGTAGGAATAAGACAGTGGGAGAAATGGAGAATGATGAGGAATAAGGAGGAATGGAGAAGATGGATTGACAGGGCCACCCCTACACTATAAAGGCAGAAGGGAAAGAGGAAAAAGACGACGACCCCTAGGGAATCTCACATCTGAGATAAGTACTTTATGTCCCGGGTTTAATTAAATAACCATCCCTTTGTTTGTTAATCATCTAGCATATTGATCTGAGGTTGAAAAAAAGATAACTCATAATTTCTGCATGAAGAATAAACCCAAAATACAGAAAATAGTATGAATTTGGTTTGTTTTTATATAATATTCAAAATAGGAAATCCTATTAGGTGGAATTTGATAATTACACTTAATAACCTCAACATTCTTTTTTAGCTATTTGCTATCCTGCAGTTTTATCTTATTTCCTTTAGAGAGTGTGAATGAGATACTGTGTATATTAGGTGAACTATGGACTAAAAGTTTTGTTAGATTCCATACACAGGATTACATTTCTAGTTCTATGTTACTGCTTCTAGCCTCACTTTTATTGCTCTCTTCTTTCTTACCTAGAGAGACCTTCAATGAATCAGAAATTGAATATGATCTTGTTTATACGAAACATATACCTATCATTCATCAAGGGGACTCCAAAGCATATTACCCTTCTATAAAGAAATTAAATTGGTATGACATGAATTCACTGTTAGACATTAAGGAGTTAACAGGGATGTTTTCAGAAGCAATGAAGTACACAGTGGTTAAACCACTACACGAAACGTGATAAGTATTATCTTCTACTTATGGGTCCATATCTTTTCTAGCTGTATTGTCTAAGAGCATGAGAGCTGTATTTAACTGTGTTATTTGGATTCAAATAACATTCTTGCAGCATCCCAGTTTGGATATGTGAGAGGACTGTCAACAGATAATACTATTTGCATGCTCAAAACTGCAGTACTAATAGCATTAGATAAAAAAGAACTACCTGTAGGCATATTTTATGATTCAGTAAGCCTTTTGTAACATGGATAATCTGTTGCTGCAATAGATGAAGTTTAGGATGCAACAAAATCTCTATAAATGGTTCAAATCCTACTTAAGAGAGTAAACAAAATTCCAAACCGGCTGTGTAGTGTTTAGTCTGTCTGTCCTTATCGTTTGTGCTGTCTGCCGTTATCCTAGAAAGGTGCAGATGAAACCATGCAACATTTTTAAAACCATTTTTAAAGGCTTCACTTATCAACTTTGTGAAAGGAGATTGTTACTGGAGCTCTGAGATGCCTAACGTTATTCATGAAGTATCCATTCATGATGAAAAAATAGGTGTACGGTGCACCATTAGTGGAGAAGAGTTATAGGGCCAATGTTTTTCGAGTCAGCAGTTGACAACTGTACATATGCGAGTGTGATTTTACCACTTTTTTAAAGAGAATTAACAGACAGGGAGCGTGAAGTTGCCTTTTTAAACAAGGCTGTGCTATGGCTCATGCAGCCAATCTTTCAATGAGAACAATTAAAAATGTGTTTCAGGACAGAATTATTAGTAGAAATTTGTGGCTCCCTCAGTCCCCAACCTAACCCCCTGCAATTTCTTTCTCTGAGTTACCTTAAAACAAAGTGTTGAAGACAAACCCACACACCCTGTAAAAATTAATACAAAATAGCCACCAGGAAATCGCCAGCATTTCTCAATGCAAACTATGGCAAGTGACAGTTTTCTAAGGAACTGCCAAAAATGTATGTATGGACAACGACGGTGGCCAGTTTCAGCATCTCCGTTCATTAAGTTGGTAGGTAAACCCTTTAAAAGTATGAGAGGCAGAATCGGAACTGAAAAATTCAATGCCACAGCAGGGATCTGAACCAGAGACCCTCCGCTTACCAGACAGGTGCTCTAACCGTTAAGCTACTGTGACAACCTACCAGAATGACACCAAATTCTCCAACCAATTTGTGTTTTTCTCCTGGTAAACCACAAAGGCAGTCTCACATTACCTTAAAAGTAGTTTTAAAAATATATGGTTTCATGTGTGTTTTCTATGATAGTGGCAGATGGCATCGTGCTGCGTATGCAGACAGGCAAAACACTGTGGAGCTGGTTCGGAACTTTTTGGCTCTCTCGGTATGAGTTCAGAAAACTGGAAATAATGACTTGAGTTTTAATCCTGGAATTACTATTAAAGCTGGTGCACTAGAGTTTGTTCTTGGTCCTTTTTATTTTTTATTTCATTAATGACTTGCCATACATACTTTTTACAGATGATGCCAGCATTTCTGCAAGTCACATGACCAACTAAAAGGTTTAGCTAATAAAGCATTCAAATAATTCAGTAGTTGATTTGCTAATAAACTAAACTATGATGAAGTTTGATGCTTATTCAGATCGAAACTAAGCATAAACAATTTATTAACTTAAGCATTTGGTACACAGTTGTACCGTAAAATTCCTGAGGCTTCATATAAACTTGGATCTCAACTGGGTAATTATATAAAAATAATGTTATTGTAACTTAGCTCAGCCTGCTATACTTTAAGCAACCTGAACATTCTTCTTCTCCTTGTTCTTCTTTCACTGTTTACTTTCCTTATATGGAGAACTTACAAGTGGGCACATATGGGCAGATGCCTGGTGAGAAACAAACTCTGGATCAGAGAAAGTCATGGTTGCCAATGTTTGAAAGTAAAATTATAGTACCGGCCACTCAGAATTATAGATTTGGATTCAAAATATCGTACATCATAAACCAAATGCTACAACAATAAATGTATCAGCATGACACTTATGAAAATGTAATAGTATTGATGTTTATGGTGTCCACTTAAAAGATTGATGACCTCGTACTTTGTTTCTTGCACTATTTATCTGAAAGTTCATCATCTTCCGCAATTGTTGCATCATTATGCAAATTTGTTGTTGAGATAAACTTTAACATCTCAGTGGCTTACAGATTTTTAGACCCACCACGGTCTTTCATAAGCTGAGATGACCGAATAAGGCTACTTACCATATCTAGCGCCAATCTGTTTCTAATTTTGGTTTATTAAGCCTAGTTTGGAAGAAACTCTTTCACAAGAAGCGCTTCTGTGGGGCAATGAAATCACTGATAATGCAACCTCCGCCAGTTTTTTAAAATCAGTATTTCTACCAAGGTGACACATGTGTTTAACAGCACTCCAAAAACTGCCAGGTTCAGGCATCTTCTTTATTTCATATGGAATATCACGTATTCCGAGTTTTCTCCATTGATCATCAATTTTCTGAACAGTGCCTTCATTGAGATTACCAGATCTGGGCACACTGGCAACAAGAGGAGAAAGGGTAGAAGGATTAGTAGGATATGAAATGGTTGCCTTAGAGGGGTGAAGACAGGCCATGAGGGCAAAAGTGGTGTGGCTATTTGTAATTAATTTCATTTCGCTGGTGTGACAAACCAGTGAAAAAGATATGTAATGAGAGGAAAATGGATGAAAGGAAAGATGATGGAGCAGTTGGTGGAATGGCAGGGGAACCCTGGATAACCCAGAGAAAACCTGTGCGGACAGAGCTTATTTAAGTTCATCTCTAAAATGCATACGTTTGTAATTCATGTGACAGTTTGACGTATGCGAATACCTCTAAGTATACCATAGCTTTTGGTAGCATTCATGCAGTGACACCAAATAAAAGTGATTCATTGTGTATTGTCTTAAGCGTACTTTGATCTCTTGTTGTGCGTAACTATGTGTTCTGTTCTTTTCAGACCTACCAATGAAAGTGTTGTACGGAAGTGATGTGAATACCTCTTCTGTAAGTGTGGATACGCCAAAGAAGTTGGATAACCACTGCGAAGGAAGTAAAGAGAAAGAAAAGGTGTGTTATTCTTCTGGCTTGAGAATTTATGCAAACTTGTATACTAGCATTTCAGGAATAGCGAATTACTTATTGCTGATACTTCTAAGGTATACATTGTCAAGAGTATGGCTTCAAAGAACCTGAGAAAAGTTTTCTATATTTGGATTCCTCTTTCAACTGTTTTCTGTCTTTTGTTTTTTATTTTGTAAATAGTTGAAATTGGAACATCAAATGTGGGAGACAAATTTCCTCAAATTACTACAATGGTAAATTCTTGTTCTTATGTCTATTGTTTGGCTTCCTAGTGTTGGCTAATGTTGAGAACTGTCAAGGGATAAACTTGTCATTTTTAAAACCACTGCTTGGAACATGGCACTATCTTTGGAAATGCCTGCTAATGATTTGCTACATTGACACTTGGAAAAATTTGTTACCTATGTCATTAGCTATGATTTCATGTTTGAAATCTTATGCTATTGAGTTGTCTATAGTTTAAAAAGAAGCATTAAGTTTTTAGCAACAGTGTTTTTGGAGATGTGTGTCTGGATACTAACATTTTACATCTTTGTTGCTGTGGCTCAGTATTTACATTGCTGTCTCATATCCAGGAGATTTATTTTAGTTACTGTTCTGCCCCTCAGAATTTTCATACAAGTATCATAAATATACAATAACACCAACATTTAAAAACACCAAGATTAAGGTGTTGGTATAAATAAATAATACAATAACAAATTTGAGTGTGGAATTTTTGTATACATATATCAAACTCTTGGTATAAGTGGGTCACTATGGATGTTTTGAGATGTGAGAAAATGAAAGTGGATCCACTTGAATTTGATGCAGGACAGGATAGCCCCATCCATTGTGAGTAAACTGGTATCAAGTAGTGACTCTCCCACCCCAGGAATTCCAGCGGCACAAGGATGAACAACCCGTGGCACTCATGTAGTCAGGAGCTTGCAAGAAAGCATTTTTACTCTTTCCAGACATGCAGTTTTTTATCATCAGGATCCCAGCAACTCAATGATAATGTTGGCCGTGTGTGCTGACGCATTGTGATGGAGAAGAATCCCTTACAGTTTCATGCATGGTCACTGTTCTTGAAGCTTGACAAAAACTCTTGGCAAGCAAACTGTGGTGTACCAATTAATGGTAACCGTACTTTGCTCTTCCAGAGAAATGGACAGGACCACCCTTTAGGAAAACTGAGGCCACTATTTTCTTGTCGACAGTTTGGCAACACTTCACTTTTGTCAATGGATTGTCATCATGAAAGATCCACACTGCTGATCCCTGCTTGGTCTCTGGATCAAACTAATAAATCAGGGTTTCATCATCTGTGACGATATCAGAAACCTGTTTGGAGGCCTCTCCTTCGAATCTTGTCAGCATTTTTTCACACTATTCAACATGGGTGTATTTTTGTTCTGTGAAGCACTCATCGGGATGTGACCCACCTCACATGAAGGAACTTAAGGAGGATTTTCAAAACTGCTGGCGATCCAATTTGCAATGCTGCCTCAATTTCCTTAAATGTTGTGTGATTATTTTTATGAATCATTTTTCTCAATGCTGTCATGTTTTTCTCAGACATTGCTGTTGCTGGACACCTGCTTCTATCCTCATCTTTCAAAGATGTTTAGCCTCTTTTTAAATTACTGAAAGCACTGGAAGACTGTGGTATAGGAAGGAGCAGTGTCTCTAAAAGCCTGTGGCAACATTCAAGACTTTGGCACTGGTTTAACCCCCTTTTAGGATTGCAGGAAGTCCTTAGGCAAAAATGCTTTCTTCCAAGCTCCATTGCAGGAACAGACTACGTGTGCGCCACGGGTTGTTAATCCTTGTGCTGCTGGAATTCCTAGACTAGGAGAGTCACTACCTGATGCCAGTGTACCCAAAAAGGATGGGGCTATCCTATGCTGCATTCAATTAAGGTGCATCAACTTTCATGTTCTCACATCTCAAAACTTTTGTAGTGATCCTCATACAGTGCAAGAAATTTCAAGCCAAGTATTTTGTATGAATCACTTTTGACCACTTTTCTTTAGGTCTTGTTAGCCATGTTTTAAGTTTCTCATACTTCTTTTTAAAGGTTTTCTTTGTGAATCATTATTACTGGTATCAGACATTTTCAGTTATTCTAATTTTGGCCTACCTGTGCATGGTTTGGGTTTTCATGTAGACAGTTACAGTTTAAAAACTGGACAAAGCCACATTGGTGCCAAGATTGGGATTTAAGAGCCACAATGGAGGGATTGGTGCTGAAATGGAGAAAATGGGCTATAGAATTGATGAAATGGAGACAAAAATGGAATCCAGTGATGAAAAGTGAAATGGCATATGTAAATTTTGGCATGGAGAAGATGGAGACATAAATGAAGAGAGTAAAGAAGAAAATAAATAAAATGAGAAAATGAAATCTGAACTTGGCCATAACATTGAGAATGAAATGGAGAAAGTGGAAACAGAAATTAAATCTGGAATAGAGGAGATTATGCCCCAACTAGACTTAGACATTGATTCTCTTAAATATATATAAAATCAATAGCTGTGCGTTAGTCTCGCAGAAACCAAAAAATGGCTTGACCAATTTCAATAATCTCTTTTTTGTTTTGTTCCCCTCAATACTGTCATGGTTTAGAGAAAGAGAACACGAGGAAAAACCCAAAGGAACAGCCAAAATTTTGAAAAAATCTAAATTGGTAATTTTATATGGGAATTGTCACTTCGGTTACTTTCAGTATATGGAGTTTGTGGCAGACCTATCGTTTGGTAGCTGAATCTATTACATTTAAAATTCTTTTTTCATAAAAGAAAAGGTAGTGCATTTTGAGAATACATTTGGTTAAATAAAATTTAATTACATTTTACGAGCATTCATTTTGATCAGCTGCTGTTAAGGTAAATTGGCTTTGCAGGCTTAGAATTAAACAAAAAAAATTCATTCAATTTTGTTTTAGTGAGACTCAAAGAATTAGAGCAGGTTAGACATAATTACAAAGTGTGTTTTAGCAAATCTTGAGGAATTAGTTGGAGAATTTCAGTGTTATAAAGTTCTCAAGGTGGGTTCATCAAATTTGAGTGACTGAAAACAATTTGGCATTTTACAGTGTTCATTGCAATGCTAAGGAAAAGATGAGCTGAAATATTACTTTCAATATATGGCACTGTGGCAAACCTATTGTTTGACAGCTGAATCTATTACAATCTCTTGTAATATTGGAGAGCAAGAGGATTAATGACTTCATTGTCAGAAATCCAGCATTAGCTGACAACATTTTGATCAGCCATTCCCTTAAGGAAAACTGTCTGCAGGCTTAGAAATAAACAAAATATTTGCTCAACTTGTTCGCATGTTGGAAAGTCATCATTTTTGTTTATTTACGAACAGGAAAAGAAATAAAAAAAACATGTCTACATGTCTTTGCATTGTATGTTAACTGCATTTATCTCTCATGTAAATAAAAAAACATTAATAAGTAGTTGGAAGTTTTCACGGCCGGAGTAAGAATAAGGCTAGAGATTTCTTCTGGGCTTAAAAGCCGTGGTCTGCTGGAGTTTAGAGGTGAGACGTTTTGTCCACGCCTGTGGTGGACATCATTGGTGGCGTGGTCTGAGTCATCTTGGCGAAGGTTCAGTTACAACAGAATCGTTTATGACTGAAACAAGGAATAATAAAAACATTCACAGAACGATCATCCCGGCTCTGCAACAAGAAATACTTAAAGGAAGAACTTAATCATCTAAACTCAGCATTCCAGTCCAATGGATACACATGAAAAGAAATGCGGCGCACAATTCATTCCAGGTGACCAACGGGAAGAACGCGGCAAAGTAGCAACAGCCTTTCTCCCCTACATCAGGAACGTCTTCAATCGGATAGGCAAGCTTTTGCGCTCACATGGAGTTGATACTGTCTACAAACCGACAAATAAGATCAAAGTCGTACTGAGATCAGCCAAAGACAAATGCCACCCACACACATCTGCAGGTGTATATAAAGTTCCCTGCAACTGCCGCAAAGTATACATAGGCACTATCATGCACAGTGTGGCCACCAGATTAAAAGAACATGAGCGTCACACCAGATTGGGACATACGGATAAATCGTCTGTGGCAGAGTATGCCTTATTATTCGGCCATGATGTCAACCTTAAAGAAACCTGAGTCCTGTCTTCTACAGTGAACTGCTATGCCCAACTACAAAGGGAACTCATAGAAATCTACCAACACAAAGACAATTTTAATCGCAAGGAAGAAATACTTTGTGTACATAAAGCATGGATACCGGTCTGAGAGAAACTTTTAGACACACACTACACTTGTAATAAAACCCTGTCTACAACTAGCCAATCACTACCGTAGCCAGCACAACAATGCCTCGCCCACCCGTACCATATAAAAGACCCTAACAGACATTAACAGTCTTTACTTCCACATTCAAACTCTGACCAGTGCAGACAGCGGATCGTGTTACCCTGATGATGCCAAGCGCAGTACTTGGCAAAACGTTGGTATCTACAATTATTATTGAAGATAATTTATCAGTTTTTATTGATTTTCAAGGTGCATATGATTCTATATGCAGAAAAAAACTACTAAAGAAAGTAAAAAAATAGGGATACAAGGTCCAATGCTTTCATGGCTATGTCATTTCCTAACACAACGCTTTATTGCAACCAGATATGGAAGAAATATATCTAAATATAAACAAGTACACCGTGGCTTACCACACTTTTTAATATATTTATTAATGATCTACCACAACAAATACAAGAATCAGGCGTGAAGTGTGCACTATTTGCTGATGACTTAGTAATGTGGACTTCAAAACCAGAAAGCAAAAGTACAGAACTGGAAAAAACCATGCAACAATCCTTAACCAACTTACAGAGGTGGACCAAAGAAAATTTAATGACTGTTAATACAACAAAATCAAACTACCAAATCTTTTCATTAAGAAAAAAACCACTAAAAATAAAACTAAATTTTGAGGGTCAACAACTACCAGAGACAAAGGAAGCAAAGTATTTAGGAGTTACATTTGATACCAAACTTACATGGACCAAACAAATAGAAAATGTAATACAAAGAGCAGAGAGGCGCCTTTCACTGTTAAAACGTCTAACAGGATTGAAGTGGGGATGTTCCAGAGCAACGCTTAACACAACATACAATGTATATATAAAACCATTATTTACTTACTGCAGCGAAGTTCTTGTAACAGCAAACACAAAAAAAATTCAAATCTTTCAAAACCAAAGTCTGAGATTAATTACAGGTGCTATCAAAACCACACCAATAGCAGCTATGGAAATACTAACCAACCAATGCCCCATTGAATATGAAATAGAAATGGTGGATCTTATTCAACACGAAAAGTTGATCAGACTCCCATTCAATACATGGCACAAGAGAAATTTTACACATACACTAAAGACTCAAGAGAGCTTTCTTTCCAAAATTCAAGACATCAAGAGGAATGTACACCTTCCTAATTCAAAGGAAAACTTCATATCTAAAGTCAATCCAACACATACATTAGACATCACATATTATTTACACCTGACAGAAGAAGTTAAAGAAAGTGATACTCCAACTAGTGTTCTAAAATTATTGGCATTAGAGACAATCCATACTAGATTTCCAGAACATGAGTGGCTCCATATTTATACTGATGGATCATTGATATCAAACCAAGATGGAGCAGGTGCTGGAGTCACGTGTCACCTCTTTTCCTATTACAAATCTTTAAGTTATGGAACTACTAACTTTGATGGAGAAATTGAAGCAATTCGAATGGCCCTACAAAATCTTTTGTACAGAATTTCACATTTTCAGCAAGCAGTTATTCTCTCAGATTCCAGGGCAGCAATTATAGCAATTATTTCCAAGTTGTCACCAAAGAACCAAACTATTATAGAATGTTGGAAGATGCTTAGCCATCTAACAGCACTTCAAAAAACACCTAGTCTTCCAATGGATACTGGCTCACTGTGGACTGAGTGGTAATGAGAAAGCTGATTTTCTTGCAAAAAAGGGTACCAGCTGTGTACAAAAATCTATAGTTAATTTACCATTTTATGCAGCTAAAAGATTAGTCAACTCTGAATTTACAAAAATTATTGCAAAATATTACTATGAGAAATCAAAGAATAAAAGATGGGAACTACCAAACATTCAAACAGTGATTCCTGAGTATCCTCGAAAAACAGCAGTTGCAACCTTCAGGTTGATTACAGGACATGATTGTCTGGCAAAACATTTAAACAGAATTGGGATATATTCTTCACCACTCTGTCCTCTATGTGATCTGCAAGAGGAAATGGATCGAGACCACCTTCAAATATGCCCGGCCACTTCTAGTGGCCCATCCATCAGTGAAAAATATTGGAGAGCAAGAGGATTAATGACTTCATTGGCAGAAATCCAGCATTAGCTAACAACAACAACAATGCCTTCTAGACCACAGCCTACAAGCCCAGAAGAACTAAACATATCTAATAGTCAGGATACCAGCGGTAATAACCTAAGTTTATATAATGATATTAATGTCACCGCACAATTTCACCTTGTTCGGATAACCCGAATTTAACTGCTCTCGTTGTTGTTATATCAATCATTGCATTATTGAGCATCTTAGAGCCATTGTTATTGTAGTCATCACCAGAGCTGGGATTTTTATGTAGTTTAACTTAGCAAAATGTGCACATAAATATGTAGTGAAAAGCAGTGAAATATGTAGAATAGGGAAAAAATTTAATATCAAATATTTAATTCCAACTTATTTTCTTAGTTACAACACTCAAGTCTTATTTATGCATTGTTTTTGCACAGTAAACAATTATGTATTTTTCAATGTTTTCTGGAGTCATTGAAAGATGTTCGTCATTTGTCACTGAGAATATCTTTATAGACAGAGAAAGATCTTTCCACCTCACATTATGTAACTGGGGCAAATCTTAGGGAAGGAATTTTTCCTGGAGAAATGTCCTTGGATGGAACAACACCATCTCCATTTATAATTTGGTGTACACTATGAAATGTTGACTAGCCAGGATTTCTCAGTAACACATTGTGCAATTTACTTAATACACTTGCACCAGTTTCTGGTTGCACAGCGCTTAGGTTTTCAATAGCATCCTCTATGACAGTGGTGTCAATCGTGGCCCTGAGTGGCAGTGCCACAGAGAGAGCCGGTCGCTGTGCCCTGGGCATAGTGGGCCAGTCTGTTAGAAACCAGTTCAGTGCAGTTTTCCGTGTGATGCAGGCAGAGCAATGGCTGCGTCCGAGAGCACAGACATGAGTCATTTGGATTTGCATATTCCGAATGGGAAAACAATTCCTCTGCAAAGTTGTGGTAGTAGTATTCAGTACCTAATATGCAACTAGTATCTTGCATTAAAGAATACAGCATACAAAGTCATTATGAACATAGATAAAGTAAATAATACAGCAGTTCAGCCGGAGCTGACAGAAGTATAGTGAGTCGCCTTCATGAGAAATTTGACAATTCATGCTCAGACGCACTGATCGAATTCTACCGGAAACTTCACAATAGGCGTTTCCCAAATTTGATTCCCAACGCAGCAGAAAGTATGGCAATGCCTGGCAGTACCTACCTTTGTGAACAGAATTTCTCTATAATGCAAATCCTAAAAACTCGCCACAGAAACAGACTCTCGGATAGCAATTTGGCATCCAGTCTTAGAATCTGTCTTTGTAAGCCAAATTTTGAAAATTGTGTTAATTGAAAAATATGCCTAGTGACTGCTCTTACAAATGTGTAACATGTGGTATTTTACTTAGGTTTTCAGTAAGATTGTCTTAAATTAATTATGCAAACACTTAACACTAAAATGCGTATCTTTAAGGACAGTAGTTTTCAAACAACTTGCATGTAGTCCTTTCCTTGAATTTTGGAGGAAATCGCCAACCCCTGTTACTAATAATGTTTCATGTTATTTCACTTATTTGAAGATAATACAAGTAAATATTCTGTTATTATGTTTAATCAAAATAGCTAAGAATATTCATTTAAGGTATAACAGGATTTGAAAGCTGCTATTTACTTTTTATATAAATATTGACTATATCTAATACAAGTTCATATTAAAAGCACTATTATTAATACTGTGTAATTATTCCCTTATTTATTCATTCATTCATTCAAAATACATTTGACATTTTTACATCTGGGATTGAAAAGTAATAAAAACATCTAACTTTAAGAGGCATGTAAGTGCTAAGTGGTGTACTTTACAGTTTGAGAATGCTAACCCAAGGGCTAGGGTAGGTTTAATATTACCTATAATTCAGCCTAATCATCAGAAGGTTGCAACTATTTTAATCAACCTTAATAAATACGTTAAGTAGTTTTCTGTTTACGTGTGAGATGTACTGTTCCCCTTCATAGATCCAACTTGTATCTGTGCTATGTATCCTTGTAGGCAATTCTGAAGGAAAAAAATTCATAAGGTGTACGCACTCCAAGAAAGGTTTTATTCTTGGATGTGACTAACTTGCAAGTAAACAGGTGTCAATTGATAAAGCTTCGAGTGTTGATATGTATTATGTCATGTTTGTCCTGCTGCATGTAGCTGTTGCACAGTTGAGCCCCGAAGTGCCTGTGACCTTGACAACACTGCTCTATGACAGTAATAGAATCTTGGACTGAGGAGAGCACTTTGGAGTCACTAAAGGCAGTGTGGGATTCACAAATAGACGGCAGCACTTTCAGGATCAAGAGAGTTTACAACACATTTTAATTATAACTTACTGTTGTTAAGCATTGTCAATATATGTTCTGAATACTTAGAGTTTGTCAGAATATTATTATACCGGTTAACGATTTTTATCAAGGTAGACGCTAACTCCGGGGGGAAGCCGTGAGGCCCTTTTGGTAGTTAACGGTTAAATATGATGTTCGTAGGTTTATCGCAAGATCCTACGAACACATCTGATTAATGAGCGCATACCATTGTATGTTCAGTATATGAGGCGAATAGTTTCATCCAGCGGAATACCGTGAGGTCCCGACTGGGTGCTGCCCACGTCAGTTAAGAGGACTGTCTGTTGATTTTTTTTTTTTTTTTTATCTCTGATGGAAGTGCGGGTCACTCCATCACGTGAATAGAAATCTAATAAGCTATTTCTGAAGTTTCTGTGTGCCCCGGATACGCACACATAAGTGATAATCAAGGTGATAATTTTTTTTGCTTGCAGGAGATGGCCACTGCTGCACGCATAACGATGTATATTTTAGTAATACTGACAACCCCTAAGGCATGTGAACGACTTTTTGAATCGGCACCTATTGAAGTGACGGCCGGTGCAGACTTCTATGTGTTGCCAAATATGACATTGTATGAGAGTTCAGCCCCCTTTTGTTTCTAGCCCCGCAATGTTGGCTAAATTCACCAACTGCTAGCTATTGTCATATTAATTCTACGACCACAGCTTTCTGCCACTGGTTATCCGCTCAGTTTAAAGCACTAAATCAACCTGATCCATCCCTCTTTAAATCGAACGACAACCCCCTTAGGGGTGACGGCTCTATTTTTGGGTCACAATTTCTGTTAGCAGACAAGCAACACATTGAAAATCTGTACGTGTCTAATGACGCTATGAGCAACCTATTGCATAAAGCACAACTGTTCAATCACTTTGTCACTATAATTAATACTTCCTTTTGTGAAAGAGTGCTTAATCTGCAAAATGCCATTTCTGCCAGATCATCTGGGGCTGCCCCTTTATTTCAATTAACGTCGCAGGTTAACCGTTTCGATAATCACAGTTCCATGGTGTCTCTTTACGATGACGTCACTTTCATACTTACTCACATACCTTCTTTTCAGGTACACTGCCCAACTTACACATCCTTGCATGAGTGTTATAACCCGAAATGGCATGTACAAGATTATTCTACTCTTACCATCACGTCATTAATTGCCCCTCCGAAGGAGTGTCGCCTTGTCGTGGCGGAGGGGCTCAGTACCTGAACCAGACGGCCTACTAAGTGTCATTTTGACTACTGGTAGGCAAGAGGTGAGGGGAAGCTAAGAACATTCCAAACGGGTAGATGAGGCTCGGTAGTCTTGGTCGACGACTCATCTAGGAGAAGAGGACTCCGAAATCAAACTCCCCCAGGGGCTCCTACTACGGTAGGTACGGGTTTGGCGTACCCGGGGCCCCGAGCCATACTCTCGATTGGGCTCCTCCAAGAGGTGAGAGGGCATATGCCAAACGCCCAATTAACTTTGGTCCACTTTTGTGTTTGACCTCCCACCTGATACCTCCCTGTACACAGTCTGATGGATAACCTACGCGCGGGTCGTCGGTGGATGGGGTGACGCAAGGGGTGACTGGGTAATCGCGTAAGTCCCAGCCCCTGGTTATCATGTAGGATCTGTGTGCGTATCCGCTGATAAAGGTCAGTCCCGGGGAGGGGCCATTGCATGAGCTGATGCACTCCTGAAGGCGATTGGGTCCCTCTATCTATACATTGGGAGGTGAGACCCTAGGGTGAGCAAGGTCCAGGCCAGGACTCTCACCTAAGCCGGGGTGGCGCCCAGGAAGTGAGCATCCCATCGGAGACATCTGCAATGGTGGAGGATGACATCGCCATGAGTTCACAAAAAACTCACAACAAAAAAAATTTTAAAGTTTGCGTAAAGGAAGTAGCTGAGTCGAGTGGTCCTCGCTACTTAGTTATATCTCGAACTGAGGGAGATAAGAAATTTTTAACGGTGAGCCCATTTACCATTCAAAAGGGTTTGGATAACATTGCTGGTCCAGTAAAGTCATGCACTAGATCTCGCAATGGCACGCTCCTGGTTGAAGCACATTCAGCTACCCAGGCAGCTAAGATACTGAAAGCGAATATGCTAGCAAGTTATCCTGTCAGTGTTCAGATGCACAGAACTTTGAACTCCTCGCGCGGAGTGATAAACACCCGTGCATTGGATGATTTAAGCAATGAGGAGATTCAAGAAAATCTTACGGAACAAGGCGTTACTAATGTTTACCGGGTTCAACGCAAAGAGGGTGGTGAACTGAAGCCAACGCGTACCCTGTTCCTGACCTTTGATCGGGTAGATCTCCCGCAAAGGATTAAGGCAGGGTATGAGTCCATCGAAGTTAGGCCGTTCATCCCGAACCCGCTGAGATGTTTTAAATGCCAGCGCTTTGGGCATACAAACGAGTTTTGCAAGGGAATACCTACTTGTAATAACTGTGGGGATGCATTTCATGATGGTGATTGTGCTGCAGCGCCGTCATGCGTAAACTGCAAGGGTGAACATGCATCCAGTTCCCGAGATTGTCCCCGTTTTATAGAGGAAAGAGCGATCCAAGAGATACGGGTTAGAGAGAAGGTGCCCTTCTCAGAAGCCCGGAAGCTCTTGCGTCTACGCCAACCCTCTGTTCCAAGATCCGGTACCTATAGCTCAGTTACAGCTAAAACGGTACCGAAACGAGAAATCGCAACACAAACCAGCGATATAAATGGGGCAACAATATCAGAAAAGACACTCGTACCCCGTAGCTCAATTCCAAAGCCTTCTACATCGGCACGCAAATCTGTGTCAACATCTACAACGTCCGTAAGTGCAAAGAACATCAGCTCTACATCACCATCAAAAGCATCAAGATCAACACAAGATAGAAGCAAGCCCGTAAGATATGATGCCTCACCGATTAAGTTCAAGAAGACCTATACAAGAAACGACTTCCTCAAGGAAAATGGTACGTCCGATCCCAGTACATCGAAGGGATATAGGAGTCCCCGAACATCTCCTCGAAGATCCCGAAAATCTTCTTCTGGAGAATCTTCAGGGGTGGACTCAGACCGGCGTCTTTCATCTTCGCCGGTCCCCATTAGCAACCGGTTCGAGACACTCGAACCCAAGTTTGCTATGGGAAAACGCACGTCCTCGGCAGAGGACATGGAACTAGAATCTGCCCACACTGGAAGACCCCCAGTGGAAAAGAGGCGCGAAAAAGCGTCTGACAAAACTATAAGCCCAAGAGAAAAGAAACGGGCGAAATTAGTTCGCCAACCGCCTACTCCAAAGTAATGAAGAGTTACCTTGGAATTACCTATCCCATACACAATGCAATATGACTATCCTACAATGGAACATACGTGGAATTCGAACTCAAAGACCAGAACTTGAGCTCTTGCTCAAAGAAAACGAACCTCTGGTCGCATGTTTGCAAGAGACTAAGCTGCGTCCTCAAGACGCTTTCCATCTAAGGCGATACACCCCAGTACGGTGTGATGTTATACCAGAAGAGGGTGTTCCGGCACATGGCGGCGCTATGATACTTGTCAGAGATGACATATATATGCAATCTGTACCAATACAGTCTGATATCCAATCAGTTGCAATAAGGATTATACTGCCAGACATCCATTTCACCATCTGTAATATATATTTGCCTCCGTCCCATGACTTCTCGCACATTGATTTAGAAGATCTAGTTTCCCAGTTGCCAACACCGTTTCTGTTGGTGGGAGACTTCAATGCGCACCACCCACTTTGGGGTTCAAGTCGCGCTTGTGCGAGAGGTACACTCATTTCCGATTTTTTGGACAGTCACAACCTAGCTCTCCTCAACACTGGAGAGCCTACATTCATTTCGGACTCTCACAATAGTTTCTCGCATCTTGACCTTGCAATTTGTTCACCTCAGTTGGCAGTCTCCTTACAATGGAATGTCATCTCTGATTTACACTCTAGTGACCACTTCCCATGTCTTATTAGTCTCTTGATGCAACATACTTTTTCCACTCGTATGCCCAGATGGCGTTTGGACCATGCCAACTGGAACCTTTACACCCAGTTGGCTGTCTTTACCTACAACGAGCATGACTCAGTAAATAATTTGGCGCAGCATCTCACGGAGACGATTCTCTCTGCTGCTGAACAATCGATTCCGCGGTCGACTACACACCCCCGTCGATTTCCCGTTCCCTGGTGGACGAAAGAATGTCGGAATGCCATTCGTGCTCGAAGGCGTGCACTTAGGGTTTTCCAACATCATCCTACTTTGGAAAACCTAATCGAGTACAAGAAAATGCGCGCCAGGTCCAGACAAGTCATTAAGGATAGCAAAAAGTCATCATGGAGCAAATTTGTAGCTTCATTTAACCGACACACACCTTCCTCGGTTGTGTGGGATAGATTAAGGCGTGTTGCAGCTAAAACGACCCAAATACCAATAGCGGGACTAAAAACAGCCACAGGAGCTGTTGTTGATTCATTTGAAGTGGCCAATACCTTTGGCAGTGCTTTCGCACAAGTGTCTAGCTCGGAAAACTACTCCCCTGAGTTCCTTCCATTTAAAACTCAGGTGGAATCTCAAGGCTTCGCGTTTCGTTCTAGAAACGTAGAAGATTACAATCGCCTTTTCACCATGGCGGAGCTGGAGCATTCCCTGAAATCTTCGCGATGTTCAGCACCAGGACCGGACGGTATTCATGTACAAATGTTACAACAGCTCTCTCCTGAAGGTAAGGCATTCCTGCTCGAGGTCTATAATCGTGTTTGGGTTGACAGTATACTCCCAGAAAATTGGCGGGAGGCCACCGTTATTCCCATCTTGAAGGCTGGGAAGGACCGTCATCTTCCCTCCAGCTATCGTCCTATTTCCCTCACCAGTTGCGTTTGCAAGGTGATGGAACGCATGATCAATGGACGATTGGTATGGTGGTTAGAAAGTCGCAACCTACTGACTAACATCCAGTGTGGTTTTCGACGACGCCGTTCAACTGTTGACCATCTTGTGTCAATATCGACACAGATAATGGACGGCTTTATGAAGAACTGTCAAACCGTTGGCATATTTTTCGATCTTGAGAAGGCTTATGATACGTGCTGGCGAGCAGGGATTCTACGGTCCCTGTATGCCTGGAATATGCGTGGACGCCTGCCACTTTTCATTCAGGAGTTTATGAAGGACCGCTTTTTCCGAGTAAGGGTCGGCTCGGTTTTTTCTAATTCTTTTGTTCAGGAGGAGGGAGTACCTCAGGGTTCGGTGCTAAGTGTCACGCTCTTTGCTATAGCAATTAACTCCATCTGGAAATGTGTTCCACCTGGAGTTTCGTCATGCCTATTCGTAGACGACTTCGCTGTCTATTGCACTTCTCAGCGCACGGCGTTCTTACAACGGCGCCTGCAGCAATGTTTGGACAACCTTAGAGAATGGAGCATGAAAAACGGCTTCCGTTTCTCAACTGAGAAGTCAATCTGCGTTAATTTCTGGCGCCGTAGGAGACGATTACCACCTTCGCTCCGATTTGGTCCAGATGAACTTCCCTTCGCAGAAGAGACGCGCTTCCTGGGTTTGATCTTGGACAGGAAGCTTAGTTGGTCGTCGCATATTGCACAGCTAAGAGCGAGATGTGACCGTTCCCTAAATATTATGCGAGTACTGAATGGCAAATCGTGGGGAGCGGATCGAACAATTTTGTTGCGAATATATCGCGCATTGGTCCGATCCAAGCTAGACTATGGGTGTATTGTTTATTCGTCAGCACGACCATCTGTGCTGAGAAGATTAGACGTGGTCCATAATAGGGGCATCCGCATTGCAACAGGAGCTTTTCCAACAAGCCCAGTGGTGAGCCTTTACGCCGAGTCCGCAGAAGCTCCTCTGCAATATCGGCGTGAGATTCTCTTGGCAAATTATGGTTGTGCGCTTAGATGTATGCCTAAGCACCCAACGTTCGCTTCTTTTTTCACCACCACGCTAAGAGAACGATATAGAAATAGCACCCTTAATCCAAAGCCTGCGGGGTTCCGTTTCCAAGAGCTCCTAGTGAAGCTTGGAGTGGAACTGCCTGTGATGTTCGCCAAGGGCGAGAGACTTTACCCCCCTTGGCTATCTGGTACGCCCCATGTAGATCTTGGGATGACCATACACCAGAAGTCCACGATGCCTATTTCAAGTATTCGCACGTGTTTCTTAGAATTTTTGTCAGGCTACTCTGACCGTAAATATATTTACACCGATGGATCAAAGAACACCAACGGTGTTGGATGTGCTTATGTTTATGGAACCGAACCATATACATTCGGTTTTCCAAATAGCACTTCCATTTTTACTGCAGAGCTTTATGCAATCTATCGAGCCGTTTTGTATGTTCGCTGCCGTAAATTAGGTGACTGCCTGATTTTGAGCGATTCCCTTAGTGCACTGCAGAGCCTTTGTCAGTTGTACAACCCCCACCCTATTGTACAACGTATCCAGGATGCCCTCCATGTTTTACACGCTTCTGGCGTTGACGTGGTGTGTGCATGGATTCCTGGTCACGTAGGTTTGCCTGGGAAAGAAAAGGCAGATTTAGCAGCAAAGACGGCAACTACAGAACCCAGAATTATCATCTCACGTGTTACGTCGGAAGACTTTAGGCTTGAAGTGCGGAGAGCGGTGCTGTCGTCCTGGCACGACGAGTGGTCAGCTCTCCGCGGTAATAAGCTTAGAGAAGTGAAAGAACTTCCGATAAACTGGGTAACTTCCTGTCGCACATCTCGTCGCGAGGAGGTTAGTTTGGCTCGATTAAGAATAGGGCACTGCAATTTTTCGCACGGTTACCTATTTAAAAGGGACCCTGCGCCTCTATGTCCGCTGTGTGACAACGTTTTGTCGGTTCGCCACGTGCTCCTAGAGTGTTACTCTCTAGCGCACCTTCGGGATTCTCTGCAGCTGCCTGCCAGACTTGCAGAGGTCCTAGCGGACGACAAAACAGCGGTTGATAGAGTTTTTAATTTTTTAGCGCAGTGCAATATAAATTTGAGGATTTAAATTTTTTAATTATCTTGTTCTGCTTTTGGACATATTTATCACCTTGTTTCATATCTGGCTATTGCCACTGCTTTTTACCTTTGTATATTTTGTTGTTTCTAGTATTTTTTGAGTGAAATTTATATCTGGCTATTGCCATGAGTCTGTTAAGGGCGCTGATGACCTAGAAGTTGAGCGCCCTTAAACCAAATCCAAATCCAAATCCAAACGTCATTAATTGGCGTTCTATTTTTCTTTAATGTATTGATAATCGCTTACTTAATATGGTTAGCCAAAACCAATGGGTTGTTTCCTATTTGTTGGCATCACCATACCCCTTGGTCCACTGCCTTCACCTGTAATTACCCGCCGTCCTCACAAACTTCCCGATCACATCATGCTTATGACGATATTAACCCACATACTCCTCCACTTCCCTCGGAAGACGCTCCCGATGTTCCGTCTTCCCCGGTCCACTTTTATGAGACTCCTCGCCTGGAACACAGTGACTATACCTCCCCAAAGCCTTTAGACTTAACCTATATGCGACCCAGACCTGTCGGCCAGGCCTATGTGAATGTGCACCCTGCCCGACAGTAACTCTCCAGTCCCGCCTTTTCGGTACCTACATACCTCCTCCCATAGCTTATTCAACTTCCCCCTCTTCCGCTTAGTTAGGTATACACTTCTTAGCCCTTAGAATTAGGCTCCCAGTAGCTGTTTGTATGTTTACTATGTTATCTCTGCTACTTATACCTAAGATGTACTAATAGTTGTATATTTTTTTATTGTTTTTTGATAGCACCACCCCTCCTTCTTTATTCCTTTTCGACTTCTCATTCTCCCTTTCCTCCCACCATAATTCCTTTACCAGACCCCTCCCTCAAATCCCACCTTCTTTGGCCCACTTCGTGTCACGAGAAGATCCCATCTCCATCTCCTCCTGCCCTTATGTTACTCACTATGACATGTTGATTCATAATTCCTTTACCCCCCCCCCTCATGCGGACCGAGGCAGCACCTGCTGGAGGCACCTACCGTAGCGATGCACGCCCCCGCCACAACCACATCGCCCTGTTCTCCGAGTTCGACTGAACGTCACTTTGTGCTGTTTTGGGTGTCACTTGCTACAGTGAGACCGACAAGAGTGCCGCGGACTCCACGGCCACTGCTGTTTTTGGAACTTTTGGCTATCTGATGCATCATACAAGATGGAACATTGGCTGCGTATATGGCTTCCGTTCGCCTGCACCGAGAAGCCTTGGGAGATTCCAGTACTCCAGGACGGATGCGCCGGCGGATATCATTGTTTTACGGATGCGGCCGTGTTCTCATGGTGATGTTGACTGTGGATGCGTTCGGGACCTATAGACTTGCAGTTTCTTCGCTATTAAAGTGCACTCCAGGTGTTTAGACTTTATGTTGTTAATCATCCGCCATGTGTTCTCTTCCTTCTACTCTTCACGATCTCCCTTCTTTTAGTGACAATTCCTTCCTGTTTTCCCATGTTCTCCTTGTTGTTTTAGGTGCTACCTATATTATATATAACATATATATATGCTTCTTTTTATATAATACTTTTTGCATTCATACATCGCCTGGCGCGATTTTCTGTATCCTTATTGTATAGTGATTTTATTGTGTCTTTTTTGGGCCCTACCTTTTCTTTTTCGCTGAGGCCAGCGAATTTTCTTGGCCATTGGGGATGTGTCACGTGGACTGTTGAGGGATGTATAGAAACATATTATTCTTCGGAATCTTATTTAGAGAAACTATTCCCTTAGTTCAGATTAACTCATATATTTTCTGAATCACATAAATTCTCGTTCGTGGCCAATGTTTCATAACAGGATGGATGGTGTGACAGGAATATGGAGGGTGACCACTTCCGGTGAAACCCCAGGGGACTTACCCTGACATCAGTTCCTGATGGTGTACGTGCGATTCTGCACGGTATCAGAAATGCACTTTGCTCGGGATACATGATACAGGAAATTCTAGAACATTGGAATTCTTATTCCTGATTGGCCAATTCAAATTAGGCGTCGGGCGTCGCCCGACCTTATATGGTATAAGGGACGTCACAATGATGGGATCTCCCGTGGGTGGCAATAACCTATATAAGGGAATAGAGATCTGAGGCCGGGGGAGTCTTCCGACGTAATTAGAGCGCTGCCACGGGAGGGCCACGTCCGTCAACCCTCTGCACAGTCCACGCACCATCTTCGAGGTAAGAGCCTAAAAACCTTAACATTGTCTATGTCTTGTAAACACTTAGGCCTCATCAAGGCCTAAGGAATATTTAAGGTCTCTTTCAGACCCATGTCAGCCGTACTTGTATTCCATATGCAGTATAATAAATAGTTAATCACAGCCAAGCATTTATCTCTACCCATTTCCCTAGAGCTATGCTCCTAGTCGCAACTTGTGTTCGCGACAATATCATCTAGCGCAGGCATCCCCAACAGACTGCCTGCTCGGGCAGAAGTAAAAGCCCTCAAGCCCTGACCGTCCGGTTGTGGGCAAGAAATGGAGGTGCTACAGTGGTGGAACTAGGATTGTGTAAATTAACTTATACTTTTACTGTCAATTACGTAATAATGATAGCACTATTTTATACACTTTAATACTGATAACTAATATAATACAAAATAAAATCTTATTGACAGGAAATTCAATTAATGAAATACAAGCACTAGTATAAAACTAATAAACTAAATAAATAATATATGACACAGAACTTTCTTCTTGTTGGTACTATGCAATTCAATGAAGGAAACAATACAAATAAACAAAATATTCTTTAAATAAAAGCCTATATGAAAACTACCCTTTCTTGGCCATCTGGCAATCGCCGTGATTTTTGCAGTTGTCTGTTTTCCACCAGCTGTTCAATACATTAGACTATTGTTTGCGAGCTACCCAATCGCAAACATGCTTTCAAGTGTTCATCACTTAATTGGCTTATGTGACTTGACTTTGTACACTTCATTAAGGAAAACAGTGGTTCGCAAACATAGGTTGTCCCGAACATGCACAAAATTCTTCCTACTAGATTGTGGAGTTTAGGAAATCTTTAACATTTTACAGAGGTGTAGAAATGGTTTATACTTTTTCTATTTTGATATTTATCTTTTAACTCAATATCATTTTTCAAATCTATTACTTCCAAATGCAGTTCAATAGAACTTTCGAGGATATCCACTGAAAATGGTGTTGCAAATAACTTAAATTGTTTCTCAAGTAATATAATGTCCTGGAATCCAAGTTCGAATTCTTCGCGCAATTGTCGCAGCCATAAGTAGCACACCGCAGTACTAATATGTAGCGTTACACCACCACTGTAATGATACAGTGGACTGTGTGGCTGTGCAGCCTGCAGTGAGTGTAACGTTCAGCCCCCTGGGCTCTCAAGAGACCTTGACTTGACTTGGGATGTCTGATCTAGATGCCCACTGTAGAAATTACAGCTTCTCCATGTTCTTCACCTCATTAATACTGATTCTGGAGGCTATGGTACTGCTGCTTGTAAGAGAGCACTCATTGTGGAGAGTTTAGAGAAACCTTTTTTGTTATTATTTATGCCAACAAACTTACTGTTGGTGTTTTTAAACACACAAGCCGTGTGTGGGCAATGTTTGAGAGGTAGAACTGGAACTTAAAAATTCAATGCCACAGCTGGGATTTGAACCACAGACCCTTTTTGTTGCTGAAATTATCCTATTCACTGCAGAAACTTAGCTCTTGATATCAACACACTGCAGTCCATAAGTCAAGCAGTTAAAATGTAGCATATTGAGATAACACTTTGGCCACCAAACTTTTAATCCATCACTTACAGATATTGCAGTAGTTGAAGGATTTGTAAAGTTGAGCTCTTTACGGCAGGTCAAACTTGGTTTTGAGGTGCTGTCAGGTGTATATATAGTGTTTTGTAAACATATCACTTTTCCTGGCATCTATGTATATAGCAAGGAAAAAATTGTAATTAGTATCGGTGACAAACAAGAAAGGTATTAACGGTTGGCGGTGCACGAGAGGCAACGTTGCTGCTTATCGTGCCACAGGGAGAGCGTGTAAGCGTAAGAAGACGGTTGGATTGCATTTGGAATGTAGAGCAGCTGTAAGTTACATTCGTATTCGAAAACTATAGTAAAATAGTTCAACTACTTGCAAAGGATGGAATATGGAAGTATTACATCACTGTAAAGATTAATGTTAACAAAAGAAACATACCTGTGGAATATTGTAATGGAAAATACCGCTGATATCTGACTTGCTTGCATTATTGCTGTATTTGCTTGAATTACCCGCAAAAATGACAAACTGTTCTAACTTTGCTTCTAAGAGTCTATTTTCCCATGTTGCACTTATTCCACTCTTTGTATCAGTAACCGCTTTTTCAGTCTTCAGCTGTTTATTGATGTAGCTTTATTACAGACGACACAGTGAAATCTTTGTTTCGCACAATGGAACCCTTTACTTCACTCTAAATTAATTAAATTGGAGCACACTTGGAAAGGGCAACACCAAACAATTTTGCGACCATGTTCTTCAGCAACACCATCAAGTGCACAATTCTTAATTGGGATATGTACCTTACCAAACACAATTTCATTCCGTTCCCGAGTACGTTAAGTTTTTCGTTTGGCTACGCTGTCTCTGTCAATATTTTTGGACATAATTATTCATTAAAAGAATGAGACAGTTGTAAATGCTAACAACATACACACAGATTCAGACACACGTAAATACAAGTCAAATAACCACATAAATAGAATGATCCAAATGAACTTGTCAGCACACAGGCAATCTCTGATACAAATATTCCATGCTGGAGCTGGAGGGAGACATTGTATACATTGCAGGGAAAACAAGATAAGACGCACAGTTTGTTACTGCTAGATTGCAGGTCAAGCACATGTTAATCATGTGTTAAATATCGACAACACTGGTTTAGTATTGCTATGGAAACATCTTAGCTCTTATTGGTTGCTCCTTCCGTTGCTATGATGATCACCATGATACGTCCATCCCCTCCTGTTCATTTAGACCCTTCCACCATGTGGGTAGCAACTTTCAATCCCCTTCTTATTTGGCGCCGAGTTTACATAGAAATCCCTGCTCTATTCATCATATATCACATTGTAAGAAAGATTCTTAGATCTCAACTAAGATAACACTTCAGGTTTTTTCCGTGCTTCGTTTGGAATGCCCTCTACTCTTCCTGGATGGTAAGAGGCATTGTCCATTATTTTCACACTTTACCAGATCCTTTATAGCCACAGTATGATAGTTCTCTCAAAACAATATAGTCTTTTCACTGTTCCTTCAAGGCTTTCTTCGCAGATGTTCAAGAAAACCACTTGTAGTTGGTCTTGGTTCCATTTTGTATGCCAAGATGGTGCCGAGGCAACAGGCAAATGCTACAAAACAAGAGAACTCAATGTTCTACGATTGGCAATAAGGTATAAAGTGTAGTATTGCAGTATATTACATTACAATGTTATATTCTATATTATATTAACTTGGGTAGTTTATTGAATGCAAGTAAAGCAAGAAGCTAAATAAGCCGTGAAACTATTATGGAAGAATACGGGAGTATTAAAATGCACCAGCCAATGAAATTCATTTCTGCCACATGCTTCTGTTTACATCTACTGTATGCTTACAGTAAATAGATTATGGTTGGTGACAATTGTGATGACATGCAATGAATGCTGTAACTGCTAAGGATTTGAGACTCTTTGTGTTCAACTCCCCAGTGAGGAAAGTGAAGTGACTGTAAAAACAAAATAAAGTGACAGTGAACATTTGGACTGGGTCACATTTGAAAACTGCATGAAGTCACAATAAGTATTTATCATTTTAAGGACTGGAAACATTGTTATAGAACATAGCCCCACATGTCGGTATTTTTAGGTCTTATGAATTCATATATTTAGCTCCTGTAAGTGTGAAACACATTAATATCCTGAAAATGTTGATAAATTGGCAAGGAAAAATATATAGTCGCTAAGAAGCTGCACCGTATATCATTAATACCTATCTTTAATCTGTGCATTAATATTGAGCTGTAGTTATAAACCTTATATATTGTGCAGTGCAATATATCTTGGTTACCTAGGATGCCACTGATACTCTATAAAACTGTTTCCTGTATACCCTATAGTAGAATACTGTTCTCTATCAGCATTGTGAGAGAATTTACCTTTGTGGAGTATGTTTTAATAAACCAGTACTGTTCACAATTAATCAGCTGTGTATTAAAATTGTTTTTTCATAATTTCCTAATAATTTGACTTCTGTGCCATTCTTCATAATATAATGCACAGATTTGAATTTTTCATTAATTAAAAACATTAATGAAAACATGGTTTTACTAGAAAAAATTGGATAAAACCTACCCACAGCTTCATTTCTTCCTGTGGTTTCACTTAAATAGCCTTGCATACAGCTGCCACTGTTGGTGTTCTGAAAATCCACATTGTGTTAACGAAGTCTTCCACTTCAAAGTGAAAGTTAGATTGGGCTGCTCTTGGTGCAACACATTTAATAGGACTGAATGGCCAGTAAATGCAGAAATGACATTTTGAGTAATTTCTTTCATCAATTGATGCAGTAAAAATGTGGTAGTTATGCTTGTAGATGAAACAATCAATGGCGAAGCTGAAGGGTATCTGAGAATCTCAGGTTACCCAAACTAAATACAGATAAATTGTGTGGTGTATGTTGGATGTAAAAAGCAAGAAAACAGTGTCTAAAAGTCGTCAATAAGTTGCTTGTATGCTGCTAAAGTGGCTTACAAAAGCATAAAACGTTGTGAGCATAGAAAACGCCAGACTCAAACTTTCTGTTACAAGGGAGGGGCTCACTAGGTGTTGCTATGCAACTACGCCTTTGTAAGCCATGTTATTCTAATGCTTGTATGTATTCTGTGGGTCTAGATGCCGACTTCCTGCAGCATGGAACTGTGGATTACAAGGCATGTTAGTTTTTGTATTCTATTGTGCCACAAATTCAAAGTATTTGCAGTTTTTCCTACATTCTGTGCCTTTATCTCATGCATTACAACTAGTGGGATTAATGATTTGGTCATCAATTATATTAAACCACCATTATCGTCCTTTCTTTTGAAGAAAAATGTGCTCTAAAGACTTAAGAGATAGACACCACATCTGAATATTGTAGAGAAGTATGGAAACCAAGTAAGAACTTTCCAGTCCCAGTGATAATTCTATGGCTCACAGCAAGTATAACAAACTGTAAATTATATTGTATCTTTGCATATTATTTGGAGGAGAAAGTGAATGTGGTGAGATTGGCATAAGTTGTGTAAATTTGTTTTATAGAAGGGCACGTAAACATCAAGTTTTCAAAAGAATATATTGAACAGTGAGCGTTTTCATCTTCTTAGAAAATGTAGAATCGATCATGCCTTATCAGAAACAGCACCACGAATCAGTATGTCACATTAACAATTTATTGAAGATTAATTCAAGTTGTATGTTACATGTGGAAACAAGAATTTCCATTCTTGGGCATGACATGAATGAATACTGCCAATGAAAGCAATTATCTTGAATTGCTTGGGCATGAAGAACAGTTCATAAGAGAGAATTTGGAGTCCACCTCAGGATTTAAAGGAACTTAGAATAATATTAAAAATGATCATATTGAATGTATAATTCCAATAATAAATTAAGAAATTAGGAAAGAAATCTCTGCTTTTAGAATTAAGCACATTTGCAACAGACACTTCACTACCGAATGAACTCTCCCGAATCAGAGCTTCAGGGATTGTGTCAGTGATGTGTTTGCTGCCAGAAAAGAATGTTGTATGGAGTTAATCTTAAAAAAATAAAAATAAAAACTAAGTTATGCCTCAGACTCCCCTGTCAGTTATGACTAGTTTCGCCACTGGAAGCAATTAGTGCAATCTTGAAATTAAGAGCTAGCAGCAATTGCTTTTTACTTTCTCAACTGGTAAGTAGGGGAAGTATTGTATTTAGAAATTACATTACAAATATTACTACAGACCATGTATTTTTGGAATACAAGAGCCGGTATAGCAGAGGAAGTACGAGGGGCGTCTCAAAAGTAAGTTGCATTATTTTTTTAAATCCGCGTGGTAGGCGGGAAAAGTCTGAAAGTCCCAGGGAATATAGGTATGGGTGTAGTAGTGGCACTGTAAAATTCCTAGGCCCCTAAGTTTATTGCTTGGACATTAAAACGGCAGTAACAATGGAGACTCCATTCGTTCCTATCGCCGATTTCGAAGTTCGCGCTGTAATCCGTTTTTTGACGGGAAAAAAATAAATGTGCGACTGAAATTCATCGCGAGTTGTGCAGTGTTTATGGAAAAGACGTTTTGTCAAGACAAATGGTTTCTCGTTGGCACCAATCGTTCATTGAAGGGAGAACAGCATTACATGATGAGCAACGAAGTGGCCGACCCTCCACTTCCCGCGCTCCGGATATTATTGTTGAAGGTTCGAGCAGTCGTGAACACCGATCGGCGCCTTACACTTGACGCAATTTTGTTTGAACTTCCTCCTTATATTGAAATTGCCGTGCGTCACTTCACAGGATTATTACCGAGGATGTGTGTCTATCGAAAGTGTGTGCAAGATGGGTCCCTCGCGTGCTTTCAGAACAACACAAGGAGCAGAGAGTTGACGCCGCATTGCAATTTTTGCAATTTTTTTGAGGACGAGGGAGGTGGCTTATTCGACAGAATAGTGACTGGGGACGAAACATGGATCCATCACTGGACACCCGAATCCAAAAGACAGAGTATGGAAACGAAAGAATGAGGCAACACAAAAAAGGCAAAAGTTATTGCATTGGCTGGCAAGTTCATGGCAACGATATTCTGGGACTCGAAGGGAGTACTGTTAATCGATTACCTGCCCCGTGGGATCACGATGACAGATGCTTGCTATTGTGAGGTGCTGAGAAAACTCAGAAGAGCCATACAAAGCAAAAGGAGGGAAAAGTTGAGTAAAACAGCTTTTGGTAAGTGTAGGTCGTTTGTACCTGGCCGTGTACGCGAAACAACGAAGTATTGGCGCAAGCGCGGATCGGCTAGTCGAAGCTATCGAGGGGTTATTGCCAACCGAAGATACTAAGCCAGATAGCTAGCCTTGCATGCAACGGCAGTAGCGCCAACGTCGTGTATTAGTAATGTGGGTAGTGGTATGTTAGTATTAGAACTGTTATTCAACACCTTAAATACGTAACGCAACGTATGACTGGCATTCGGGTGGAAATACACGTTATGAGCTTCCCTGAATAAATAAATAAAAAAAAATTCGACATCGAGATTTCATTGAAAATATACGTTATTATAATTTCTGCATGTAAAAGGTATTTTTCGAAGGAAAAAAAAGTCCGTGTGTGGATGGGGTGAACAATATAACACATAAACAAAACGTCGGTTAAATACCGGACTTGGTATATAGTTTTGCATCTTCCCAAAATGCGACACGAAGATTTTCAAGAAAATCCCCTGCCTCAGATTGCCCTTTACATGGAACTTCTTTCAAAATGTTCATTTTCTCAAAAATGTCTAACAATTTTAATTATGATACCATAAGTTTAAGACATTTTCAGGACAAGTGAAATGTATATGTTAACTTTTCTGTGAATAGTCTCTGAAATGCTCTTTATTCTGAATGACTTTTGTACAATTGCTGAGTTGGAAGAGATGCACGAAATTTACTGCAGAAAAAGTGTAGGTCTCGTTAAAGTACACATTTTATATTAAATACTTTTTTTGGTAGAGTTAACTATTTTCCAAATATTTAATTTATTGGTTTGCATTAGATTTATTTCCGTTTAAAACTTGGTATGAAAGTTTTGGTTGGAGCAAAGCACTTCTACCTATTACATGTTGAATTATTATGCATGCGCAATGAGAATTCGCTGGGTACCGACACCAGATTTCACACCCAGCGTAAGGAAAACGTTTTGAAGTCCTTTTCACAGAAAAGTCAACTTATACATTTCACTTGTCCTGAAAATGTCTTAAACTTATGGTATCATAATTAAAATTGTTAGACATTTTTGAGAAAATGAACATTTTGAAAGAAGTTCCATGTAAAGGGCAATCTGAGGCAGGGGATTTTCTTGAAAATCTTCGTGTCGCATTTTGGGAAGATGCAAAACTATATACCATGTCCGGTATTTAACCGACGTTTTGTTTATGTGTTATATTGTTCAACCCATCCACACACGGACTTTTTTTTCCTTCGAAAAATACCTTTTACATGCAGAAATTATAATAACGTATATTTTCAATGAAATCTCGATGTCGAATTTTTTTTTTATTTATTTATTCAGGGAAGCTCATAACGTGTATTTCCACCTGAATGCCAGTCATACGTTGCGGTACGTATTTAAGGTGTTGAATAACAGCTATAATACTAACATATCACTACCCAAATTACTAAAACACGACGTTGGCGCTACTGCCGTTGCATGCAAGGCTTGCTATCTGGCTTAGTATCTTCGGTTGGCAATGACCCCTCCATCGCTTGGACTAGCCGATCCGCGCATGCGCCAATACTTCGTTGTTTCGCGTACACGGCCAGGTACAAACGACCTACACTTATCCAGCTTTTGTTCCACGATAACGCTCGCCCGCACGCTGCCCGTGAAACTCAATCCCTGTTTGAGCAGTTTCGATAGGATGTTTTCGGTCATCCACGTGATTCACCTGGCCTTGCACTGAGTGATTACCATCTTTTTCCGGAGCTGCAGCAACATCTTGGGGGAAGGCACTTCGTAAATGACGAGGAACTGAAACAAGAAGTGGAAAGATGTCTATCCAGTTTGGCGGGAGAGTGGTTTGAAATTGGGGTAAAAAAACTGTTACCACGGTATCAAAAATGTTTTGAGGTTGAAGGAAATGATGTGGAAAAATAGGTACTGAATGTAGCTTTCAAAATATACCCTTTTTAAAATATTTAAACGTTTTGTTATTTTTTTAAAAAAAATAGTGCAAGTCACTTTTGAGACGCCCCTCGTATAATCATTACAGCATCTTCTCTTACGTGACACCTTATACATGTTTTAAGTAATACAAATGCAGGATTGTGAAACACTGCATGAATATTATAACGTAAATTCAGTAATATTGTTACAGTTACTTTTATGATAGTAAACAAACTAAACATTTGTTTGGTTATTACACCATTTTGATATTGATTTATTCAGGCTAGAAATAAAATGGATGACAGAAATTCAATTGCAGCATTGGAGAAGCAAGTTTTGCTTCATTACCCAAAACATTTGCTTAAACTTCATGCCAAATTGGAAGAGAATAGTGGCATGCATAAACAGAGGCTTAAAATATGTAATAGAATGATTTGAAATTCTGTCAAATCTGTGAATCAGTAACTAAAAGCTAGAAGTATTACTGCTTCTCTCGGAGTTGTATCAGAAGAATCAAAGCATTTTATATTTTGGTGTCAATAAATGTAATTATATTTGAAAAGGCCGAATTTCTATGCCATATTTAATTTCAGTTCGTGTTGTTTGACAAGGGGAGTTGGGAGAGCGGCAGAAGCCAGGATCGAGCAACCAATGTGAACTGGGCCTCTCTCCATCTGGAGAGAATTTGGTGCAGTCCTGCAATGCCCACATCTACAGGTAAAATATCTTCACATTCTGACTAATGGACAGGTTGTTGCTACTCTCTCTCTCTCTTCTCTTTTCATCATTCGCTAGGATTTTATGAAATTTGTTTGTGTGTTGTGGTGAGGGCTAGTTCTAACATGGGTACCTACACTGGTAATGATTATGAAAAGTTGTTGGAGATGACTCTGAGGAAGGACTGTAGTTGTTTTGGAAAAAAGCGTTTTTCTTTCAGAAGTTGCCTTTGAATGGTGTTAATACTGTAACATGCCTCATATTATTTCATAATACTTAGAGGTCCATAAAAATTGAATTAAGTTTGCTAAAGATAATGCTGCCTAATTTCTCATATACGTCTGTAATTTGGTCACAGTCATTCAGTCTCAAACATTGGTGAATAGGTACTTATGTATGTGAAAATCTTAATGACAGCTACATAGCAAGTTATTTACTGGATCAGGAGGTGACTGGTCAACTGCATGCTGGAGGAGTGCATGGGACAATATTAGATATCCATCCATCCATCCATCCATCCATCCATCCATCCATCCATCCATCCATCCATCCATCCATCCATCCATCCATCCATCCATCCCTCCTTCCTTGATTTCTGCCTCCTGCTTCATGAAGTCAAGGACTTTTGAATTTACATCCTTTTCTGAGTAATACCTTACCAGTTTAGTTTGAAAATATAGAAGCTGCAGTTAGAAATATCACAAATATGAAATAAGCACTATTTACTGTTCTCTTTGGAAACACAAGCAGATAAGGAATACTTTCAATGCAAACTGTATATGTTGCAAACATAGGTGCAACGTTTGGGCTAGGTCTGTTGCTTGTTCAAGAAATACTTCAAATTTGAAAGACAGCAAGTTTACAGGGTGGAAGTGAAATAATCCGTCAGACTAAAGGAAGTGAAAGAGTAGATGTAAATTAATAACAAAATTCCAATAACTTCTCTTTTAATTAATTCACCATCAACTAGATAATCACATTTAAAGGTGAGAGTGTGTAGCAACATGGCGTAACTTGAGTAATCTGCTTCTACCGGTGGATCAATTAACTACTCTAGTGCTCTATAAAAACCATTTAAGTAATGTTAGCCATGTATCGTAAGCAGGTGTTTTGTCACTGGTGCGCCAGACACCAGAAAGTTCTGTGAAAAGGTGAAGTTATTGTTGACTGCACTGTAAGAAAACTTTACCTTGAATTGTACATTTCGGCATAATTACAAAGATTTTATTTGGTATGTTTAAAGGTCTGAATATGTGGCCAGTTCTATTTGAGAGCCTTATGCCATGGTAAGATAATGACCTCATGTAGAATCGGATTCTTTTTTAAACATTGTACAACACTGATTGCAGTATTACATCAATTAGGAAGTCACAAATCTGATAGAAACATAAAAAAAAAAGAAATAAAGACACTTAAATATGCTCTAATCAGTCAGGAATGCATATATTCACTTGAAATGAAATGACCTACAAGCTAAGTAATTAATGTTCTTCCACACAAAAGCTGTGTGTAGAACAGGATTGGAAAGGGTAGAATGAGTAGAGTGTGTGGTTTATGAAGAATGTTTACTTAATCACCTGCATTTTTTTTTTTTTTTTTTTTTTTTGGCCAAAGCCGCAAAAGGTATGAAGCCTGCATAGAAATATTGAATTCTTCCTCTAAACTCTATTTGAAATTAATCCCAATGTTATTGCATACTCGTTACTGCTAATAAGTTTAGTGATTAAAAGTATGGCCATTTTTGTTTCTAAAGCTACCATGTAAATAATGGTTAATCAGTGACGCAGAATTTATTGGGCACGAACACCAGTGTCAAATTTGCTTACCTGCATTTCTTGAAATATTTTGATACCTTTCACATATACTCATGCACACAAATCTTACCAGAAACGTTCGTGTTGCAAATTTCATTAACTTGGGTTCTTTGGCACTCATAAAATTCTTGTTAAATCTTGCTGGAGAAACTTTTGGTGGAAGTGCTTTTAAAAGCTTCTGCATCATTTTGTACAAATTCCTTTTTTTTAGACTGGTAATTAGATGTATGTAAGTGCGTTCATAAAACACATTAGTTCCATCATAAAATGTGTATATTAAAAATTACAGAGAATCATACACTTCCCAGTTTGCCAACTCTATGAATAACTGCACATAAATTTTGTTTGGGCTTATTGCAGAGCAGCGCAAATTCACCTTATAAATTACATTTTTCTAAAGGTTTAACAATTACTAGTAACACATTGTTAAATTCAGTTCAGAATAACAGTTAATGCAAAACGAGTTTCATGAAAGAGTGACATAACCTTTGGAATGCTCAATGTATATTTGTCCGTCTGTAAATAAACTGAATAAGGCAACTCATTTCTGCTCAGTGGGCATGTTCAGTAAATAGATTTGTACTTAGCTTGTAGTCAAAAGGGTAGAATGAGACTGAAAAATTCAATGTCATGACTGGGATTTGAACCAGGGATCCACCGGCTACTGTCTTGCTGCTGTAACCACTGAACCATCATGGCCAACATGCCAACATGGCATTAAATTCTCCAGCTCACCAGTAGATTCATGGTTCAAATCCCGGTCATGGCATTGAATTTTTCAGTCGCGTTCTACCCTTTTGACTACAAGCTAAGTCCAAATCTACTTACTGCACATGCACACTGAGCAGCAACAAGTTGCCTTATTCAGTTTATTTACAGATGGAAAATATGCATTGAGCATTCCAGAACACAAGAACCATTGAATCAATTAAAATACACCAAAGAAAACAATCGTTGTTTATTCAATTTTCTGTGAATATAGCCACAAAGTAACCTTTAATCAATAATAATTCTGCCAGTTGATGATAAATGTTTTGGATAAAAGTATTTTTTTCTAGAAATTATAACTTTCCAGCTTTTTTGTGTTAGACTTTCTTTCTACAATAAGAGAACTTTACTGTTAAAGTCTGACAGATTTCACATCCATCCTGTATAATTTCGATGAGTTTAAAATACTCTTTCAAAGGATACTTCAGGAACAATATTAGATTCTGAGTTACAGGGACAATTTTTTTTGTCAACAGTTGATGCCTGTACATACATGTAAACAATTTTGCCCCTTTTCTTTTTTACAGAATTAACAGACAGGTAATATGATTTTGCTTTTTTCAACAAGACTCTCCAACAGTTCATATGGCCAGTCTTTCTATGAGAACAATTGAAAGGAAGATAATTGAAAGTGTATTTCAATACAGAATTATTAGTAGAGATTAGTGGCCTTGGTCCCCCAATCTATCCCCCTGAGATTTCTATCTTTGGGGTAACTTAAAACAAAGTGTACAAGACAAGCCCACACACCCTGGAAGAATTTAAACAAAATATCCACCAGGAAATTGCCAGCATTTCTCAACATGAACTGCGGTGCGTAATGGATAGTTTCCTAAGGAGGTGTCAAAAATATATGGACGAGGGTGGCCATTCAACCTCTCCTTTCATAAAGTTAGTAAGTAAAGCCTTTAAAAACAGTTTTATAAATGTGTATGATTTCATCTGCATCTTTCTATGATAGTGGCGAATGATGAGGATGCAGACAGACAAAGCACTGTGCAGCTGGTTTGTAAGTTTTTTGTTCTCCCATTAGTTTCCCACTTATTTTCTATTAGATTTGTAAATACATTATCTATACAGGTTTTTGTTAGATTTGTGACCCCCGTTAGCTCGTCTATACCAATTTTTAAGTTTAACTTGGTTAAAATTTCTATTAATCTCTGCTTTACTGAATTTTCTTTTAGTAAATCAATATTTACATCCCCCATAACTATTTTGACTATATTGTTAGGAATTGTGATTAGGAAGTCTTCTAAGTCTCTAATAAATATGTTTTCATTTGTTGTTGGAGACCTATATGCTCCTATTAGTACCATGTTTTGTTTTTTCAAAGAAATTTCTAAGGCTGCTAGTTCACAATTCTTTTCAATTAAAAATTTGCTACACTCTTATTTCTTTAAATTTCATTGACTCATCCACATAGAGCGCCACTTCCCCACTATTGTGTTCTTATCTACAGTAGTAAGTCCCTAAAATATAACCTTTCTAATTATTTTCTATTATTTTCCCAGATTTTAAACCATGTTCAGTAAATACTAAGACATTTGGTTTTATCTCTTTTAACATGAATTCTATGAGTTCTCTTATTACTTATATTTTGTACATTTTGATATTTTGCTTTTACACACTTGATACCCTATCGATAGTCTATTGCTTGCTCCTGATTTTCTATATTGCCTACTTCTGCTTCACATATTTTAGTCTTTACATTTTCAACATTTTGCACCTGTGTATCCTTCCTCTATTTACTTTAGAAATTAAAAAACTTGTTGCAAGAAAAACAACAGTGCATTAAGATATAGTTAGTGTCAAATTAGTATTTTCTCAGCACCAACCATTTCTGAAACTTTTGTTATGTGATTAAATTTTCCCAAGTATGTTAAAGTTTACTGTGATGTGTCTGAATATAAGCACTTCTTATTTTTGCATTAACATAGAAAGGGATATGTTGTGTTGTTTACCACATCTTGCATATTATCAGAGACACGCCAAAAGTATATGTAAAGTGTATACAAGAATCAAAATCTCTCTCTACACGAATACTGTAATATATAAATGACTATAAAAACATTAATACGTAGTAAAAAGGTGCGTGTGTATTGGCATCAAGCTTTTCTCAGGAATTATAAAGTCTGAAGTTGTAAGTAGTTTACAATGAGTGAAAGGGTATGGTTTTGTTTATACTGACAAAATGGTGCGGATTATTTGCTGCTAATGAAATGCACGCAGTGCTTGAATTAACCAGAAAATTCAATGAATTATATTATCTAGGAATCTGTTTGAAAGACATCTCATTTTTATCCTTGTTTTCAACAGTCTAATATTTTAGTGTTATTATGATATTCAATTCCTGTGAGTATTTCTTCAGTAGAAAGATCATTTTTAGCACTGTAAAGAATCAAAAGTACTCTCGAACTTCTGCAGTAGGGCAGAGACTTCTAAGAATTATCAGTCAAGTGCATATACTAGGAGGACTCACTAAGAAAGGAATAGACTTTGAGGAGGTGGTTACTAAATTTGCTTCCCAGGAGAGAAGGATGGAATTTAAATTCCGTTGAATCTTGCAGAGGTGACCATCAAGTGTCAAAGATGAATTTAAGCCCATAAACCAGTTATTCTCTTTGATAAAGTATAATTATTTCTGTAACTATTTTTTCAAATTCAAACCATTACCAGTTGGACTTACTTAATTTAAGCTGTTTCTAGTTGTGATTATAAAGGGAAGCTTTATTCTTAATTTGTTATTATTTACTTAAAAACTGTAATGTTCATTTCTTTGGCTACCTGAATGATCACAGCAGTAAACCATCAGGCTTCCATCTGTTCCCCAAACTCGGTGATCTATTTTGCAGGCCTACTGGAACCTGATACTTATGACAGGTTAAAGCCCATGGAGCTTCGCTGGATCAGTGTTGTTGTCAAGGGAGACAATGTTGAAAAATAAGAATAAGTTTAGAAAAGCTTTAGACTCACTTTGTGTTTCTTTGCAAGACTTTTTCAAATTGCCCTCATAAATGATCTCATTTTCTTGCGCGAGATGCTACCATATTTTATATAGGTGAATTCTCATTGTGCCAAATGGCCCCTGCTTTATAGAGAAAAACTGAAAAAGTGTTATTGAATTTGAACTTTAAGTAAGAGTTGCTTAATAATGATAACTGCTCATGATTGCAATGTAAGTGTTTGTCATAGCCATTGTTAGGTGAGGGTTAGTGGTTATCTCTTAGTAGGTGATTTTGAAAATGAAGATGAAGCCCTCTTATATGACCTTACTGAACTGGAAGTTACATTCACTGATGTAGCAGGTAATCCAAAAGTCTTATTTCCATGTGGCAAAAGACCTCAAAGACTGGAACATTGTACATTTTATATTGGTGAAGGCAGTTCAGGTGATGTACTTACTTACATAATAATTCAATAGAATATTAAGGCTTCTGTGATATAGTTTTGAATAGAATATCAATGATCTTTAATTATAAAATATATGTTAGAAGTGTTTTAAGTGTAATTTGTTTAGAATGTTATGTACTGCTATTATACAATGTTTTGCATAGTTTATTAGTGCAATATGAAATGTTTGAAAGTGCTATTTGAGACATTTAGGAATAGAACTGGATTGATGGCACTCTTGTCGTGTTTACCTACAATTGAATAGTCTTTACTTGCTCTAATACACAACAGGAATAGTTGCTATATTGGTTGAAAGTAAACAACTCTAAAAGATATATGTCCAGAGTAGTGCACAGTATCAATCAAACATGAAATTTCTGTAAATATGGGCATAAACCTTCAAGCTACCCGTGAATTCTTTGTACACCTGGACACATCTGCATAATTTCTGTTCTTATATATACTTTTTTTTGTCTATGATACAGAACAACTCATATTTTTCAGACAAGGGATGTTTGCTGTAACGTTTTTGTGTACCTACATATTGATTTTATACAGTATATACTGGCATGATTAGAACCCAATAACTTGGGAATGTTCACTTTTGTAAACAAAGAGCAAACTTTGGAAGATTTTATGTTTAAAGTATTGAATATTTCAGCTAATTGCTGAATATGATCAGATTCACTTATCTTGAGAGCAGTTCTTATGCAGATCCAGGTCCACTGAAAAAATCCCCCCCCCCCCTCCCCCATTGTGCAGAGTTGCAGAGTGCATGTTGAGCTGATTTTGTGTGTACTTACATTTTAATATAGACAATTCCCTTCTCATTGTTAACGCTTGAGTTCATGATTTCAACTTCAAGATAGAACCCAAGCATTTATTCATAACAGAAGGCAAACAATTTGAAAGTAAGTGAGGTACAGTGTAAACAGATCCTCAATGTGATTAACTTCATTATTCAAAATTTCCAATCATTCAGTTAAATTGAAAGTTTTTCAAATTCTCTAATGGTTAGCAATTTTTCTCAAATAGTGTTCTTTATTTGCGATAATGACTATTTTAATTTTTGTTGATTAGTTCTGAATTAAATGCTTTTAGTGAAGTACAAGCACATGAGATTTCTTCATATTTACCAAAATATTTTTGCAAATTGGATTAAATTCAATAAAAGGGATCTGTAGTAACTGAATTCTTTGACATAAATTGTGAGCTCTCTGATGTGGATATAGCACAAAGTTTAATTTAATGAGTCTAATCCTACGAAATTTTACTCATAATTTTAATATTGTTTTTATTATTGATAGTATTTTAAATTAAATACCATTTTGTATTAAGTATGTGTGGCATTTATCAACATTCCAGTGATATAAAATTCAACTTCAGTAACTGGAATCTTTATTTTACTTCTAGCTTGAGATTAACACAAAAAATGTCAAGATCAACTTCATCGCCTGCAGTTGACATTTCATAAAAATATGTGTATAAAACATGAATTTCTAAACATTTTATTCCTTAGCTGAGTCGATTTCATGGGAAGCAGGAAGTCATATTGGCATGCAAAGTACAAAGACTTTTGCTGAGAGAAGTGACATCTTGAGGACAAGATCGACAGAATTATCCCCGCCCGGTAATTGATTATTAAGTGCTGCTTGTGTTGTACTGAGTACTAGGATGTTTGGAAGTTATCAAGTTCCGTAATTCTTTGCAGTTAAACCTGTTTTCCTCTGTATCAGTAACTACAAAGACAGGAAGTTTGTAGAATTTACTATACAAAAAATTCTTAAGAAAAGAAAGTAAACATTTTAGTAACTGCTTATTTTAAACCAGAATGCATGATGCTTGGAAAATGTTGCTAGTATACTATAAGTTTAATTATTGAAGAAGGAAAGAAAAATAAAACAAGATAGCTGGCATGAGAAGAATTACTACAGATATAGCAAATTTAAATTTCTTTAATGAAAAACTGAAGCTATTAACAGTGAAGCAATACAAATCTACAAATAAAACAAATATCTTAGACTATAAACTTCACTTATCTTAGTATGTGCTGCAGATTCCTGAAATTATATGGAAACTGTAGTTTCATGATATATCTATCACATCAACGGTGCCTCTCAAGAACTTGCAGCAAATACTAAGATAAGTGAAGCTTATAGTGTCTAAGATATTTGTTTTATTTGTAGATTTAAATTTGTTCGTTTTCAGAATAGTTCTAAATAACTTCTTTACATCAGCTGTGGCAAAAATTATCATGTATGAGTCTTTACATCCAGAAGGGAAAAGCTATGTTATCGCCACAACTAATATAGATGATTAAAGGAAGAAAATTAAGCCTAGTTTTGGTAAAATGAAGGATTTTGGTGCTCTGATATTAGGATCTAGCACTATATTCCACAAAATATGGGAAAAAATATTCATAGTCCTCTAAAACTGTGCTATTGTGCCTGGCACAGTGAATCAAGATGTAACCACCTTTACGGTATTGAAAAAGGCAATCGTTAAGAATGTGGTTGTTAGCTCTTTTAGGTATAATGAAGAGTAAAAGTTCCCTGAAAAGTTATGAGAAACATAAAATTACACTATAAATGATAACATACCTTTCAGGCCAAGTACCATTGAAACTGTTCTAGCATTTATTTACTATTCTTAAGCCCACACTACACGTAAACTTATAATATTGCCAGCTCGTGCATCAGCCAATTATAAATGGTATCAGAATGTTATCTCAGTTGGTCTCCATTATTTTGCTTTTACAAAATCAGTCTGATAATGTGTGTTGGGCGTGTTGAACTAATTTTGTCGGTCTGGGTGACCCAGTTGGTTAGACGTTGGCCTACTGATCCCAAAATCGTGGGCTCAAAACTGACCCAGATGATTGTTTTTTAGTGTGCTTAAAAACGACAGCTCCATGTCAGTAGATTTACTGGCATGTAAAAGAACTCCTGCGCGACAAAGTTCCGGCACACTGGCAACGCTAATGTGATCCTGGCAATTGACAGTGTCGTTGAACAACAAAATAATTTAATTCCACACCAAACTCTTAAACAGGTAGCCAGGTGGCAGGGGATAGGAAGGGCAGCTGGCCTTGGCTGAGATGCTGAATCTGTGAGAGTGGAAGGCATTGGCAAACAAAAGTGCAGTTTTGCTGTTTGTCGCGTTTTCATACTAAGTGACTGTGAATTGTTAACGTAGTTTTTGAAAGTAGACTTAATCAACTTCTATGAAGTTTGAGCATGGATTTTGTCAGAAAGGGGAAAAAGTATATATGCATAATTTAAATGGCTTAAAGCTTATGCTTTCAAACATTTTGTTTTTACTGAGACAGTTATAATGCTACCACTGCCTCCCACCAAGGCAGTCTGGGTTCGATCCCGGTGACCGTATGTGGGATTTGTGGTGGACAAAGTAGTGCAGGGGGGTTCCTCCAAGTTTCCCCTGCCATCTCATTCCACTGGTGCTCCATCTTCATTCCATGTATCATCAATGTCACCGCCTGCAATGCCACAGGCAGTACAAGCAGGCATTAAACACTACCAAAAAAAAAAAAAAAAAAAAAAGACAATCACAGCCTCCTACCCTTTGTTGGCAACATTCTCTGCTATCTGATGGGATTTTAGTTCCTTTTAGACAAATTTGGGTTGGGTGTGGGTATATTCTGGTAAGAATATGCGACACAATCAACCCAGTTTGTGTGTTGTAAACAGAAGCAATAATACTGGTCCCTTCACTCTTGCTAGTCATTCATCATTCTGATGATGGGAGAGATGTACACTCCCGAAACGTCAAAGGCTCTGCATCACTACAACTGACTAGAAGCCAGAGAACATCTTGAATAGAAGCAATAATTTTGATTCACCTATAATAGTATCTTTTTATATCCAACATTTGCCACTGTTCATGATAAATTGTCAGATTAAGCTCCTTGCTTATTAAACACATAATTTGTTAATAATACTGTCAATTGCCAGGTTCGTATAAACGCTGCTTGCAGGTTGGAATTTTGTTCTGCAGGAGTTCTTTTTCATGCCAGTAAATCTACTGACACGGGGCTGTTGCTTTTAAGCACACTTGAAAACCATCAGTCTGGGCCAGGTTTGAATTTGCGACTTTGGGATCAGTAGGCCAGCAACTAACCAACTGAGCCCCTAGACCAACATTAAGCACTTATTTGTACACTCCTATACTTAACATATTTGATAAAGAACTTCCTGTTACATATATTTACTGCAAACTGTCACACATGTAAATCTATACACAAAACTTTGTTGAAGTTTAAATTATGTGTTTCATAATTAACTTAAAATGAGACAATTTTGTGTGCCAAGTTCTTGCACTGAAGGTCCTCGAAGGTACAGGAAAATCTGATAGAAGCTGGGCTTGGGTTGAATTCTGCTGATACTTATATAGTAAACATTAATCTTTCTACGTCACACCATTTCTCTATTAATGGCTACAATTTCATGTCTCTTGAAACATCTGTATTTTATGTGATCTTAATCCATAAATTTATTGGTTTTTGTGCTATATCATGTGACTTTATTTTTTACTGGGGTTTCCTGTCTTCAGACATTGTTTCACTTTGTTTCCACCCCTGACTAAACAGCTGAAGTAATACAATGGAAGAATGGAAGTTATCCCAATGCATGTAACAATAATGTTAAAGCCACATATCCATTATAAAACTTTGTTCCTTTGCTTTAATGTTACTTTTCTTAAATCTTCTCTGAGCGTTTCATTCTGACAAGGATTATATTACAAAATCTTAACTTATTTTTAGCATTTTATATTATAAAAAATATAATATTTTCACTAATTGTTAAAAATGTACTACATATAGTTCTACTACAGAAATCATTTCCACTGCAGTGGTGATATTAGTGTCTCATGTTGTGTGCACTGAAGCCTAAAATCTTAATTTTCTGAAAATGGATTGTAGAGTTTGAATATGAGTAATTGGAAATTATATTTTCAAAATCTGTTCAACAGAGAAGCCTGAAATTTGTACACTTCTTTTGCAGTGTTCAGTCTCTGAACTATAGGAATTTTCATGTCATGAAGGCACAACAGGCTCTTATGGACCATGCTTTTCTTATGGAAGAACCAAGTGCGCCGTTGTAAAATGTGCATATTTTCAAATGCAAAGATAAAGTATAAACATGCATTTCGGTGTGAAATATGTCGAATACTATTGGTACCTTTTATATGATTGTACATTTTTTAAAATAATAAAATCTAAAATTTTGCTTAAAGCAGATTTTTTAACATCTTTCTTGCTCAGAACGTCTAAACATGACTTTAAACCGAAATAATTGCAATGAAAAAAGTCAGAATTATTTGCTGCCTTTTATAGGCCACATTGATATTCAGATTATATCAATGTGTTTAAACATATTTTTTTAAAAAAATTAAGTTTAAAACAAAGTGTTAGGATTCTTCGTTTATACAATGGAAAATGTCGTCACTGGCTAATTCTCGTTCCCTAAGTCCACATAAAAACTTCCAGTGACAAAGTTGCCGAGGAAAAAGAAAAATTATTTTTATATACATATAGAACATCTCCAGTACCAAGGCATCCATGAATCACCATTTAAAGGCAAATGTTTGCATTGCATACTGCCAACCTGGTCCTTGTGTCTTGGAGATGATGAAAACCAGATGTGGTATGACAGTCGAAGGGCTGATAAGGGATTGTACTTCAGTGGAGGCTCTCTATAGGTCTTTTGGCATCTGAGGTACAAGCGAGTTTTACTAGTTCTCTGGTAATCGTGTGCATTGCAGTTAACTGATCAGTGTACAATTGTCCTCAGAAAAAAGGGCAAAATTATTAAAAGTGGCAAGCAAAAAACAATGCTTAGAGTGTATGATTATTTAAAGAAAAATAACCCTGGACACAGTGACTCGTACATTGTTAGTGAACTTCATAAGGCGACTGGCGTGAGTAGGCATACATTTTTAGATTAAAAAAAGAATGTGAAAAGGGTCCCATCACTACACTGCGGCATACATACAAAACCAGTAGGGAGGTAAAATATAATGATTTTGAATGCTTCTATTTCAAAGTATTCCTCCTACATTTCTAACCATGTTGAAAAATGAGGATGAGGACTTGCCAAATTTTAAATATTCAACCTTTTATCGCTTGGTGAAGGAAATGGGATTTGTAGAAAGAAGTATCTTCCGGACTGTTATGCCGTGGTCTGCTGGAGATCTGTCTTCCAGACGTTTCGTTTACAACTGCGGTAAACATCTTCAGTGGCGTTGTCGAAGTCTCCTCGTGGAAGGTATCACTGCGACTGATGTGTCGACGAATGAATGAATGAATGCGGGTATTTGGACGTGCAAGCACGCCCGGGCTGCTTAGGGAGCGTCCCCTCTTCAGCCTAGCTTGGTTTTTGTTTTTTAGTGGGGCAGAGATCAGTCAGTTTGGGTGGTGCTGTTCGTTCTTGGTGATTCTTTCTTTTCCAGGTCACACATCCCGCCGTTTCTGCTCAAGAAGACGATTTGATTGATGTTTTTTTCTAGTTGCTGCTGCAACAGGCTCTTGTCATCTTTTTATTTATGTTTGTTGTGGTTTGTTTGGGGCAATTTGGTTTTTTTTATATGGTTTTTTTCTTTTTTTTTTTTTTTGTAATATATAAACTTTTTTTGTTATATATATATATATATATATTATGTATATATATATTTTTCTTTATTATGTATATATATATTTTTTTTTTTAATGTTTGCTAGATGCTGTAGTAGGTCTTGTAGTTTCTGTTGTTGGTCTTCTTGTTGTTTGTCGTACACACTGATGAGGGTGAGTAGTGGTGGGTTTTTCTCGTTCTGGTTTGGTGGAATGGTTTTCATCTTCTGTGCTGTATTAATTAATCGTCGTCTGTGTGGTCGTGTATGGGCATTGTCGATGTATTGGAGCATTAGTTTGGCTATGTGTTGGTCAATGGGCATGGTATTTGTGTAGTTGTATATGTGGCTGTTTTTGAAGTTGGGTTGGAGTTTGAAGGCGATCCGTAGGCATTTTCTTTCGAAGGATTGTATCTTCTTCATAGATTCTGGTGTGATGAGTGGCATGGTGGCTACTGCAGCATATGTCAGGTTGGGACGAATGAGGGCAATGTAGAGGTGGCGTAGTATTTTTGGTGAGAGGCCGCGTCTATTCAGTTTAGCAAGGTAGGCTATCGTTCCAAGTATTGGCCGAGTTTTTCTCAACAATTCGTTGTAATGCGATTTTATGGGAAGGGTGTGGTGGATTTTAATGCCTAGATACTTGATGGTTTTCTGGCACTTTATTTCTTGGTTATTAAAGTTTATCGTTACATTTCGGTGTTTTTCTTTTATTTTCTTTCTGAAGGTGATTGCTTGGGTTTTCTGCACATTAATTGTTATCCTCCATTTCCTCGTCCACTTTAGGAATTGATTAAGTTGTTGTTGTAGTTTGTTTTTTGCGGCTAGTAGTTGTGCGTGGGTGCACCAATAGGCGGTGTCGTCAGCGTATTGTGCGAGTTGTATTGAGGGGTGTATTGGTTGTGGGGTGTCTGAGGTGAATAGTATGTACAACAGTCCGGATATTACACTTCCTTGTAGTGTACCGGCTTTCATGTGGATTGGGTTTGACGTTTCTCCATTTATTCTTATGTTGGCTGTTTTGTCGGTGAGGAAGTTTGCTATCCAGCGGGTTAGTGGTTGTGAGAGGTTCATGTTTGTTAATTTGAACAGCAATCCATTCGTCCAGCATCTGTCGAATGCCGACTGGATGTCCAGGAAGGTTGCGACGGTAGTAAATCCTCTGTTATATTTATTTTGTAGTTGCGACATCACTCTTACAAGCTGGTCTTGAATTGTGATGTCGCTTCTATATCCGGCTTGTGTTGGTGGTATTAGGTTCCTGCTGTGGCATATTTCTGTTATTCGGCGAACTATTATTTTTTCTAGTATTTTAGAGAATGTGGAGGTTAAAGAGATGGGTCGGTAGTTTTTGGGGTCTGTCTTGTCTTTTCCGGGTTTTTCAAGAAGTAGTATGTTTGCTTTCTTCCATATAGTGGGGTGATATCCGTGTTTGATTATTAAGTTATAGATGTTTGCTAGGTGTTGTATGGTGGTCGCTGGTAGTTTCCGAAGCATTACATATGCTATATTATCTGGTCCTGGGGCTGTATTCTTGTTTTTGGGTATTGCGTTTATTACGTCTTGTTCAGTAATGGGTTTTTCAGCATTATTTGCGGGGTCTAATTCTGTTGCGGTGAATTGTGGGGTGTATAGCTGTTGTTGTTGTTGTACATGTCTGTTTATGTGTTGGTAATGTGTTTTGTGAAATTTGGGGTCTTGCGGTGTGTCGACTGTCTTTGGGGCTCCATTTATACCATGGGCAACGTGCGCTAATTGGCCCGGGGCGTCCAGAGGCGTGGTGGCTGGTGGAGGGGGTTCTATCTCTCTTATGCTGCTGGTCTCTTCTGATTGGCTTACCTTGCTATCCTGCTTCTTATGATGTTCTATGACCGGATGCCAGTTGCTGTTTAATCTTAAGGCCTCCTCCTTCTTATTAAAGTTGTTAGGGTGCTTGTAAATTTCAATAGCCTCTCGCTGTAGTCGGGCATGGTAATGTATGGTAGATGCAAGGATGCGCGTATCCTGGAACTTAATACTGTGTTCACCGACTGCATTAATGGCATGTTCAGCAACCGCAGACTTATCAGTTTGGCCCAGGCGGCAGCTTCTTTTATGTTCCGTGAGTCTGGTCTTAACACTGGGCTGAGTAGTTCCAATGTAAACTGAGCCACAACAATACATTGGAACTACTCAGCGCAGTGTGAAGACCAGACTCACGGAACACAAAAGAAGCTGCCGCCTGGGCCAAGCTGAAAAGTCTGCGGTCGCTGAATATGCCATTAATGCAGTCGGTGAACACAGTATTAAGTTCCAGGATACGCGCATCCTTGCATCTACCATACATTACCATGCCCAACTACAGCGAGAGGCTATTGAAATTTACAAGCACCCTAACAACTTTAATAAGAAGGAGGAGGCCTTAAGATTAAACAGCAACTGGCATCCCGTCATTGAACATCATAAGAAGCAGGATAGCAAGGTAAGCCAATCAGAAGAGACCAGCACCATAAGAGAGATAGAACCCCCTCCACCAGCCACCACACCTCTGGACGCCCCGGGCCAATCAGCGCACGTTGCGCATGGTATAAATGGAGCCCCAAAGACAGATCTCCGTACCATCAGTAGATGGTGCGAGAACTGGCGTATGTCTATAAACCCGGAGAAAAGCTCTGCGATTCTCCTGGCGAATACGAAAGCCAACCGGCTCCCGCGGGACCTCGTGTTGCGGCGCCGTCGGATCCCCTGGGTCACTACGGCGAAGTATCTCGGAGTCACGCTGGACCGGCGGCTGACGTATAGACATCACGTCAGGGGCAAAGTACTACAAGGTCATGCTGCTCTCCGACAGCTATACCCAATCCTCAGTTCCAAAACCATGCCCCTACGCCTGAAGCTCCAGCTGTATCGTGCGATCATTCCACCTCTGGTTTTGTACGGATGCGAGGTCTGGGGAGTGGTGGCAAAGTCCACCTTCATCAGACTCCAGACGTTGCAGAATCGGGCGTTAAGGATGATCTATGATACCGGCTGGAGATTTCCTGCCCATATCCTCCATGAACATTCCAGCATCCCGTACATTGTCGACGTGATTAAAACCCGCGCTTGCACAATGTACAACAAACTCCAAAATCACCCTAACCCTCTGGTAAATACTCTGGGCCAATATGACCAGAACCAGCCGCGCCGACTACCATCCAAAAGACTACCAAAGGACATACTAAGTCCGGCGGTATAATCTCAAAGATGGGAAAAGCGACAGTTCAATCTGTATCCAAAACAGAGTAAATTACCTTTTCAGATCACCTCTCAGTGAGTGACTGATGGCCAGAACCCTGGTGGGAATGAGCGCGTCACCTGATTGGCCAGCCAACCAGAAGCCGCGCACTGCCAGCTCGTGGATAAATCCCACCCACCCGTTTTCCTGTACCAAAAATACCCCTGATCCCAAATAATGTTCCCCAGATGACATAAAAATCCCCGTAGAGAGAACATCCAACTCATTGCGCAGGTTAAGCCGTACAACGGCTCGGTACTGCGGACAAGACACTCTGGCGGGGGGCCCCCCCGTTCGACCCGAACTGCCTCTGGAGCCTCTGGAGCCTCGACGCATCAGTCGCAGTGATACCTTCCACGAGGAGACTTCGACAATGCCACTGAAGATGTTTACCGCAGTTGTAAACGAAACGTCTGGAAGACAGATCTCCAGCAGACCTCGGCATAACAGCCCGGAAGATACTTCTTTCTACAATTTAGACACCGGCCATGAAAGCCTACGTAGCTTTATGAAATGGGATTTGATTTTGAAAAGAGAGGAAATAAATTGCTTATGATTGAGAGAAATGATATCATAGTGTGGCAACATTCCTATTTTCAGGAAAGGGGGAAGGAAAATCGTATACCTTGATGAAAGTTGTAGGACACACTGTATCAAAAGTAGGGAAGGATAGGACTATAAAAGCTTCTAAAGAAGCACTTTTGGCCGGGTTATCCACTGGTCTAAATCACCTAATACTCACAGACCAGGACTTATAATATTGCATGCCGATGGTACGATTTGTACAGAGTGCAAAACTTGTTTTCTTGGCGAAAAAAGGTTCTGCTGATTATCATGATGAAATGGATAGCGATAGATTTGAACAGTGGTTCAGGAACCAACTACCAAAACCATGGTCATTGCGGCAGCGCAACATGCATGGCAATGCCACGCTAATTCTCCATAAGAGCCATTGTGCCTTCATAACATGAAAACTCCTATAGGTTATTTTGTCCTAAGGGTATTAAAAGATTTTCTGTCTTTTGTTGATTTTTGTTTTTTTTTTTTTTTTTGTTTTTTTTTGTTTTAAACTTATAATTAGTTTGCAAAATATTTATAAAATAGGTAATTTATTAAAAATCTGATGTATTGCACTCACATGACATTCTCTACACACTCTTGTACTAACTATTCTTATAAATGCTTCTTCTGTTTAGTTCATGTTAGTCGATATAAACATTTGCAGAAATTGTCTTATTTCCTTGTAAGTGTAGGGAAATAGGGTAATGCAGTAGGCATAAGTGGTAGTCAAATCTTTTAACCCTTTGTAAGCCAATACCAATTACCCATATATGGGGGCCTGTCCAGATCCTCATGAGTGAAGCCCAATACATGGGTCTGCAGTTATAAAGCTATTGTGGTCGACTTTTCTTACTTAAATATTGCAGATATGTTGCCAGCAATTATCTTGTCTCAAGCACCATTAACAACCTTCTTTATATCATTCAACTTTGGAAGATATGAGGTTACAACATTGTTCCATGCAGCTATCAATTCAAATGGCTGCGCAACTCTCTAATCCTGATATCATTGATTGCTTGCAATAAAAAAGACAGCGATTGCAATATAATACCTACTATTGTCTCTGAACAAAGTAAGAACTGAAAGTTATGAGGAGTGACTAATTATGGAACAAAGAACTAACAGAAGGCATCAACAGATTCACAGATGAACACAACATACGCAAACTCCTAATCGAAGAACTTGTAAAAGAAAAGGGTGTATGAACGAGTTTCAGTTGGTGAAGCAGTAACTGGCCCAATTGACAAAGTAGTACTTTCAGGTCCTTTGTTTCCTAATTCTTCATTTACAAGATCAGTTTCCTGAAAGCTCTCTTAATATTGTCAAACAAATGATATACTTTTCCCATGAAGGCTTGATTAGTACTTCTGAAAATATGGAAGGGATTATAAGTTTGATACTTAATGACTTGTGTGAGTATTATTTATTAATGGTGAAGAACTTAATGAAATAAAATGTGTTCAGGCAGTTGTATAAAGTCAGCTACACATGCATTGACTTGCTGATCTGCTGAGCTCATGCTGTCAGAGTCAAAATGAAGATGTCAATTCCCAAGAGTGAAAGTTGATAAATTTGCTTTAAAAAGTGTGCAAATAGAAAAATTGCTTCTCTTCAAAGTTTATCCAGAGTAGACACAAAACATAAATATTACTTTGGTATGTGAATTTAACTTTGTGTTTTTATTATTTATATTAATTTTGGTTATAAATCCAACTGTTAGCAAAATAATGTATGCAGGAGCGTAGCATCAATGGATGTGGTTGATGTATTGTGGACCCTGCCAGTTTTCCTTAGTTAACTTTTTGTACAGGGTGGGCCACGGAACGTAATGATTTTCAAGTTTAAATAAGTTGGCAAATATGACAAATGAATGCATGAGATATCAAGAGCAAGATTATTCTTTGGTATTGTAAAAATAGCGCAATGGAATGCTGAACATTGTGCTTTTGTGGTGGAAACTTTCATTAAAAATGGTGACTTTGTTGTCATTACACGATTATTTTGTCATTTTAATGTCCCACGTCATGGCAACATTCCTAATCAAGTTATGGATACAGAATATCTAAGCAACAGCTTCTGCAGTGAAGAAGAAAGCACCAGGCCCTGTACACACTATGAGGACACCAGAAAACATTGAACGAGTCCTAGTCGCTCAACAAGAAAACATGCTACTGCCGTACGGTTTTCACAAACAAGTTTTTGGAGAATTCTACACAAACATTTACATTTTCATCCCTACAAGATGGTTATGGTTTAAGAATTAAAAGATTGTGATAAAGCTAATTGAATTACATTTTGTGAAATCTTTGTGAATCTCTTTAATGACAATGTGGTCCTGTTAATGAGCGATGATTCTCATTTTCATTTAAATGGTATGGTGAACAAACAAAATTTTTGCTTTTAATTTAAAAGGTGAGTTAATTAATAACACTGAACAACACTTACAAAATATTTTTCCGAGACGCGTTTCGAAGGTAACTTTCCTCCATTATCAACCGGACAATAACTGGGTTTTCATGGTGTTTGATGGTGCAGATGGTGATGCTTCTTCTGGTGTTTCTTCTGGTGGCGGTTCAATGAACTTACTGAAAATGTCTCTATGAGGAATGTTGAAATTAAATACTCGGTTTCTATTTTTTAAAATGAAGATTTGTTCCCATGTGGACAGTTCTTGTTGTCCGGTTGTGTGTTTAAGAAGTTTCTGTTCTAGCTTTATGTCATGATTTTTTGTCCAAAAGTGAAATGCAACCGCTGATTTTTCTAATTGTTTACTCTTAATGTTTCTAACGTGTTCCTTGGATCTAATTTCTAAATTTCTTTTGGTTTTTCCTATGTATATTTTCAAATTTAGGAAATGAAAGTTTAAGCATAAGAAACAGTTATGAACTAATAGAACAAATCAAAGATTTCAAATTAACAGAAGAGGACACCCTTGTCTCCTTTGACGTAGAGTCACTATTTCCCAGTATACCAATAGAAAAGCTCCCATCACTGATCAAAAATTGGCTCAAATCACTTGGAATGTCATCGTCAGAAATTGCAGAATACATAGAACTCACCAAATTATGCACAGAACAAAATTTCTTCCAGTTCCAAACGAAGTATTTCAGTCAAACTTCAGGTTTAGCAATGGGCAACCCTCTCTCGCCATTCTTAGCAGATATTTACATGAGTTCATTGGAAATAAGGATCACAAAAGGTTTCCCGTGGATTTTCAAACTCTGGCAGCGATATGTGGATGATATATTTGCAATAGTTCCAAAAAGACACATCAGTGACGCATAAAAACTTCTGAACATACAGGACAAAAGTATAAATTTCACAGTGGAAGTAGAAAAAGATAATAAATTACCATTTTTAGATCTAAAATTAATCAAAAACAAGGATAGAATAAATTTCGGTATTCACAGAAAACCAACGCAGACAGACAACTACATAAAAGCTAATAGTTACAATCCAAGAAGCCACAAACAAGCAATTTTCAATAGTTTAACACATAGATTGGTGAACATCCCTCTTTCAGCAGAAGAATATAAAACAGAATATTACAAAATAATTGAAATAGCACAAAAAAATGGCTTTCCCAAAGAATTAGTAGATAAAAAGGTAAAACAAGCAGAAAAGAACAAATTATTAAAAGAAACTACAACTCTCACAGCAGCAAAAACAAAAATGATATTCAAAAAATTCACATATCATCCATGGGCCTTTTATAAATTTAAAAAGGTGTTCAAGGAATACAACATTGAGCTAGCAGCAGTAAACCATTGCTCCATAAAAAACCTACTACTTTCAAACATCAAAGATGCTATTCCACCTAACAAAATATCTGGCATATACCAAATTGAATGCAGTGATTGTAATGAAATATACATAGGAAAAACCAAAAGAAATTTAGAAATTAGATCCAAGGAACACGTTAGAAACATTAAGAGTAAACAATTAGAAAAATCAGCGGTTGCATTTCACTTTTGGACAAAAAATCATGACATAAAGCTAGAACCGAAACTTCTTAAACACATAACCGGACAACAAGAACTGTCTACATGGGAACAAATCTTCATTTTAAAAAATAGAAACCGAGTATTTAATTTCAACATTCCTCAGAGAGACATTTTCAGTAAGTTCATTGAACTGCCACCAGAAGAAACACCAGAAGAAGCATCACCATCTGCACCATCAAGCACCATGGAAACCCAGTTATTGTCCCGTTGATAATGGAGGAAAGTTACCTTCGAAACGCGTCCCGGAAAAATATGTTGTAAGTGTTGTTCAGTGTTATTAATTAACTCACCTTTTAAATTAAATTAATTACAACAACACTGTTTTCAAACTTCTATGAAAGGAAGAAAATTTTTGCTGTTGGAGTGATTCAGTTCAGTCAGCGTGGCATTGCGAGTTTTGGAATCATAGGTCTTTTTTGTTTTTTGAGAGAATGATAAAGCCGTTACAGTGACCTCAGATTGATACGTAGAGATGCCATGGGACTTTCTTACTACTGAGTTTACATTATCGTGGAATGATCTCAGCACCATCTGGTTTCAGCAAGTTGGGACTGCAGCCCATACTGTCAACATGTCCATTGCAGTGGTTAAAGAAATGCTTTCAAACAAAGTAATTTAAAGAAGAGGAGACATTTCATGGCCTGCATGTTCTCCAGATCTGTCAGTATGTGACTAGTTACTTTGAGGCTACCTCAAATTTCAAGTGTACATTAGGAAACCAAAGAACATTAATGAGCTCAAGGATGCCATACAGGAGGAAGTTACAGCCATACGAAATGACACGTTGCAATCAGTTATACAGAATCTGCATCACAGGCTGCAACAATGCATACTAAGTAATGGAGGCCATTTAAGAGAAGTTCTACTTGGAAAGTGAGGCCAAGTCCTCAAATGGCATTCAATACCCTATTGCAGTGTTACAGAATTAACATTTCTATTTTAATCCTATACTATTTATTTTAAAAATCGTCAGGTTCCTGTGACCCACCAGTATTATCTATATACTAATTCAATTGGCTTAACCTTTGCTGAGAAGTTTATTTCAAACAACAATCTGCTGTGAATTAGCTTTGTTAGCATATGAGGCCAAGCATCTGGTGGTTGTGCTTGCCTCATGCCAGTCATGTCGCACAATGTGTCTACGCAGTGGATAACACAGAAAAGTGCATCATCTTACATCTTAATGACATTTAAAGCTAAGTTTTTCAGTATTTTGTTAGGCAGTGAGGATCAGTTTCATATTTTTAACTTCTTCTGTATAAATCAGAGTACAACAAGCAGCATTTTTAACAGTAATGTGTGTGAATGTGTGAGAGAAAAATACACCAGGAAACTGAGGGCACCCATGTGGTTCACTACTAGGAAAACATATGTTGTAGAGAGTGCTGCATTTCCTGGAAACCTACTGCTCTGAATATGGAATCCAAATATTTGTAATCAACAAACTGAGAATGTATAAACAAATAGTGGGAGTGATTTTTGTGTAATTTTAACATTTACCAGTTGGTGAATTATAAAGGAAAACTATAAAAATTATGAAAAATAATTTTTCAAAGTTAATAATTTTTAGTTAGTAAACCAAACCGTTACAAAATTTTCTATGCCCAGCATTCTTTTGAGAGTACTTATCTATAACAACATTTAAAATTATCAAAATTTTGAAATCTTCATTGTGCAGCAAAAAGTAGCTAGAAAAGATAGTTTATTTAAAGGTGTTAGGATATTGCAATGAAAATTTGAATGTACATTATTCCTTACATATATGTCTCATATGAGTTTGAACAAAATCCGCTAATAATTGTAGATTTTAGACATTTTGCGTATGTGTACCCTCATCATGAGTTAAAAGTGCATACCCAAGTCCACACACTACATTACACCACTGAATGTTTGATAGGCCAATGTTAAAGTATGCAAGTCCAGTATTAAAGAATAAATTTTCCACTATATAATCATAATATAATACCTATATAATTGCAAATATATAATTATAATTAAATAATTTTAATTTAATAATAAAGTCTTCTAAGAGCAGTCAGAATGTAATCTAAATGCATTTATTACAATTTTTGCTGTATCAAAAGAAAAAGAGAGAAAATTGAAGCACAGATCATACTGTATTGTATAACAGAGGATCATTCTTGGAAATAATATGCTCAAAACAGGTAGCATTACTACATTTAATTATTGTTTACTCAATCGTTTAAATGCAACTTTAATTCCTTTTATATGCCTACTAGCTGAAATACCCTGCATTGCCTGTGGTTTGATGATTTTAGCCCTACAGTTTTTGGCTTAGGTTGCCCTTGCCCAATAGTCTTGCGTTTTTTTGGACACGTTTAAAATATATTACTTAACATACTTAAACAAAGGGTTAATTAAAACTCTTGGCATACTATAAAAACACAAAGTAAATAAAATAAGTAAATAAATAAAAATGCCAGTAAGACAGTAAACAAAAACACTGTTGAACAATAAGGAAATAATGAAGCTATTAACAGTGAAGCAACAAGAATCTAAAGTAAGAACAAATTAGAAACTAAAAGCTTCACTTATCTTAGTAATGTTGCAAGTTCTTTGGTACTGACATGTTTCGAGTTGGCTCCAACTCATTCTCAAAGCTATGCAAACCAAAGAACTTGCAATATTACTAAGATAAGTGAAGCTTTTAGTTCCTAATTTGTTCTTACTTTAGACTGTTGAACAACCCCAAATACTAGGAAGTAGAGAAAGCTGTTGCATTTCCATTTCAATCAAGTAAAAAACTGATGAATTCTTTGTAGAAGAGGGAGTAGAGAAAGAATTCAATTGTGTTTCGTAAAAGAAAAGTGATTCAAGATAACCATGCGAAGATGATGTGTTGCATTTCAATTTCAAACATGTAGAAAACTGTATGGCATGTTTGTAGTAAAGGAAGTAGAGAAAGAAGTGTGATTGTGTTTCATAAAATAAAAGTGAGTAGAGAAAACAGTGTGAATGCAATCCATTGCATTTCAATCATAGAAAATCATATGAACTGTATGTTGAAGGGCAAGTTGAGAATGACATGAATATGTTATGCAAAAAAATAGTAGAGAAAACTATGTGAATGCAATATGCTGCATCTCTGTTTCAATAATTGAAAATTATGTGAATTGTATGTTGAAGAGCGAGTGGAGGACATGTAAGTGTGGTACGTAAAAGAGAAGTGAGCAGAGAAAACTTGTGAATGTAATACGTTGCATAAGAAAATGGATCGCATAAAAACCTTCATGAAAAACAGATGTGCTAATTTTCATGGCGATTGGCAACTAGTAGATTGTATGAATTGTAGAATTGTATGTGAAGACAGAGTGGAGAGCATGTGAGTGCATTATGTAAAAGAAAAGTGAGTCGAGTAAATTGTGTGAATGTAATACATTGCATTTCTATTTCAGTTGTAGAAAATTGTATGAATTGTATGTTGAAGAACGAGTAGAGATGAATCTGTGAATGTGTTACGTAAAACAAAAGCGAGTAGAGAAAACCATATGAATGTGATATGCTGTGTTTGTATTATATAGAAAATTGTATCAAGGGTGTGTGGAGAAAGATATTTGAATGTGTTATGTAGAAGAAAAGCAAGTAGAGAAAACCATGTGTATATAATATGTTGCATAGTAAAATGGATAGCAAGAAACTTTCTCCATGAAAAATACATATATGTATCTAATTTAGTAGTGATTGGTCAAGTGATTTTGGAGATTAACAGATACATTTACAGACATCCATTTTTATGTACAGTAAACTCTCGGTTTAGCGGACCTAAAGGAGCCAGGAGTTGTCCGGAAAATTGAAAGTCCGTTAAGTCGCAAAATGAGTGAAAATGAAGCAAAAATAATTGAAACTGTTTCATTGGTACATACCATTTACTTTATGTGATTTACTCTTGGTTAGAAGTCGTTCCCTTTGAAGTTGTGGGTTTGAAAAAAGTGTCGATACACATTTGTTCCCCACTTGAATATTGCTTCTTTATTATTAAGCAGTGAAACTGTCTGAAATGTTCATAATAGGTTAGCACTTGTGGGTCTGAAGATCTTTCCACGTAAGAAATCGCATCGTCCATGTTGTCTCTTATTACGGATAATTTATGCGTACACTTCAAAGATTTATCATTGTCTTCGTCTTCAACCTCTTATAGAATAACACTTGCAGCAATCTCTTCATGACTCAGAATCTGGTAATGTGGGTCAGCCTCATCCATGTCTAGCCACTCTTCTAAGTCGTGTTCACTTAAATTATTTTCCTGCCTTCATCAGTGTATTATAAAAATTGGATGTTTCGAAACCACTGAAATCATATTCGGCTTCAATTCCCTTCAACAACTGTGTCCACCCATTAGCTAATATTGTCTTCATCTCTTTCCAAGGTGCAGCAAAGTTAAAGATGGCAGATTTGATACTATAAGCCCGTAAATTTTCCAGTGTCCTAGCTTCTCGCATGTCATTTTCAGTATCCTTTTCTTGCTCCAAGACGACCATAACCTCTTCAAGAAACTTCTTGTTGTATACTCTTTTAGAAGTAACAATGATGAGTAGACCTGTAATGAACACGAGTATTACATTCACCAGAGAGTGAGCAAGATTCAGACTGAAGCTAAGGATCATGTGAGCGTGTGATGTGTACACAAACTTTCACGAATGTAGCCGAAGACGTGTAAACTAGCCTTCTCGATCAGACAAACAGCGAAATGCCACAATTTAATCATTGCAGATCTTCTAAATTTCATTTAAATTTATTTTATAACCAATGTCAAATTTAGTCCATTAAATGCGAAGTCCTTTGAACAGAGGTCTGCTAAACCGAGAGTTTACTGTATATAGATTAGAGGCAGAGTCAGGCAATTCTGATGCATATAAAATCTGATGTTACTTTCACATGACTTGTTCTATGTCTTCAACAAACTATGCCTACAGAACCTTATTCTCCTATGTACTACATGTTAATTGAGACAGGCATTTGTAGAAATGCTTTTATTACATATTTCTTTTTAGGTACAATGAGAATAGGAGAATATGGTAGGCTTAAACGAGCCAAATCTTTAGCCACTATGTGATGGCATTGAAATTCCATTTTCTTGGGATGGCCAGGATATAATAAAACAAATAATGACTTCTTGTTTAAGAAATGTATGTGTTTGAAAACTAAAACCAATAACAAGGAAGCCCGCCTCGGTAGCGTGATGGTTAGCGTGTCTGCCTCACATTCAAGAGGTCACGAGTTCGAATCTCGCTTAGGGTAAGTTATCCAGGTAAGGTTTCTTTCCGAGGTTTTCCCTACCCTGAGAAGACGAATGTTGGGTAACTTAAAGCTCCATGGACCTCGGGCTCATTTGAGCATCATTTCGCCCATTTCATTTCATTCATTCGTCCGATATGACACAATGTTGGAGGACTTAATTTAAAAAAAAATAAATAAATAAATAAATAAATAAATAAATAAAAAATAACAAGGAATATCTCAAATGAATATTTAAAAAAATGCATTTGGTAAATAGTGTGCTTTAATGAGTTTTAGATTTTTGTGTAGTGAGATTTTATCTATCTCTTATAGTTTACCAGTTACGCAAAAGTCATCCAGAATGAAAAGGGCTTCAGAGGCTGTTCTTCGAAAATTCAAGATATGTTTTATTTGGCATGAAAGTATGTTAAACATATAGTAGCTTAATCAAAATCATTATAGCCATTTTTGAGAAAATCAAAATTTTGGAAAATTTTTCCACAAGAAATGTAGTTTGGGGTGGGTGTATTTTCTTGAAAATGTTCGTGTTGCATTCTTGGAAGATGTTGATTTTAAGTATCAAGTTTGACACAACTCAAAAACGAGTATTTAATATTGGTATTTAATTTCAGCACCTTTCAGGGATGTGACACAAAGATTGTAAAGAAAATCTTCCATGCCAAACTACGCTTTACATGGAACATTTTTTCAGTTTTAATTTTCTCAAAAATAGCTTTTAGCAGTTTTGGTTAAAATGCCATATATCTAAGGTATTTTTGTGCCAAATGAAATGTTTATCTTGAATTTTCTGGGAGTGTCCTCAGAAGTCATCTTTGTTCTGAATGACTGATAAACTGTAAGAAATGCACAAAATCTCACTAAAACATACAAATACATTGGAGATATTCCTTATTTGCTACTTATACTCTACTCAAATGGGAAGTCTCACTTTTTGATGCTCTGAATATGCAAAGGGAATGGAATGTCAAAGCCATCACATAGCTGCCGACTGTCATTTGTACTAAAAGGAAACATGTAATAAAACCATTTCTACCAATGTGTTTGTCGATTAATATGAAGTAGAGAGAAGTGTTTTAAGAGTGAGTAGAAAAAGTTGTGTGAGTTTATCTACTTCATACATACCAACATCCATTTTTATATATGTAGCTTCCATGAATGGTATGTTGAAGAGTGCGTAGAGAATGCGTGAATTCATATGTAAAAGAAAAGTGAGTAGAGAAAACTGAGAATGTACTTTGTTGCATTTACATTTCAAACTTGCAGAAAATTGTATGGATTATATGTTAAAGGGCGAGTGGAGAAAGAAGTGTGATTGTTTCATAAAAGAAAAGAAAGAGAAAACCTTGTGAATGTAATGCTGTGTATTTTTATTTCAATCATAAAGAAAATTGTATAAATTGTTTGCAGAAGAGGGAATAGGGAAAGAAATGTGTTTTGGAAAAGAAAATTGAGTAGAGAAAACCATGTGAGCATATGTTGCATAGTAAAATGGATGGCATAAAAACCTCCAAGAAATCATTAAAAAAAACTAAACCCCCAGTGCAACAGCCCATGAAGGGACAAAGCTTACCACCCGGCCGCTACATCCCCCACTACGCTTCTACTCACTACAGGTGTTATAAGTGGGGTGCATTACTGGAGAATGCGACGTGGTCAACACCCTGAGCCCTCCTGGCGAGTTATGCAGCCTTCATGACCTGGGTTCACTACTTCATCAAATAGTTCCTCAATTGGCTCCTCTGGGACCTAATGAGGATTAATTCACTGTGTGCCAGACCTCCCAGCGGGGGAAAAATCCCCATGGTACCAGGGATCAAACCCAGGTCGTCCATGCCAGAGGCAGGTGTGCTACTGAGGCAGTCGAAAAAACCATTAAATGTGCCAATTTTCATCTGCCAACCGATGTTGAAGATTATCAACTTCACAACACATATTTTATGTTGAAGAAGAGAGTAAAGGACATGTAAATGTAAAAGATAAACAAGAGAGAAAACCATGGGAATGCAATATGTTGCATTTGTGTTTTAACAATATAGAAAATTATATACTGTTCACCTACCACCTAGGCGATCGGGGTTCAGTCGCACGGACCTGCATGTGGTATTCGTGGTGGACAAAGCGGTGACTGAGCAGATTTTCTCCAGTCTCCCCCGCCATTCATTCTACCAACTGCTCCATCACCTTTCCATTCATCGATTATGCCTACATTTCATATCATCCTTTTCTTCACTCTCATACCTGCTACTTAGCTGGCCACCCATTTCCGAGTCTTCACTCTGCTCGGTCCGTAGATTCCTCTGCTCCCCAACGGTTAGTCTGTTACTTTGACACTAGGCACTGGCTTGTAAGTCGTAGAAGGTGTAAGTCCTACATAAGGGGAGGGCAATCAGGAAAAGAAGAAAATTTGTATAATTTGTATGAAGAGTGAGTAGAGAAAAGCATGTGAATGTTTTGCATAAAACAAAAGTGAATAGAGAAACCCATGCAAATGTAATATGTTGCTTTTCTATTTCAAGCACAGAAAATTGAATGAAATGTTTATAGAAGAAGGAGCAGAGAAAGAAATTTGTTTTGTAAAAGAAAAGTGTGAATGTAATTTGTTGCATTTCTGTTTCAAACATATAGAAAAATGTATGAATTGTTTGTAGAAGACCGAGTGGGAAAAGAAAAATGAGCATAGAAAACCATGTGAATGTAATGTGGTGCACAGTAAAAAATGGATAGCATAAAAACCTCCATGAACAAACACTTCGATGTGCCAATTTTCATGGTGATTGGTGAACAGGTGTTTGGAGTTTATCAACTTACATTTTTATGTAGTATATAGATTGTATGTTGAACGAGTAGAGCACATGTGAATGTGTTACATGAATGTTAATAGAGAAAATTATATGAATGTAATATGTTGCACTTGTATTTCAGTTGTATAGAAAATTGAATTGTATGTTGAAACTGAGCAGAGAAAACCGCGTGAATGTAATACGTTGCATAGTAAAATGGATGGCATGGAAACCTTCATGAGAAAATACATATTGTACCAAATTTCGCGGTGATTGGTCAAGTGGTTTAGGAACATATAGAGGACAAACAAACACTCATTTTTATATGTATAGATTACAATGTTAGAAACCATCCCCATATGTCCTGTTATGACATTTTTATGAAAGGATAAAACTTTCCTGAAGCTAAGTTAGAATACCTCCATATTGTCACCAATGATATACAAAGATCCAAAGACCTTCCAAACATCCTTCCTTGTATTGCTACTATTGCTACTATATTAGTAGAATTGAAATAATTGTAGTAATTGCTAGAATTGCTTTCATGCATCTTTGTATGTAATAAAGATACCTAAAGTTTTATATTTTTCATTAGACAGTTGAAAAAAAAATGCTAACAAGAATAAAATAATGGACAGCATTACATATTGTAGCATATGCTCTGAAAATTTGCTGGAGTAAAAAGTCTCAAAAAGAAGCCTGAATAATTATTTTACAGCATATTTATTATAATGCAGGCTTAGAAATTTAGTTAAATGAAACTTGTGGACTTGTTTTTCAGCATTAAAGCCTCTTTTTGTACTAAAGGCCACACAGCAATCTCAACTTGTTTTCTTGCTGTCACGCTTTAATAGATTCTGTAACTCGTAGTTATTCGCAGCAGCTTAGTTCAGAAACAACATGTTAGTCTTCTGGCCCTTTGTATGTTTGCTAGATCATTTCTTTGGCTTCTGGAGTCATTTGCTGTTGAAAGATAAATAACTTTGAGTGTTTAAATACTTCAGTCTTTGTTTTGTAGGGAACAGCAGTGTGCGTAGTGGACATATAAACTTCCTGAGTAACAAAGAGTGTGGGATTCGGGATGTTTGGGGCCATAATTTAGAGGAAGAGTTTAGGACCATCAGACAGGTGGTGCAGACATATCATTATGTTGCAATGGTAAGGATTCATATTTTGTCAGTTATGTTTGAGGGATACCCATATTATATTAAGTGAATGTAGGTTCTCATTTTTTGGTAAGTCAATGTTATTTATTAAAGTTTCACGGGCGATCAGCCGTGTGAGGTTTGAAAATATTGAGCTTTCGGCCATTCTAAACTCCATGGCCTTCGTCAGAATGAAAACTGACGGCCATGGAGTTTAGAATGGCCGAAAGCTCAATATTTTCAAACCTCACACGGCTGATCGCCCATGAAACTTTAATAAATAACGTGCGCCGTGAAAGCTTTAAATCTTACAAGTCAATGTTAGTTACAATACTGTTTGCCAACAGAAAGAAAGTCCCTGACAGGAATTTGCTGCCCTTATCTGTTTGGAAATAGTGCAGCAAGGACAGTGAGAGTGCATGACAGAGAAAGTATACTACACAAGAAGTAAAGCTATTCAAGAACCTGTCCTGGTGTCATAAACGGGAACATGAGACAGGGTGTCGGACCCATGTCTAATCTGCAGTTCCCCCCCACACCTCATACCCCAGGGACTGTATTTGCTGTGCTTATATCATAATCTCCACTTGGTTGGAACAAAGACCGGGTTTTGTATCAAAGGCTTGTAATATGTTGTTGTTAGCTAATGCTGGATTTCTGACAATGAAGTCATTAATCCTCTTGCTCTCCAATATTTTTCACTGATGGATGGGGCACTAGAAGTGGCCGGGCATATTTGAAGGTAGTCTCGATCCATTTCCTCTTGTAGATCACATAGAGGACAGAGTGGTGAAGATTATATCCCAATTCTAAAACTTGTAACATGTAAATATATATATTCAGAATACGGTATAGAAAGAGTATGAAGTGAAAATTAAATGCATTTTAGAAACCTGAAAAGTAGGTATTTCTGAAACTTGGAGAATAAACACTGCCAAAGAAAGATGTAACATAACCCGATGGCACAACAGACTACCGGACCAAGACCTACCACCCGCCTGCTACATCCCCCATCTCTGCCCACCACAGGCAGTACTGAATGTGGGATGTTGTCAGCGCCCTGGTCTCTCCCAGCAGGTTGTGCAGTCTTCTCGACCAGCGGCCACTACTTCTTTATTCAAGTAGCTCCTCAGTTGGTCCTTCAGGGACCTAACGAGGCTGAATGCATCCTGTGCCAGACCTTCCAGTGGAGGAAAAAAAAACCCACGCCAGTACTGGGAATTGAACCCAGATCCTCTGTATCAGAGGTGCATGTACTATGGGGGCAGTCGACTGAACAAAGATATGAAAAGGAAAATCCAAGCGTGAGAAGTAGGTGATAAATTCTACTACAGAATCATTAAGTTTACTACTATAATTTAACTCTGTAGTTTTGTAAATTATATACCTATGATAAAAGTCTCCTTAATACAAAGTAAGACAGAATAATGAAATGATATAAATATTTCATTATTTTAGAATTAATCTCAGGAGAAGACTTGCCATATTGGCCACCATCCTCAGAAAATCATAAAAGTTTCTTTCCAGAATACAAATTTATAAAGATTTTGCTTTAGAAAAGAGTCAGTCTGTAATAAAATAAATTAAGAGTTTTGTTTATTATGTTTGTAGCAGAAAAAAAATATATTGTTTCAGCATATTAAAATAGGACATAAGTTGTTAGCTAATGCTGGATTTCTGACAATGAAGTCATTAATCCTCCTGCTCTCCAATATTTTTCAATAAATATTGAAGAGACTTAGCAATAAATGTAAGCGCTTTTTAGAGAGCACCATATTTTTATGTTTTGGCGGTCACATCGCTCTCTCACAACCCCCAGAATGTCTGGAGGACCACACCTGTCGTTGGTTTACGGGTCTCACCGATCTGACCGGGAGAGTTATCAAAATAAATTCACCGACCATATCCTCTGATTACCAATCACAGGACGTATTACATGCCATGACAGGTCAGCATGTTAGGAGTTAAGATTTTATAGAGAAATTAGAGAAATGGAGAGGTTGGAAAAATAAACTCCCTAGCCCTCAGGAACCCTAATAGCATCGGGGTCGGAAGAGAACAGGAGATGACCAAGGTAAGGTCAGATAGAAAAGTTACAGATAATCAGATGTATAAAGCCTGTGAAATTTGAAAATTCCCATTACTTCTCCATCACACCCTGTATCCTAAAATTTATTATATATTCATATGTGACCCTTTTTCTAGTCTTTTTAATGTTCTCATTCAACATTTTCTCTAGCACAAACATAACCCAAAGCCTCAAATCTGAGAAATGATATTGTAACCAGAAATATGAAACTGAAAGTTTAACTTACCATATACATGCTAGGTAAACTAATAAACCTTCAAACCTTCTAAAAAACTATTTGTGCTATGCATCCACATTATTAGAGGCAAACTTTTGATTTTGTGGCAAAGGTCTGCCAGCTGTTTATGTTCTGACTAGATATCAAACATCAATACATGTGCAGCCCTTTTGTACCGTGAGAGAGAATGCACTAGGTTGTATATGTACACTAATTAAAATTTATCTATACTCTTTACACCACATAGTGGATTATAGAAACTGTCACAATCAAGTTCAACAATAAAAAATAAAAAAAAAAAAATAAGAAAGGTCATTGAGTTATCAAGGGTAATGTTGAGTTACCAAGAGTCAAGTTATTGGAGTTCTACTGAACCTAATTCTTGGTTATATAAGTGAGTAGGCACAAATAGAGAAGTCAGGTTTTAGTTAGTGTGTTTGATCAGTTTTACACAGTTAATTGTAAGAGCAAGCTATGAACAGTTGTGAGTGTTTGTTTGTGTCAAGGTTATAATACATTCAACAGAACAACTGTGAGTTGCAAGGTCACAAATTGTAAATTATGATTCATCTTTAGAAGAAGTAAAGTGAAATAAAAAAAAAAATACTGGACTTGTCATTTGTCACAATATTTTATTTTCTGGCAACAGAATCATTAAGAAGGTGCCTTGGTATAAATGCGTATGCTATAAATATTTAAAATTACTTGTAGTTCATCTTCTGCCTAGCAATCAATCAACTGATTAATTCAGTCATAAATTTTATGATGAGTACTAATCTATAACTGGAAGAGCTATAGACAATATTGATTTACTTAAATATGGTTCTAGCGATCCAATAGATGGTAGATTTCAGGCTTGTAGGCGATGAATTTGAATTTTCTGGCATTTTCCCCAAGACTGCATTTGGCATCTTCGGAGAATTCATCAACTGGACCATGGCCTACAAGCCCGAAATCTATCATCCATTGGATTAATGCCGGCCGTGAAAGCCTAAGCATGGTTCTAATGATGTTGATAAAATGTCATATGTTTAAGATATTTATATGTAATATACATATATCTTGAACTTTCTGGGAATGTTCTTAGAAGCTCTTTCCATTCTAAATGATCTTTGCACAACTGGTAAGCTGTAAGAAATAGTAAAATTTCAGTGCACAAAAAATGCAGATCATGTTTTAATTCATAGTATGTTAAGTAATTCTTCTTCTGTAGTAAATAATCATTGCTATTGTTTGGAATTTCCCAATACTGATGCTTTTTGAAAGGGAAGTGGTTATTTGTTTTTTATCTCCTGGCTTTGCAAAGAGAATGAAACGTCAAATCCATCACATAGCAACCAAGTCTTAAGACATTTGACCATTGCTTCAGCATATTGTAATCTTCCATTTTCTTTCTATATGCAAGGAAAGATGCAAAAAAACTGCTTCTATAAATGTTTATTTCCACAAACATGAATTACATAGAAGAATAAATGTTTGTAAAGATAGTTATAGATAGGACATAAGTATGTTGTGTTATGCTGCAGCAAGACGGTGCTCCTATCTGCCATTCAAAACTGACACGATAAGAAATGCAGGAATATGAATGTCTAATTCCATAATAAATCAACTAATTTATGCATTCTGCCACAGTTAGATGTTGATAAAAGGCTTAGAGGAGTCAGTTGTAAAATTTGTTATCATTAACTAGAAAAATTATGAAAAAATCATAAATTTGGTTTTTGTCTGAACTCTGTGATTTTATGAAGCAAAAATATGAAGTTTTTTCCATTTTACTCATTTCTCTGTTAGCTGTGTACACAATAGGGGAATTTAAATAAGAAAAATTGAAGTTATTAACAGTGAAGCAACAAGATTCTAAAGTAAGAACAAATTAGAAACTAAAAACTTCACTTATTTTAGTAATGTTGCAGTTCTTTTTGCAAAAAACTGACCCTGGGTTTCAAGTTGTCTCCAACTCATTCTCAAAACTATACAAACAAATTCGTTATTAATGTTACTAATGAATTTGTTTGTATATCTTTGAGAATGAGTTGGAGACAACTTGAAACACAGGGTCAGTTTTTCGCAAAAAGAACTGCAACATTACTAAGATAAGTGAAGTTTTTAGTTTCTAATTTGTTCTTACTTTAGAAACTCATTTGAATGTTAAAAGCATGCTCATAAAATACAAATGACTTATGAAATTATTGCATGAAACTATCATATAGTTAAGGGTTGTAACGCTATACTCCTTTACTTTCAGTTTCAGATGTTGCATTAATTTCATTGCAGTTAATTTCCAACGCATTTTACATTATGGTTGCACTTGCATTTTGATTTTTTGATGCAACAGTAGGATATGTGTGAAAAGTATATTTTGCACAGATAAAAATTAAGATATCCCAGGGTTGTCTCAGAAACTTTTGGATCCAAATTTAAGGTAATGCTAAGACATAACATGAACATATTAGACTCTATTGGAGTCAAAATTTTCCTCCATGACGGCGGAAGGACTGCTCATTCCACCCTACAAAAAAGCATTAAGAAAATCAATTTATCTGAAATGACTTATGTTGCACTTAGGAATTATTTACTCTCCTTTGTAAATAAATAGCAAGGTTGGTTATTAAAACATCCTTAGTTCTCCTAAACTTGTGATGAATTTTGTCACATACACCTTCAGGTCTTAGCATAGGTTTTTCCCAGATATATAGCTCTGTTTTACAATTAAGTTAGACGCAACACAATAGTGCTAAATTTAGCACCTGTTTATCAAAAATCATTTGATTGAAAGAAAATTGTTGCATAATTTACGCTTTCATTTTTTTGTTAATGTTTTGGAAGCTAAAGCAATACATGCAAAGTTAGTATATGAATGTAAAATACACTTATATATCATCTTTACAATCATTTTTTTCCAACAATTTTTGGTAAAATGTCAACTCCTTGCCACTGCGTAAAATTTTAATTGCTTAATGTTAATACTCCTTGTCTTTTCGATAACGAATGATTATAGCATTGGGTGGTTCGATTCCCAGCTGTGGTTGGCACATTTTTCTTTGACCAGAATAATTCCCTGGATGTATGAATGTGGGAGCGAATGTGAATGTGTTTAATATAAAAATCAACATCAAGAAACTTGACAATTCAGTAACACCATCAGTTGCTTTTCAAGTCAAAACCCCCAATATGACCAAAGAAATTAAAGGGGGTTATTGCAAATGAAGCAAACATCCATATCTCTGATCATTTACTGCCAGGAGCAATGTATGACTCTTTGTGCACCTGTGAACAGTATTTTTATTGCAAATTGAACATACTAAAATCAAGAAGAAGAATATGCTTCACTGATAATCAGCCTTCATGCACAATTAACACTAGTTGCATATGTGGCATTTAGTCACTATGCCATAGTGAAAGAAAATAAAATAAAAAAATACAGATAAAATGTACTTTAAAGATCTCAAAAAGATTTAAATCTTTAATTCTCTATTTCTGTGCTACGAATATTATTAAGCAGTATGTATAATGGTAGAGCCAATCACAAGCCACCTCTGCCTCTTATTTACTGTGCCCATCCCTATCTTCATTTTGTGCTTTGTGGGTAGTATCTTTATTGCATTATGAATTTGCAACGTTGTGTGACCTCTCGTGTAGACAACCATCTGCCCACTGGACCAGTTTTTAATTTATTGTTATTTTATAAAAGAATGTAAGGGTTAGTTGAGTTAGTTTTTGTTCAACAAAATTATAGTACAGCATAAGGAATTTTCTCAGAAAGGAACATTTAAAAAAATAAGTTTTGTTTGCTGTTGTCTTTGGATTTATTTATTTTTTGTACATTAGATCTCACACACATTCACACTCGCATTCATACTTCGCTAGAGAAAACTTCCCACTTCCCAGCTGGGAATCAAACCCTGGGACCCCTAGCACAGCAGGTAGGTGCTCTACTGGCTGAGCTACAGGTCCAGCCCTGTCAGAGATTTGATTTGACTACTGGCAGGAGTAGCCCATCAAGTCTGTAGTACTATATGAGCAGATTTCTTGGCTGGCTTAATGAATTATTTTTGAGCATGTCTAAGCTTTCAAAGCAGAGAGAATAATAGTGTTGCATTTACTTTTCAGTTGCAAATGTTAAGTTAATTGAGCTTGCACATCCACCATTTGTTATGGAAGTTTTGAATTAAAATGTTTACATTTCATTATGATTTTCAAGGACATAGAGTTCCCTGGGGTAGTTGCAAGGCCCATTGGAGAGTTCCGCAGCACAGCAGATTACGAATACCAACTTTTGAGGTGTAATGTTGACCTGTTACGGATTATACAGCTCAGTTTAACCTTCTCGGACGAAAATGGAGAAACTCCTGGAGGGCCGTATACTACTTGGCAGTTTAATTTTAAATTTAATTTATCGTAAGTATTAAAGCAGTGTTTGTATGCAAGATAGACAAGCTAGTAACCAATAAGCATTTTCAATTAAAATGTGAAATAAAGTGCTAATTCAGTTTCCAAATAATGCCAGAACCTTACAAATTTGCATGCTTTTATTTATATTAAAATTATATATGTTTAAGTGATTTTAATAGATTTGATGAACATGAAGTAGAGTAAAAGAAAGCTACTAATCAGAAACTGTGAAAAGAGTTATTAAAAGTGGATTTTAGTTTTGGTTGTGGTAAAGTATATTAATTTTGTGCAAAATATGTAAATGCCATTTAAACTTAAGGTACTATGCCAACTCGTGAGATTTGTGGTAACATTTATTTTGTACTGCATAAAATAATTAAGAGTGCATGAAATGTTTGCTTGCTGTTTTAACATTCATCTAATATGACATACATTTTAAATGGCAATGAGCTTCAGTTAAGGCAAGATGGACATTATCATCGATGAAAACCAACTGAAACACTGGCTGAAACAAATTCTCATAAATTTGTTTCTGATTATATGACTTTTTTTGCTAATGTATATAGATATCTTCTGCTTTAGATTCGAGCAGTGATTAAGTATTTCGTAAAGAAAGGCATGAAAGCAAAGGAACTTCATGCCGATTTTCTGAATATGAAGCAGCGTACGCTGCTCCTTCATATTTAACTGTTGCCAAGTGGACAAACAAATTTAAGTTTGGATGGGAGAGCTTAGATGATGATCCGCGCAGTATCCGGCCAAGATGTGTCACTACCCCAGAAATCATTGCAACTTGTCCTGGACCAATTAAATCAAAAGATATGTGAAAAAAGACCAGGTTTAGCAAGGAAGAAAGTTGTCTTCCATCAAGACAATGTGCACTTGTACACATGTGCCCTCGCCATGTACACCAACTAATTGTTGCCACATCTGTCTTATTCAACTGATATGGGTCCATCAGACTTCCATCTTTTACCAAAGCTGAAAATTTTCCTTGGTGGACAAAAGATTTTCTTCAAATGAATTGATTGAAAAATAAAAAAGTTCCAGTGTTGTAAGTACTTTTTTTCTATTCTGTTCCGAGAACTTATCAAACAGTCCACATAAGTATAACTGCAAATCGCAAAATGAATGCAAATGAAGCAAAAACAATTGAAAGTGTTTTATTGGTACATACCATTTACTTTACGATTTACTGTTGGTTAGAAGTCGTTCCCTGCGAAGTTGTGGGTTTGAAAAAAGTGTCAATACCCATTTGTTTCCCACTTGAGTACTGCTTCTTTATGATCAAGGAGCAAAACTGTCTGAAATATTCGTAATAGGTTAGCACTTGTGGGTCTGAAGATCTTTCCACGTAAGAATCACATCATCCATGTGGTTTCTTACTACGGGTAATTTAGGTGTACACTTCAAAGATTCATCATCACTGTCGTCTTCATCTTCATCCTCTTGTAGAAAACTTGCAGCGATCTCTTCATGACTCAGAATCTGGTAACCTGGGAATGCCCAATTCAGACTGAAGCTAAGAGTCATGTGAGCTCTTGAGCGCGTGACACGTACACAAACTTTCACAGTCGAGGACACGTGAACTAGCCTTCTTGATCAGACAAGCAGCGAAATGCCACAATTTAATCATTGCAGATCTTCTAAATTTCATATAAATTTATTTTATAACCAACGCCAAATTTAATCCGTTAAATCCGAAGTCTGTTGAACAGAGGTCCGAGAGTTTACTGTATCCTTGCTTACTCCCTTCTCTCTTAATCTATGTATATATAATCTAGTCCATGTCCAACTATCTTTTCCCGCCTTGTTACATACATCCTCATACTTCTCTCTATTCCACTTCTCCTTTAGTTGACTCTATAATGCTAAAGTTTTCTTTTCTCTAAGACTTTGAAATAACTCCTGTCGCTCTATATCCTCCCTCCTATTCCTTACCTCTTTCCAAAAACGTCTAGCTAATCCCTCCATCTTCTCCCATATATTTCCCATTCCAGTTTCCTGCAGAGTTCTCTTTTATCCCTGAACTCAATTCATCTCATTATGGGCTCTTTCCTCCATTATTAACATATTACGGCATGAAAGGAGAAGTTGAAGTTTGAGTTTATTGACTTAGGTACATATATCTATTTGTATACAGTTTACTTTATAAAAATATTTAGGCTTTGTGTTAGCATTCATTTCCTCCCCTTCTGTTTTCAGGGAAGACATGTATGCACAGGACAGCATAGATCTCCTTCAGAATTCTGGTATACAGTTTAAGAAACATGAGGAGGAAGGCATAGACCCTTTGGACTTTGCAGAGCTTTTGATGACTTCAGGAATAGTACTCATGGACAACATTAAATGGCTGTCATTCCACAGGTAACTAAATAGCATAATGTTAAATTATAGTGCAAGATGGTTGCTTGGTTAACAGTTTTGACTGTATGAGACTAGAAATTTAATTTCTTTTCCAGCTAGCTGACTAATTTTTTTTTAGCTCTTAAGTTTTTAGTAGTAGAAATGTTTGATGTCTAAGGGATGGTGCAAAATAGGTGTTAGAATGTGTAAACAAACAGAACTGGTGCCTCTGGGGTACTGTTGATCCACATATTCATGTTGCTGCTCCACTACATCCACAAAAAGCCACTGTTGGGTGTGCAGTCAATGCACAATGCATTATTGGGCACATTTTCATTGAGAGAACTGTCATAGCTGCCAAACATACTGGAACAGGACTTGTACTAGCTGCATGGCACTGCCAGATAGCCCAAAACTATTGGTCATGCCCATACCCCAAAACTATTGGTCATGCCCATACCTCAAAAGTCTTTGCTTTCCTTCAGACAGTGTTCAGAGATCATATTGTTGCCCTGGACACCATACTGGACATGATGTAGAATGGTCGCCTAATAGTGTTTGCATGCACATAGCTCTATACATTCATTGCGGCAGAAGGAAGACACTGACCTTTGTATTAAATTTCAGTTTGTCTGCTATAGCATACATGTCAGAATATAACTATAACCCTTATGCCTAAGTAAACCAAACTTTGTAACTCCTATTTTGCGCTGCTTTGTATGAAAACTATAAGTTGGTACAGACTTGCAAAGGTCTTAGTGGACGACAAAACAGCAATTGATAGAGTTTTTAAGTTTTTAGCTGATTGTAATATCAATTTCAGGATTTAAAATTTTAGATATTGGTTTATGCTTTTTGATTCAAATTTATAACTGGCTATTGCCATGAATTTTTGAAGGGCACTGATGACCTAGAAGTTGAGCGCCCTTAAACCCACGAAACAAACATATAAGTTGGTACTGAAAATCTAAGGTTTTAGTTTCATGTGGACCAATTTTCTAAGGATGGGAATAAAAACTGGTGGTGGTGGTGATGGTGGCAGTGGCAGCAGCAGCAGTGGCTTGTCCTGCAAAGTGAAAGAAGTCTTTCTGCATTTACTATTTCAATCAAAAGCTGCACTCCACTATCCAGGCAGTCATTAATATTTTCCTTTTAACAGTATTAGATATTGTCACAAGCAACTTAAGTAAAATGAAACATTGCAGCTTTACTAAGCAGTTGAATCATAAAAATAAGCAGGTCCAACTGCCCTTATATACGTTACGTAGCTACTTTTCTAGGTACTATGCCTGCGGTTAGACAGATTTTCAGAGGAAAAAATGGTAGATTGAATTTTGCTTGTCTCATCTATTGATTCAGCAAATATTACTATAATAATTTTTTGATCTTTTCTGGTCATACAACATTACATGCAAACAAGGGTGAATATTATTATCGGTGCCAAACAAGAAAGGTATTGACAGTTGAGAGGCGACATTGCCACTTATCGTGCCATGTGGAGAGCGTGTTAGCATTATGTGTAAGAAGACGGTTGGATTGCGTTTGGAATGTAGAGCAAGTATAATTTATATTCACATTCGAAAAAAATAGTAAAATAGTTCATTTACACAGAAAGTTAACTATACAAAGTTGCAAGGTGAGATAAGTGCTTAATTGGATGTTGTGTTGAGCCACCTTCCATTAAATTTCAGCCATAGGATGAGGCAATACAATTATTTGCAAACCTAACCTCCACTTTGAACCAATTATTAAGTTCGAAAAGATGTTATGCAATGCATAGAAATGTAATTCACAACACACAAATGCCATCTATACATGGATAGGAATAAAAACAAAACTGTAACACAATTTAATGCAGAATTGTAAAACAAAAAACTTTTTACTTAAGTTTAAAAAGTTTGTGAAACATGAATAAGTAACAGTAAAATATTATTTATTTATGCCAACAAACTTACCGTGTGTGGGTAATGTTTGAGAGGTAGAACTGGAACTTAAAAATTCGATGCCACAGCTGGGGTTTGAATCACAGACCTTCTGCTTACCAGCTGGGTGCTCTAACCATTAAGGTACTGTGACAACCTGCCAGAATGACAGTGAGTGGCATTGAATTTTTAAGTTCCAGTTCTACCTCTCAAACAGTAAAATAATTTAAATAGAAGGAATAAGAGGAAGTTATAAAAAAGAATAGCTTACTGATGTTACATATCAAGTAAGTTTAAATTATGCATTGATGGACCAAATGCTATTGTAAAATGCTCTATGTGGACCACACTGTTTCAGGTACTATGTTGCTGTTACAGCTTAAAGTAATGGTTTTTACATGAAAGCAAAACGCAGAGTATTATTTAACTTAAATGTTGAACATGTGGTGCGGTTTTTGCAATTAATATTATCGTTGTGTCTTTTAAGCTAATGAGATCTTTTTGATCTCAGGGCTTGGTAACGGATGGAATGAACATACACTCGGGTTTAACTTTAGTCAAACATTTTATTTGCACCTTCTTGTTCACAATTTTTAAATCGTATCACAGTAGAAAGTCTTATCTTAGCGGATCAACTTCCCTAGCATCGGCGAAATTTAATTAAAGGTCTCTAAACACTTAGTAAATTCACTTTTACTATTTCATGACGCGTACACATAAGAATGTCTTCTCACCTCGGAGATACACACGCTAGTGAACTGTTTTTTTTTTTGGCGTCGTTTTGACGCGTCACCGCCTTTTTCATATTCATCCGCGCTATTCATCAAATAGTTCTTTCTCGTTAGGGAAGTGATCCCATTCATCGTCCCCTACTTTTATTATGGAACACAAACAATTCTAATATTTATACACATATATTAAAATCAAATATGGAAAGATTTATGACGTCTTTGTGCAAACTTAGTTGTTCGTAACAATGAACCCTATCAACATGTTTTCGTCATTTAATTATCTCATACCAACATCAAAAAACGAATTACACTTTTAACAAACATTCACATGAATGATTTTCTTTTGGGGCCTTCTAATATTCTGTCTCACATGTATACAGTGTAAACAAAGGAAACTCTTAGGTGTAATTATAGATAAAAAAACTAACCTGAACTCACCCTATTTAGACCAAACATGTAAAAAAATTGCCATCAGTGGTATTTTTTTGGCAAATATAAAAGGTTGTTTCAGAAAATTTTGTATCAATAGCTTATGACTCATTTTTCAAACTGTTTTTAGGTATGGACTAGTACTATAGGGTAGCAATTCAAGAATAGTAAACATTTTAGAAGTTAAAAAAAAACAGTATTGGAATACTGACAAATCCAAACATTGTAATCCATTATTCTTTAAATTGGGAATTCAGCAGTGGTAAATTTATATATTTATGAATTTTGAATCACATCAAAAATAACCTATACAACTATGATACAAGAAAAAATTATTATTAAGAAATATGATACATTAACAGGAAACAAAGAATATTAATATAATTGATACGCCATACCGTAGATTACAAAAGACATTTAACAATTTTATTATAAATTAATTGCTACATATCTTTTCAATGCACTTCCACAAGAAATAAGGAGTTTGAATGTTTTAAAATTAAAGAATAGGCTGTATAAGTGGCTGATAAGAAATCCATCCTATTGTTTGCAAGAATGTTATGAACAACACATTGTATTCTTCATAGTAATGGTGTGGTTTTTTAATATGATGGTGATGTTGCTGAGCTTTTGACTCTTTTATTATCTCAAGTCATGGTACAGGGTGAAATAACATGGACACAGGATAAAACTTTTTCACCGGGAATTGCACAGTGTTATTTCGGTTAACATTCTATGCATGCAGACCGACTTCCTCAACTGTTTCTTCAAACTGCTTGTCATTTTAAATTATACTTTTAGTGTCTAAACTAACACATCTCAAAAACATGTCTTCTCTTCTTTTGGACAATGGGATGCCAAGATGCTGAATCTAGCACATTCCTTAACAACGCGCCTGTATTCATACGTGTATGCGTATACTTTTTACGATGTCCCCTATGATGTCATCTTACATGTTAAACAGTTCCCTAAATGTTGAGGAAGTGATCTCTATCTATCCTCCCCACACTTTTAATATTAAATCTCAAATAATTCATATAATTATGCATATTAACCCTTCCTGGGCATAATTATTTTCCTGGTTTTCTCAGGTATTTTAAAACATGAATATTATTCAAAATAAGACACATATCATACTATTTTGTGTACTAAATTGTTGAAAACGTATAACCAAGCACATAAATGTTCATTAAGTCATAACATTGCTTTTTATTAGAGGTATTTTCTTTTGAGGCTACACTTATTTAAATGAAAAGTGGCATATGTACCAAGACAACTGAAACTTTGCCATATCTACAGGGCAGAGTGCATCATCAGTTCCTAGACATCTTATTGGGTGACACTGAAGTCCTTTTGTGTATGGAATGCTCCAAAGCAGTTATCGGGATGTAAATAGGATTTCAGATCACATGTTTCACAAAAATATATTGTTTCTTTCCTAACACCTGCTGCTACATAGGTCAGTGTTGCGTGCACTTGCAGGACTTTCGTTTTCATCACTTTCCCAGGCACTAAAGTCACTTTCATCTGTTTCATTGAGCACAGATTCTATACAAGCCCCTATTTCATCCTCCCCATACAGTCTCTTATGCACCATGCTCCAAATCAAACCAAAACGAGCAAAATAATGAAACACAACCCAGAAAATTTACCCGCTCAGGACGTATTATTCTGTAGCGATTAACAATACACAAACCTAAGCACAGACGCACGTTTAAATTCATCTAATGACATCTGTTGACCATTTATGTGAAGTAAAGGCCAGCTACGATAGCTTACGAGAACGTATAAAAAGAATTTGTGTGAAACTGACGCGTAACCATGCGTCGCGAATATATGCGCATTTCGCCCGGGAAGGGTTAAATTTGAACATATTACTAAACATTAATGATGTTATTAAATAATATTCTTAAACAATGAAACAATGGTGTGACACTCTCAGTACTTGACAAATTCTTACCAACATGATAAATAAACTATATTTACAATAAATATTTACATAAATACTTCCCTTTCGGGGTCTGACCACATATTCTGTCTCAGTAAGCAGAGAAGTATAAGATTAGTACCTAATTAGTTATTTTATGTGTGTATGCATGTATATGAGGACCTTAGAATAGCAAGGGCGTATGCGCCAAAAGCTAGTTTTGAGATAAATGCGATTAAAGTTTTACTATGCAGTACATATTAAAATCATGTATAGAGAGATTGCTCAGATGTGAATCTTATGCATTAATACTATTAATTAGGAATGTAAAATGTTATTTGACAGATATTTAAGATTTCAGAAGGTTAATTTCATCAACAATATAATTTAGATAACGTATGCTTTCATGCGCGTTATAACCAAAACGTTTATGTCTAAAGTTAGCATTCTGCAAGCAATACTTTTAACTAATATTGGTAAATATTTCTTCCAATACTAATAAACAATACTTCTAAAGTGAATATAAAGAATTAAGTTAACAAAAACTATGGTTAGATCACCGAAGATGTTTAACCGCTGTGCTGTACCGTGAGGAACCAGAGTATATTAGTAATGTGAAATATCATCTGCCACTGCCTCTTCTTCTACCTCTGGTGCGTGCCTTTACTACATGTTTGGTTTTTAAACTTACGTGTTCTTCATCTGTATTTCTCTTCTTCTTAGCCATATGTATCTTCCGTTGGTTTTTCTGCATGCAGCGTTTTCTGGGACGACTTATTTGACGAGTCTGTGTCACTCATAGTGCTTAATAAAAGTAAATCACTACTCTAAATGCACTAAAGGTTTGTTCAATGGTATTGTTAGTAAACAACACAACTACTCTTGAAACATAATGCTAAACAGAAGTTAAACCGGGAGCTGCAAGCCACTAAACACAGGTTTCTTTAAAAGCAACAGACTGAACTAAAGAAATGTCCCGTACATCTAGGCAGAAACTATTTACAAAACCACAAAAAATGTTTGAAAGGTTGAGGAATAACCATTTATGAGGGGTAAAGGCCTGAAAATAAACGGTACCCTCTCTTAAGTGATTTATTGCTACATTCTCTTCAAGAGCAACTGTCATAGCATAGCAATCGGCTCCGTCTGGCAGGTTGGCTTATGCGCCTTTGCTATTCTCGAGATTCGGCTGAAGCGCGTTAGGTCTAACACCATGGTGTATTCAAATGGAGAATTCATTCATATCCAGGGCATATCAACCATTCACACTTAACGGACATTAAAGAGTAGGCTTCATACTATATGTTGCAAGAAAAACAAAAAATTCGTATTTTGGCGCATACACCCTTGCTATTCTAAGCACTTCATATGTGTGAATACACTTATGTATATAAATGCGTATAGTATTTATTTAATTTTTTGGATTGACGAAGTCAATTGTAATTGCTTGTCATTACCAAACCACAAACATTACATTGCGTTACTAGGTGTACAGGGACTTGAGTTTGAAACTTCAGGACTAGGAGCTTTACTATCCCCAGGTGGAGAAAGTAGCACGAAATATTGGATCCACAATAGAACTGTATCAGATATGATAACCTAATTCAATTTATAATTTTATACTACTTATTTCAATTATAATTGAAAATGTTAAATGACACTAGGTAAGAGAAACCCAGTAATGAAGAATCCACAGACCAGAAAAGGAAATCCAGTGAATCAGACAAGGGTCATTGCAACTCTTGAGTTTGCTCGGCTGGTATAAAATGTACTATTTTCTTATCTGATATTAGTTTGCTAGAACTATTTTTTTTGTTACTCTTCAATCTTATTTAAAGTCTACTGTGCAGGTGTGAGCATATGTTTTGTGCTTGACTGACGTGTTACTTGAACATGATTTGCTTTGTAGCTTATTCTCCAGCACACTAGATGGTACATGGCTTTACTGCTGCTTGAAAATCATTAATGTGACTTTGTATGTGCTTTCTGTAGTTATGGTTTTGCATACCTTTTGAAGCTGCTGACGAACCAGAATCTTCCCCAGGAAGAAAGCGATTTCTTTGAACTCCTCAGGATATACTTTCCAACAGCTTGTGATGTTAAGGTGAGCATATTTTTAGGAGATCTCCAAAATTTTGCAGTCAGCATAATAAATGTACATGTTTGCTCACAGTTTCTATGAATGGCCATGCTCACATAGAATACTCCACATTGAGATAATTTCAACTTTGAATTACACTTGTAAGTTATTGTTAATTGAATGACTTATCAAAACATTATATTGGAAGGTGGTGGTATTTTTAAAATATTTTAACTGTCCTAGTATAGCAATGGGCTGTTATAAACATTTAAAATTTTCTTAGCATGTCATTTCCTGTATAAAATTAACTTGAAAGGTATAACTTGCAAAAAATAACTATCACCATATGAATACCACACAACTACTTGCACTAAATATATATTGCTAAAACCTTGAACTGCACAGTGTTTCTTTATAAATTACATGCAATTTAATGCTTAGGATTTGTCTCTTATGCTTTATATCGGGAGAACAAAAAAGTTCCGAATGGGCTGTACAGTGTTTTGTCTGTGCATTTTTGGCACTTGCCATCTGCTGCTATCATAGAAAGGTGGTGAAACCATACAACATTTTTAAAACTGCTTTTAAAGGCTTTACTTAGCAACTTTATGAAAGGAGACACTGAAACTGACCACTGTTGTCAATAAATTTTTGGCACTTCTGTAGAGAACTATCCATAATTCGCTGCCAGACAGATTAATATCTTGCTTCGCTTGGCCAAAGTTTCCAGCGTTTACCAGATTCCTTGTTCCTGCGGTGCCGCGTGCATAGGTACCATTCCATGCAGCGTCAACTCCGACCCTCACAACACTAGAGATGCTTCCGTTTGGGACACAGACAAATCAGCTAAAGCCTAACATGCAATACAGGTTGACGGAGAACACATAATTGAGTATAAGGAGACTACTGTTCTTTCGTCTATGTCGTACTACCTTGCCAGACTACAACACGAAGCCAAAGAAATTTACAAACACCCCAATAATTTTAGCTTCTCCTAAAGTGCTGCTAAAAATGTATGGACGATGGTGGCCAGTTTCAGCAACTCCTTTTATAACATTAACGCAGACAGGCAAAACAGCATGCAGCCCTCAGAACATTTTTGCTCTCCCCCAATATTGTCATTGTCTTAGTAATATTGCAAGATATTTCACAGCTGACATGTTTCAAGTTGACTCCAACTTATTTTCAAATGAAATTTCACTGAGATTTTGAAAGATATAAATAAAAATCACCCTAAAAGTAATCATAATAATCAGATTATTAAATCATTGAATGAAAAGGACGTAACTTATACTAAAGCTGATAAGGCAATAAAATCGTAATTTTAGATTTAGATATTACTAGAGTAGAACTTCTACTTCAAAGTTAAGATTACTTAAGAATACACAATTATCCATTAAAATCATGCATTTCAACTTTAAATAACATTGTTAATGAAGTGAAAATGATAGCTAGCAAAGAAAAAAGTATTTTAAAAGTTAATAATCCAGTTTTATCCAGATTGTATGCACTTAGCAAAATTCACAAACCAGGAAATAAAATGAGACCAACTATAAATTGTATAAATTTATCTACGTATAATTTAGCGAAATGGTTAAACCTTTGATCAGTTTGAAAGTTTAAGTATTAAAAATTCTTTTGAATCAGTAGAAAAGATTAGCAATATAACATTGTCTGATAATGATAAACTCGTTCCTTTTGATGTAACCACTTTATTTCCTAGTATTCATAGAAAAAAGCTTTTGATTTTTTAAAAAATGGTTGGATTTTTTAGTTACACAAAGAATTAATAGATGATTTTTTAAAGCTTGCAAATCTTTGTTTGGATCAAAATTTCTTTAGTCTTAATGGTAATTTTTTTCAACAAACTTCTGGCATGGCAATGGGTAGTCCACTTTCACCATTTCTTGCTAATCTTTTCATGAGCTTTTTTGAAATTCAAATTACAAAATTATTCCCTCAATTTTTAAAATATGGTATAGATATGTGGGTGACATTTTTACTGTTGTCCCTGAAAAACAGATAAATGGTGCTTTAAAACTTTTAAATTCGTATGATAAAGCCATACAATTCACTTTGGAAACAGAAAATAATGGATGCCTTCTGTTCCTAGACTTAAAAATTAAAAAACATAACAACAAATTGAATTTTGGTACTTATAGAAAATCTACTCACACTGATGATTACAGAAAAAATAGAAGTGTTAATCCTTTTGCACATAAATGTGATGTTTTCAATAGTTTAATTTATAAGTTAATAAATATACCCCTTAATAAGGAAGAATTTGACACAAGGTGCATGCTGGGAAGGATTTCCATACCTTCCTAATTTCCTGTCCCTCCATTTCGTTACATTAATCATTTCATTTCACCTCTCATCCCATTAGGCTGGAAGCATTGACAAGTGTCATGGCAGCAGCATGGCAGGGGGAACAAAGTGCTATGGAAATCTCATACCCCAGATTGGAAGGCGAGCCACTGGTTTATGGACTCCCCAGGGGACGGTAGCTAAGTCAGCATCCGCCGTGGTGCTCCTAACTAGGAAAATGTAGGGATCTTGCCCTGTGCTCTGTTGTGACATTCTGGCTCCCCTTAGGATTCATTTTCCTCATCCATCCTCCCGGGGATGGTGCCCCATCAGAGGTATAGGCACAAAAGATCATCTTTCAGTTAAGGTGATAAGTCCCCCTTCACACATTATCATAGTCATAGTCATAGCTCTTAAAAATTTGATTATTGCTGTATCTCCCTATTCCCAATGTACCTATAAGAAAACATATAATAAACAAATTTGTGCAAATGTTTATCTCAACGTAAAGTAGATGAAAGAATAAGCTTTTTTAAGAATAGTTTGCTGAAGAATAGGTAGCGAAAATCATATAACAGTTCACAGCAAAATCGCCATCCTAACTTCCGTGATTTTCCCTAGCCAAAGTGCTGTTTTAATAGTCTCCTTCATGCTCTATTGGCTATTCAACACACACCTTTAAACTACTATGGCGCAGAATGAAGTGAAGTGACAGTTGAAAAACTGGACTAAGTCAATATATCAATTATCATTATTGCTTTATCATTTCCTTTGAATTTCTTTTTCAATTTATCTCACTGTAATTTTATTTTTAATGACAGTTTTGCCTTGTTTATATGCAAGGGCATTTTCTTACCATAAAGAGAAGGTGCTCTTTTGCTGTTAGAGAAGTGAAAGCAATATCTTTCTGTGGAACAAATCCTGATATTTTGGTCAGCAGCGACCTCTGTACTGGACGATTTGCAAGAAGAACCTTCCCTTTTATGTTACCTGTAAATCAAACACACATGTAACAATAAGATACCTAATTTGTTAAATTGAGATTCATAACATTAAACAATTGCCTCCAGGGTCATGATTCGTGGAACTTGTGATTCTAAAAAGGTAACGAATGTTAATTTTAAAAATACAGTAAAAGCCCAAAATAGCACGCTCCGAAATACTGCAGATTCGGATTTAACTCGCGGCAAAGTATGTCCCCCGAAAATATATTGTACTTTTTATTTATTGTATTTTTGAAAGTTGAGTTTAATAAAATTTGCTTCAAATAGCAGTACTGGAATATATTTTTCGCTACCCCTAGTGTGGACCTTGGCCACTGCATTGCTAAGAATTTCCCGAAGTACTGAGACATGCACATGAAAGAAGATGTTCTGCATGTTAGTGAAGTGATAAGTAACAATCAAGATGATTCTGTGTGTGGAGGAGCAAAATGTATTAAACAGTATTCATCTCCATCTTGCTACAATCAAACAATACATGGCGAAAAAAAGCGAATTATGCCGCCAAAGAAAACGTACTGATTTCTTTAAGATAATTCAAAATTAGGTTAGTGTAAAATGGGTACAGTGTAACTGTAATGTATAAATTAAGATCAGTTGCAGGATTGGAATACATCCCTAGTATAACTGGTTGTAATTGCATTTAAAAGTGGTGTACTTTATCATATATTACATACTTTACAATGTACTGCAATTTACTATCGCACGAATGTTTCCCACCACCTCTGCGGGACCAATTTTTGTCATTTCTAAGCTCACATTTCGATATAGCGCGGAATTGCTATAATGCAGGGCTAACCCATCACCCCAAAAATCACATTATTTCGGTATTTTACTGTATCTGTAATTAATCTAAAATTATTTATTGTTTTGCATAATGGACACATTTTATGGGAAACCTATCTGCAACATCAGCTCTTTGAGAGGCCTCTTGCATAAACATATGTTTTTGATATTTTCTTGGGCAATGGTACAATTCAACATCTTCATAATTAGAATAATACACCTTTCTAATTATTTCCATATATCAGGCCAATCAATGGTAAGTTGATTGGTCTAACGCCACAAAACCATATGTAAGCAAACATTTTCTAATTACCTTTTTCAATTAAATATATTCTTCAAACAATTGCATTGCTATCCTTTTACAATGACCTTTTGTAACTTTAAGTTCTCTTGGACTGTGGTTTAATTTTTTTGGATGATTTTTACCTCAAATATTTACTGAAGTAAAATTATTAAATGATCATTTCTTATATCTTTTTATGAGGAAGACAAAGATGGTACTTCATGTAATATCTAGTTTGAGTCACTTCTCTGTGCTATACAAAGCTAGAATTTAAGGCTTGATAACCATAGTGGACCATCTCTATGCACGGTCGAAATTGAGCTGTTGTTGTTGTTGTAGTGTTTAACGCCCGCTTTTACTACTACGACACCGCAGGTGGTGACACTGATGATACATGGAATGAAGATGGAGCACCGGTGGAATGAGATGGCAGGGGAAACCAGAGCACCCGGAGAAAACCTGCCCTGACACCGTTCGTCCACCACAAATACCACATGCGGGTCACTGGTGGTAGGCGAGTGCGCTATCCACTCGGCCACGGCGCCGCAAATTGAGCTGTTGCCATCTGTTGGTATGTTTTACGGTTATACATCATATATTTTCTAAGGGTGGATTACTATGTTGTTAACAACATGTTAATGCTACATTATGCTATAAATTATTCAATACATTCTAAAATTAACTAAACATAAGACTTATTACTTTCTCTACTATGTATAGTAAGTAGGGGAAGTATTGTATTGTATTCAACCCCAAATTTTTTATGTAAAGATTTCACAGAAAATACATATATTGAGCCACCCTGAATCCAAAAAAAGCATTTTTAAAAAAAGGTCTGTGTGCATGTATGAACAATATAGCTCAAAAGTGTAAAGTCAGTTAAAAACCAAAGTTGTTATTCAAGTTTAGTAACTTTCAAGGATGTGACACAAAGATTTTGAAGAAAATTCCTCATTCCAACTACCCTTCACATGGGAATTTCAAACATTTTGATTTTCTCAAAATGGCTCTAATTTTGATTAAAATGCCGTTTGAGATATTTGTATGGCAAATGAAATGTATATTTCGAATTTTCTGTCTATAGTACATGTAGTCCTGTTTACTCTTGATGACTTTTGCATAATTGGTAAACCATAAGAGATAGACAAATCTGTTGTTGTTGTTTTCTAGTGCCTTGCATCTGGCAATGAAGTCATTAGCATTCGTGCTTTCCAATACTTTTGAACTGTAGTTTCTTCTGATCTTAATGCTTCACAGGTCTTCAAGTGGTCTTCGTTCATTTCTGCTGGATCGTTACACAGGACACATATCGGTGAGGATGAGATACCTATTCTGTAGAGATGACTTGCCAAGCAGTCATGATTTGTCAATAGTCGGAAGGCTGCAACCGCTGTTTTCCTTGGTCTCTGGGGAATTATATCTGGGTTGGAAAGTAGTGTAATCCATTTTTTATCTTTGGCATTTGTTTCTATTTCTTGTAGGTATGAATGAGAAAATTTTTTAATGATCAAGCGTTTTATTGAGGAATATGAGAAATTGAATTTAGACTTTTGTTTTATTGTTGTGCCTTTCTTTGCAAGTGAGTCTGCAGCTTCATTCCCCATGACTCCACAGTGTGCTGGAATCCACTGGAAATGAACAGTCTTATTAACTTTTAGGAGTTGTGTTAACATTTTGTAGCATTCTCTAATTTTTGTTGACTTCTTTGTAGTATTTGAACATATTCCCTGAATTGCAGCTTTAGAATCTGAAAGAATTACTGCCTTGTTAAATTTATTTAAGGGAAGATTTAATAATTGTCGGAGAGCAATGTATATAGCCTCCATTTCTCCATCATAATTTGTTGTGTCTCTGCCAACAGAATGATAAAAGGAAAAATGTGAACACGTAACTCCAGCTCCAGTAAGGTTTTCCTTCGAGGATCCATCAGTATATATGTGCAGCCATTCTTCTGTGGGATACCTAGTATTGATTGTTTCCAGAGCTAGAAGTTTTTGTATTTCTTTTGGTGTGTCTGATTTACTTATTTCCTCTATTAATTCTAAACTGAAGGTAGGTTGTAATAATTCCAATGGATTTTCTCTTATAAGTAGATTTTCCCTGGTGTTAGGAATGTTCAATTTGGATTTAATCTGTGTTACCTTTCCTAGGAAACTACTATGAGTTTTAAGGATTGAAGGGGGGAAGTTCTCTTTTGTCCATTTAGAGTTTGGCAGTCGTAACATTTTCTCGTGTTGGAGCAATGCTTGTTCTTCTATTTTTGTTGTTATTGATGGGGTCCGTGTTAAGGCAAGAATGGCATCAATAGGTGTGGATTTAACTGCTCCAGTGATTAAGCGAAGAGCCTGATTTTGTATTTGTTCAAGTTTATTGATGTTAGCATTTGCTGCTGTTATTAAAGCTTCAGAACAGTACAAGAGGTTTGGTTTAATATACATTTTGTATGTTGTGTTAAGGACTCTCCTTGAGCAGCCCCATTTAGCACCAGCTAACCTTTTCAGGATTTGCAGTTTCTTTTCAACCTTTTCTGAGATGTTTGTTATATGTTTTTTCCAACTTAGCTTTCTGTCGAAAGTGATGCCTAAGTATTTGGCATCATCAACTGCTTTGAGTGGTTTACTATTATAATTTATGTTAATATTAACTGGTTTGTATTTTAGTGTAAATAATTCATAATTTGTTTTTTCCACATTGATAGTCATGAGGTTTTTGGAGCTCCATTCATGTACTTTGTTTAGGGCTGTTTCTATTCTGTCTTTAATTAATTCAGGTTTTTTTGGAGAGCCTGAAGTCCAAATGACTACATCGTCAGCAAATATAGCAATTTTGGTTTCTAAAGTTTTTATTATTGATGGAAGGTCATTTATATATATGTTAAAGAGTGTTGTGCTCAGAACAGCACCTTGTGGAAGTCCTCGGTGTGTTTGTTTATATTTGGAAATGTATGTATTATATTTTGTGGCACAAAATCTTTGTGAAATAAACTGAGTTATCCAGTTAAGCATGTTACTTTTCAGACCTATTGATTGCAACTTCTCAATTAATTTGTTTCTCCAGACTGAGTCATATGTTGATTTAAAATCAATGAACACTGCTAAGGTATCCTCCTTTCTATTGAAAGCTTCCTCGATGTCTTGGCTTAGAAGGAGTACATTTTCACTTGTACTATGATTCTGTCTGAAGCCGGTCTGTGAACTATTAAGTTGTAATATTCTAGGAACCAGTTAGGTCTAGATGCCACCATTCTTTCCATCACTTTTGCAATAACACTGGTCAAAGATATTGGTCTGAAACTATTAATATTGTTTGAAGGTTTGTTTTTCTTTAAAATTGGGATAATAATGGCTTTTTTCCAGTCGGAAGGTACAGTCATTCTCCAACACGTGTTATACAGTTTAAGTAGGATTTCCTTTCCTTTCCTGCCAAGGTGTTTAATAAACTCTGGGTGGATCTTGTCAGGTCCAGGAGATTTTTTGTTCTGTAATTGTTCTATTGCTAAATCCAGTTCTGTTTCGTTAAAATCCTAAATAAAAATATCATTTCGTATACCTTTTGGCTTATTAGTTTCTCTGATAGTTTTTTGGATATCCTTATCTTGTTTTTTATACGCTTGGGGTATTCTTTGTGACTGAGCATAAAACTTGTTAAGGGATTCTGCTATTTCCCTATCTGTAGTTAAGCTTTTGTTATTATGTTTTAATGGTTCAGTTGTATTTTTTGATAATTTTGTTTTATTAAGGAATTTGTATATTTTATTTCCATCTTTCCTATAGTCCATATGCTCTACAAAATTTGCGAAACTGGCCCTCTTTGCTGTAATTAATTCTTTCTTAAAAATGGCTGCTTTTCTTCTCCAGTTTTGTACATCTTCTGGACACTTGGTTCTTTCGGCTTTGACTCTTGCTATATTTCTTTCGTGTTTTAACATAGATAAGGATGGAGACCAAAAGTAGCTATATTTCTTTAACTTTCCTTTGTGGATATGTGTTTTGGCTGCTGTCAATAATATTTCACAAATTTTTTTATTCATTTCATCTGTTGACTTGAACTCTGATTCTAACAGTATATTACACCTCCCTTCTATCTCATTTTGGAAACTGGACCAATCTGCTATTTTAAAATCCCAAGAAGGTTTAATTTTTGGTTTGTTACTTTTATTTATTAGACCAGATAGACAAATCTTACTATACAAAAAATGTAGATCTTTAACGCATACTGAACCATTTCGGAGATATTCTTTGTTATTTGTGTGAGTTCTGTAATACTTACACTTTTCTCAAATGGAAGGTTGTTAAAGGTTGTTATTAATTTTTTTATGTCTTGGCCATGTAAAGAGAAGAGGATTTTAAAGACTTCATTTGGCGACCAGCTTTAAAAGATTTGACTATCGCTCAAAGCCTACTGTATTCCCATATTACCCTTGTACCTAAAAGAAAATTACCAATAAGATTATTTCTACAAATGCTTATCTTGACTAACATGAAGATAGAGGAATAAGAGTTTATAAGAATAGTTAGTACAAGAGTAGAGAAGGTCATGTGCAACACAATAGATTTTTTTTTTGTTTTTTAAAAATGGCAGATGGCCCACTATAGTTCTCAACCCTTCAACTTGTATTGTCTACAGCCTTCTGCTATTGAGTTTTAGAATATTTTCTATATATCCCCTTATCAGTGCTTGAGTTGATACCGAAAATTAGTTGTGCCTGTTGTAGTAGCCAGTAAATTATTTATGAAGATGTTGCTATGTGCCCTCTTTGCATGTAGACATTGTTAAGAACTTGGATTGTCAGATGAAAGGCAAATTTATATATGAACAATATGCAATAACATGAACAAATACATAGTTGATCATATACATCATATGCCCCCCTGGCATATCCTACGTTATTGCTATATGCGTGTTACCTCATCATCACGCAAAATGGACAAACCGATTTCTATGAAAATTGGTATAGGTATGTACTACCTTTAAAAATTGTTTCTTTGAGTTAAATATTTAACTAGCCATGTTTTAGCATGAATTTAATTACTAAGAAGTGGTAGTGTACTGGAACTGGGCCCCCCCCTATCGAATATTTCTAGATCCGCGCTTGCATATATACCTTATGTCTGAGCAAATATTAGCTCCCTTCCCACAACAAGCGCATGCACAGTGGCAAGAGAAACAGTTTTGTATAAGCTAGCAGTCTATTGTAATGTTGTCACGATATTTTCAAAGCAGAAACAACAGAATTGGATAAAGATTGAGTGTGCTAGAGGTCGTACAGCACGACAATGTGATCAAGAGGCTTGCAGAGAACCTGCTTTGCCTTACAGAACAGTGGCATGGTGGGTAAACTTCTTCAACAAAGGGTGTCAAAATGTGGCAGACAATGTGGCCAGGTTGTCCTAGTGTGAGTGAAGATGTGCATGCTTTTGCAGTGTTACTGGATACTGATCAACGAGCTGGCCCGAGATACCAGAATAGTGCATACAACTGTGCTTCACGTTCTGAAGGAGCACCTGGGCATGAGAAAAACTGCATCACGATGGGTTCCATATGATTTGACGGAAATGCAGAAATGGTTATAATATATTGCTAGGCTGTATACAGCGCAAGCTGTGGCTGATTTGTTCAGTCAATGGTGCTGGGAAATGCCTGTGACTTTGATTCCGAAGATGAAGGAACCACTTTGTGGCATTTGCTGAAGAATTGTTCCAGAGATTCATCGTGCATTAGACCACTCCATATAAACTATCAACAGAACCGGTACTGCTGAGAGTATCCTATAACTTCTACATCACTGGCAACAGATTGTACATAACACTGGTGATTAGTTTGAGTTACAGTAAAGCTTGGTAACGTGTTTCTCTTTTATATCAGTTATAAATAAATAATTGCCACTATTAATGTTCCAACCCTCGAATATACTCACTAACATTACATATACATATAAATAAGATATAGTTAGTTAATAAGCTGTAAATGTCACATGCTGTTTTAAGTATGTGGAGTAAAAGGACCTTTACATTTATTAAAATTATGAGTAATTACTTTCACTATGGTAGTTCCAAATTATTTAGTATCAATTAATATTTTATTGAATAAATTTCTTACATGACAGCTGGTAATGTTAGTAACATGAATAAAAAATTACAAATTATTTCTGCTTAAATTTTTACTTTCTCTGCTGTTTACCTATTCTAAGGCTCTACTTGTTAAGTAAATAATTTCACTGAATATGGAAATGTTATGGTAGACTGATATTTTAGTACATTAGAATATTGTTACTTATGAAGTACTTTAAAAGTGAGAATGTATTGAAATTTATGAGCTTATACACATACAAATAAAAATTTATTGTACGACATGAATCAGCAATCACACAACAAATATTCCACTTCTCATTCAGATCTTAATGATGACTAATCCATTAAAAATGTATGCACAGCTGTACTGTATTGTGATATTTGGAATATCTCTGTGTACAAATATCCAATAATTATGCTACCTGAGATGGAAAGTGCAAACAGAAAGTGCTATGGGTGTAAAGAAAATGGAACTTCTGTTATACACACCTTTTAATCTCTTGCTCACTGCAGCTAGAAGTGTAGTTTTACCACATCCACTAGAAATACAGATAATGGGATATTACTTATAAATCCTTTTTGGTAAAACACAGAGAAAAACAGTAAAACTTTCCATTTGGGAAAAATTATTCATACATAAACATAAACACAATGTATTAACCCTTTCACTGCGTTGGCTGTCGCATAGACGGCCAGGCATTTAAATCTCTGTGTCTTGGCTGGAACAGTAATGGAGGGAGCTACTCACTAGAATCAAGCCTGATCAGGTACTGAAGGGAATCTGTACACACTTTCAGTTGAAAGAACATGTTCTGCTATCAGTTGGGATTATAATGAAGCAGTTTGAAAGCGCTCTCTGCATTACAGTGACATCTGCAGCTTAAAATACAAAGGCTTGTGTATGTATTTTACCTCACAGAGAGCGGCAGGTAGGCATGGAATCGTGTGATTGTGGGGATTCATGGGTGTACAAAACATGGCTGGGCCTAGCAGGCAGGTGCATGTTATATGGGATGAAGAATTACTGGCCGAATTTGATGCTTTGCCATCTGATTATCAGATATTGATTACGGTAATCAGGAAAGTGAAGTGGAAGTGAATGTGTTGATAGTGATGCCGGGGAAATAAGTGACAGTGAGAAACGTGATGAAAATGATCTTCCACCACAAGACGTGCTACACCCAAAGAGAAGACAGGTTGCCAGTCCTATGTTTCAATGGCTGAAGGGCAACTTTGTTCCACAAAATCATGGTTTTGATAACCATAATTCAGGTATTTCGGTGAACTCGGCTCAAAATACCACAATTTTTTATTTTTTTAAATTATTTTTTTCTCTCCGAATTTTGCAGCTCATTGCTTAAGAAACTAACAGGTATCATCACCTTCTTTGTGAGAAATAGTTCTAAAAATACTGGGATGGGGCAGCTCAAAGAATGTTTCTACTATTTTTTCAACTTGTTCTTATTCTATAGATATAAGACAAATATTCACATTCAAAATAAATTTAGCACTGTGAACTTTGGATAACCCTGATTATAAATACTCTCATTTTCACAGTGATATTTCTCTTTTTAGTAGTATCAGCGCTAAGTTATTAGTGGTTGGCAAATATCCAGATTCAAAATAAATTTAGCAAAATGAACTTTGGATAACCCTATTATAATTACTTTCATTTTCACTGTGATACTTCTATGTTGTAGTGCTTAAAGTTATTAGTGATTGGTAATGTTACCTACTGCAATAATGGCCTATGTCTAAATTAATGGCCCCTGTGGACAACCCTAACTTCTGTGCATTGCATGTGGCCTAAATTAAGCTTTTGAAAATTAAGAAACTGAATATCTACATCAGTTTACGCCTCCTAGGTCAGTGTTTCATGATATTTATATTCTTTTTGCATGTTACTGTATGAATAGAAAGCATCTTAAAGTTTAAAAATCTGATGTGTTGCACTCACATGACTTTCGCTATTCTTGCACTAACCATTCTTACAAACTCTTATTCCTATATCTTCTTCGTGTTAGTTAAGATAAACATTTGTACAAATTATCTTATTGCTTATTTCCTTGTAGGTGCAAGGGGAATATGGGAATACAGTAGGCTTTGTATGATAGTCAAATGTTTTAAAGCTTTGAGATTCTGTTATAATTGCACACTTAACATATAAAAAAAATGAACGATGATCCATTTCACGAAAGTTCTAAGTTTTCGAAAACTCACACACATAACAAGGAATATCTCCGAAATGGTTCACTCTACAAGAAAATTTATTCAGACATAAATTGTGTACTCTAGCAAGATCTACATTTTCTGCATAGTATGATTTGGTCTATCTCTAACGGTTTACCAGTTATGTAAAAGTCGTCCAGAGTAAATACGACTACATGGGCTATAGCCAGAAAATTCAAGATATACATTTCATTTGACATAAAAATATCTCAAACATATGACATTTTAATCAAAATTGTTAGAGCCATTTTCAAGAAAGTCAAAATTTTTGAAAAATTTTCCATGTAAAGGGTAGTTTAGGGTGGGACTATTTTCTTCAACACCTTTGTGTCGCATCCTTGAAAGACATTAAACTTAAATACCAACTTTGGTTTTTAACCGACTTTTCGTTTTTGAATTATGCTGTCCACAGACTGACAGACTGACAGACTGACAGACAGACTGACAGACTGACACACAGACACACACGGACCTTTTTCTAGAAATGCTTTTTTTGGATTCAGGGGGTCTCAAAACATACATTTCTGGTGAAATCTGGACATCGAATTTTTGGGTAGAATACAATACTTCCCCTACTTACCAGTAGAGAAAGTAAAAATATCTCAGCAAGGAGGGGTCATCAAGTAGAAAATATCTCAGCAGTGAAAGGGTTAAACTTTGATGACCTATATGAAAAGGATCACATTGTATTATGAAAATCTGAAGCAATACAATTCTACAAAGATAGCAAATATAATGTTGCACAGACGATGCAATAAACATATTGTTAAACTAGTTTGCATTTAATTTCAAGAACTTGCAGCAAATACTAAGCTAGGTCAAACTTAGTCTCTACGATATTTGTTATGTTTGTAGGACCTCATTGTATAGTACATCCAGCCAAAACACCACCTACAAATCACAGGAGGAAGCACGGCTGTGAACCTAGGTTGTGAACAAGTCTCTGAAATATGTTTCAGTAAGTTCTGATGTAGAAAGTGAAGCTAGAGTAATAAAGACATCAATTTGTGCATATAAATGAAATACATGTTTCTCACTCCAGCTTGTCCTGGCCTACTTATCGAACAAACGTCAGGGAAGGCACCATGACCTTTCTTCTGCAGTAAGCAGTTCTAGATCAACATGAATGGGAGCACTGAATGCTTTCCACATGGCACTTCTGATGTTTGTTGTTCAATGCATTCATGATCCTATTATCTATCTTAGACAGTAGAATCTGGATAACTGCAGCTAATGTGGACCGAGAGGTTGTTAGGTTACCAAAATGTCAAGTTTCACAGAAAGAGGGGTCTGTTATTCACAATGCATAACATAATACTGCAAACTACATAAATGCATGTTCTAGCACAATATGGGAAACAGAAAAATATAAGAATCATCTATTCCTGTTATTCTAAATTAAATATCCTGGGCTTACAATTTCTCCCACATGCCTAACAAGTTCCGTCACTTCATGAAGAATCACAGCAGAATGTTTACTTTCAGATGTTTTCAGCATAGGCTTACTTGTTATGATCTGCCTAAGATCTTAACGAAATGATGAGTTTCAGCAAAAGCCTGCAACACATATGATCTAATACCAAATACTGCATATGAACAGTTTTACCATGTTTTCTGTTCTAAGTCTTCTGGGTGTTTATGTACTGTTACCTTTTATTTTTTAAAAATTACAGATATGTAAGCTATTTGCATAATGTCACAAAAAGCTGATTCCATGGAGAGCTTTACATAATATAATTTAATAAAACAGTGTTCCCATTCACATCAATGTCGAGGTCAATAGGAAGAGACATTTAGTTACTAATCTGCTTTTTCTGTGGTGAATAGGAACACTGAAGGCATTTTAAAATGAGATTTTACAAAGGTAAATTAAAGAAATATGATAAAAAGAAGGCTTATGCTTCAATTAAGTACCAACTTTCTCTAGTTTCACATTTACCACTCATTAAAGCTACATAAGTCTCTGTCATAATAGTTAGGATGTTTCACCATGCCTATGACAGGTTTTATCAGGGCTGGCACCGTAGTTCAGTTGGTAGAGCACCTGCCTGCTGTGTGAGAGGTCCAGGGTTCAATTCCCAACTGGGGAGTGGGAACGTTTCTCTAAACAAGATTATTTCCTATCCTATTATGTATGTATAACTTTTTTGTTTGTTTCAGTTTTATATATAAAACTGAAACAAACAGAAAAGTCTGCTGTGTTACATCATTTCTGGATAGAAAACCACAACATCGGCCGTAACATAAAATTGCTAAAATCACTTCACCAACAGAACCAAACATTTGGGATAAAATACACATCATCAAAAATAGTAATAAAGTAATCGATTTTGAAATCCCTACATTGAACGAAGCGTTAAAACTTTGTACACCTAATACCAGATGGCAACAGGACTGTAGCTACAGGGAGGTGGTGCAGGAGAAAGATAGCTTCAGTCACCCCATAGCTGAGGATGAGATCAAATGGTCTTGAAAATGTTTAAGTTTTTCCAACATTTTAAAGTGAAGGTGAGTGTAAAAGAGTGACTCAAAATATCAAACTCAAACAAGATTAATACTTCATTGTTAATAACGCTTCCATTTTTAATATTTATAGTTTTCATTATTGCTAGATTAACTAAAGTGGCATGTCAAAATAATCTTGAGTTAGACTGAGACCATCGTCTTTAATTTGCTTAATATTATGTTGGACAATGTTGCCGTAAACAGGCTTTGTGATGCGCAATGGTAAAACACCATGCCAACTTGAAATGAAGATATACACTACTAGACAAAGAGGTTGGTAACTACGAATCAGAGAGGAACACAGATAATGGAATGGAAGTGCTTACACTGAAACAATGGAATATAAGCGTGAACTAAATAGTGGAATAATGTAAACAAAGGAGACATAACACTAGCAGAAAGTGTTACAAAGAGAAGATTTCCTTTTTCCTCATTCCTTTTGACTGTTATCATTAATGGAAACCTGTATATTTAGAGTAATGTTGAAATCACCAGTAATTTGTGACAATTATTTCCAGTAAAATCTGATGTTTAAAACATTCCATTTGTCAATCACCTGCCACATGTAACTCTCATAAAACTCTGTATTTGTTTCATAAACATACATAATGAAATATATTCCCATTTAAGGTTATTTACCTACTGCACAAAGGGATGAGCTTATGACTTCATAGTTATTTCAGGTTGTGTGGTTTGTGCCTCTAAAATGCAACTTGGTATTTGTTTATAAGCGTATATTTATGAAACATTCTCATTTTAGGTTATCCATGTATTGCACAACTACATGAGCTTATGATTTCATAGTTATTTCAGGTTGTACCTAGGGTTTATGCCTCTAAAATGCAACATTGTATTTCTTTCTTAAACATATATTTCTGAAATATGTATATCCCCATTTAAGGTTATCTGCCTACTACACAACTGCATGAGCTTATGATTTCATAGTTCTTTCAGGTTATGTGTGTTTGATGAATTAATTTGTTTCATCCTAATATGAAATGGCACATATGCAAGTTGCCCAACTTTGCCATTTTGAACGAGAATAGAGTTTCCCACCTTATTGGTCATCTGTGTATACATATTGCCAGAAGATATCATCATTCTGATGTGGTACAACGTATGTGTTATTACTGCTGGCTACGTTCATTTCTCATGCATTGGCATCCTGCATTACGTGGTCCCTAAGCCCGTACACAGCAACATTACCTTGTACTGTCATATCTGTAACAATTACTTTCTATAAGTATAATTTATGAGCTAATATAGGTATATTCTATGCAAGGGACTGTACTATTTCTTACCTGGAACCCAAAACTGCTACCAGTGAACCACTTCTGATTCTTCCACTCACTTGTAATAAAAGTAAAACAAAACTTTTATGATTAATACATCTAAAACCACCATCAAAGTAAAAGTATATTAAAATAAAAGACAAATAAATAAGTTGAAGTATTGAATGATAAGAAAATTTAAAACACTCATTTAAATTCCTTGAGCTTGCTTTGCATTACTTTTCAAAATATTGTGCAACACAAATTCATGTTGAATGTAAAAATATGTAATCACCAGGCATAGGACTTTCTGAACTCTAAAGTAACAATAGAATGAAATAAGGCTGAGCCATTACTAAAATCTAGACAAGGGTGCTACAGATAACAAACCACCCCCATCCTTTTTATATTCTTTTGGCACTTATAGACAGCGCTCACACCGGCGTTTACCTGCTTGTCACCTACCCCTGCCTCTTTTATTTTACATTTTTTGTAGTGCAATGGTTTGACTATAGATAACTCAAGGCCAACTACTTAAGAATTCCTGTGCCTGGTAATCACTCTCAAAGATACAAATATAGTGAACTGAATAAATCTGTTGATATGTGTACCATTGTCTAAAATTATTACTTCCTCTTCCTTTTTTCTAGCAAAACATCTTCTAAAGAGTGAACCTGTAGAAACTGCTTCTACATGCTTTCTCTTAGCTGTTACAGTAAGGTTATGCCATGACAGGTTTATGGCAAACTCGTGAGCCCCAAGTAATGGTGAAGTTTCCTAAAAAAAATTACATAAAAAGAAAGCATTAACAGTGCTATATAACTGAGACAAATACTTTAAATAGAGTACACGTAACACACACAAGTGCAGAAGATGTCATATTGTCACACAGGGTCTGATAAATTTTCAGCATGGATTTAGGAAAGGACGATCAACAGCTACTGCAATTAGTGAACTTATACATTTAGTCATTGAAAACCTTCAAAAAAATGATGAAGTAGGGTCTTTATTCTTTGATCTTTGTAAAGCTTTCGATTGCGTTGATCATGTGATACTATTACAAAAACTGGAGGCATATGGAGTAAGAGGCTTGGCGAGAGATTTGATTAGATCATATTTGGTAGACAGAAGACAATCAGCACTATTGTACGATGAACGGGGCAAATCAGTAAGAAAAGTGCAATCAAAATTTAAACGTGTTATGCATGGTGTACCACAAGGATCAGTGTTGGGACCACTATTATTTATTTTATATGTAAATGACATACCAATCTCAAAAAATACAAATATAATAGCTTATGCAGATGATATAACTGCTGTATGTCAAGGGGCAAATGTTGATATATTAAAGGAGAACTTACTGCAATCCACTGACTCAGTTATTAACTACTTTAAACATAATCACCTCACATGCAACATGACAAAAACAACCTTAATTCATTTCTCACAGAGTAATATAAGCACCACAAATTTCTCCTTACCAGTAAATAATAACAGTATTCATGACGTAAACGAACATAAATTTCTAGGAATAATACTTGATAGAAAATTAACATGGGCTGGACATATAGATCATATTTGTGACAAAATTAGTAAATCTGTGTATCTCCTACGTCATTTTAAAAATATCTTAGATGAGAAGGGGCTCAAAATGATATATTATGGAGTTATATACCCATATTTTCTGTATGCGATAGAAATTTGGGGCTGTCCTGCTGCAACCCTATGGAAAGGTTATTTAGATTGCAAAAACGGGCAATCAGATTGATTTTCAATATGAACTCTCGTGAATCATGTAGGGGAATATTTAAGGATAAGCAGATATTAACATTGCATTCGCTGTATGTCTATAAAGTTGTAACCTATGCAGTTCAGAAACAAAACCTAAAAAATAGCAATATCCATAGTCACTACACCCGACACAATGATGATTATTTTCAGCAGAGATTTAGTAAAAATATTTCAAAAAAGGATCCTAATGTCATGGGCTTAATGCTTCATGCAAAACTACCTGCATATTTAAAATGTTCTAAAGGTAAACAATTTGAGAGTGCTCTGAAGAAGTATTTGATAACAAAGACATTGTACAGCATCAATGAACTATAATAATGTCCATATTGAAATTACAGACCCTCTGTGTAAATCACAAATGATAGGTAGCTATAGTAATATGTGTAACCATTAGGTTGTCCATCTCTGTAATACAAATTATAAATATAAATGTGTGACAATGTCAAAAACTGTATTGCAGTCTATTGACAATAAAGAATTTAATTTAATTACTGAAAGTTTGCACCCATTTACTGCTGGTTACTAGAGGTCACTAGAAGTATAATCTAATTTTAAATCTGTGTGCTATACATTTTGTTGCAGCACAGTGAAGAGGAATCATGTTCGTGATGAAGCATTGACACCCAGATAAGCTCTGGAGACCAATTAGCACTGTACATTCAGTCTGTTATCGTAAGTTAAATATAATGAAATTTAATTTAATGTTTTGTTATGTCCATGGTGAAAATCTGTAACATTTTTAAAAATGGATTTGAAGTTTACAACTTGTTAAAAATTCCATACACTGAAACAAAACAAGGACTCTCTGTTAATGCATTCCAGCACCATATTCTGATATACCTTTATCCTCCTGATCCTCTTTTCTTGTTTTAGTGCCTCTTCTGTGTTGCCTGGCTTCCTTTGTGGCATTCTGCATAGCAATTTCAGCTCTCTGAATTTTCTCTACCTCTATATTAATTATGAATCCTTGGAATATATTTGAGCCGTATTTCACTCCCAGAAGTTAAAAGCACATCGATTTTCCTCACTCCATTGTTGAAATAAAAGATGAGTTGTTAAGCCCATAAACTCAGTTTTTGGTAATTACTATTTATTTATTTATTTATTTATTTATTTATTTATTTATTTATTTATTTATTTATTTATTTATTTATTTATGCCAACAAACTTACTGTTGGTGTTTTTAAACACACAAGCCGTGTGTGGGCAAAGTTTAAGAGGTAGAACTGGAACATAAAAATTCAATGCCAAACTGGGATTTGAACCACAGACCTTCCGCTTGCCGGGCGGACGCTCTAACCACTGAGCTATTGTGACAAACTGCCAGAATGGCATTAAATTCTCAAGCCAGTTCGTATTTCTCCTGGTAAACCACAAAGGCAGTCTCACATCAGAGACAATTACCCCAATGGTGACTTACTATTGTAAGTACTTTATATCCCAGGATTAAATAACCTTCACATGGTAATTATTATTTATTTATGCCAACAAACTTACTGTTGGTGTTTTTAATAATATTTTAATAAATAATAATTACCATGTGAAGGTTATTTAATCATGGGATATAAAATACTTGCAATAGTAAGTCACCATTGGGGTAATTGTCTTTGATGTGAGACTGCCTTTGTGGTTTACCAGGGGAAATACGAACTGGCTTGAGAATTTAATGCCATTCTGGCAGTTTGTCACAATAGCTCAGTGGTTAGAGTGTCCACCCGGCAAGCCGAAGGTCTGTGGTTCAAATCCCAGTTGTGGCATTGAATTTTTAAGTTCCAGTTCTACCTCTTAAACTTTGCCCACACACGGCTTGTGTGTTTAAAAACACCAACAGTAAGTTTGTTGGCATAAATAAATAATAATTACCATGTGAAGATTATTTTATCCTGGGATATAAAGTACTTGCAATAGTAAGTCACCATTGGGGTAATTGTCTCTGATGTGAGACTGCCTTTGTGGTTTACCAGGAGAAATACGAACTGGCTTGAGAATTTAATGCCATTCTGGCAGTTTGTCATGATAGCTCAGTGGTTAGAGTGTCCGCCCGGCAAGCGGGATGTCTGTGGTTCAAATCCCAGCTGTGGCATTGAATTTTTAAGTTCCAGTTCTACCTCTTAAACTTTGCCCACACATGGCTTGTGTGTTTAAAAACACCAACAGTAAGTTTGTTGGCATAAATAAATAATAATTACCATGTGAAGGTTATTTAATCCTGGGATATAAAGTACTTGCAATAGTAAGTCACCATTGGGGTAATTGTCTCTGATGTGAGACTGCCTTTGTGGTTTACCAGGAGAAATACGAACTGGCTTGAGAATTTAATGCCATTCTGGCAGTTTGTCACAATAGCTCAGTGGTTAGAGCGTCCGCCCGGCAAGCGGAAGGTCTGTGGTTCAAATCCCAGCTGTGGCATTGAATTTTTAAGTTCCAGTTCTACCTCTTAAACTTTGCCCACACATGGCTTGTGTGTTTAAAAACACCAACAGTAAGTTTGTTGGCATAAATAAATAATAATTACCATGTGAAGGTTATTTAATCCTGGGATATAAAGTACTTGCAATAGTAAGTCACCATTGGGGTAATTGTCTCTGATATGAGACTGCCTTTGTGGTTTACCAGGAGAAATACGAACTGGCTTGAGGATTTAATGCCATTCTGGCAGTTTGTCACAATAGCTCAGTGGTTAGAGCGTCCGCCCGGCAAGCGGAAGGTCTGTGGTTCAAATCCCAGTTGTGGCATTGAAATTTTAAGTTCCAGTTCTACCTCTTAATCAGTTTTTGGTATTTGTTTCCATATCAGGGAGCTGAAGCTCTCATTTAATTTGGGGCTTTGCCATGGAGACACTTTTATAAGAGCTCTTCATTTGCAAGAGCTTGAAAATCTGGTTTTTTTGTAGACATGATGACTTCTGGTAATGAATGCTTGTGTATATAACATTTCTCTATAATAGCTGCTTTGTTAATTTACACCAGGTTTCAGGGCAACTTGAGTATAGGCCAAGTTGAGCTGTGCTGTCAGTTGACAGTTTATGATGGCATGGAAATTAAATATAAGCATGGTGCAGTCTTTAATAATAAAAAAAAGTATATCATAAAAACTATTCCTTGGATTTTTATGAAACGTGATATTTTAAAGACAAAGAAATAAAGAAAAAAATTACACTAAAATCCAAAATTACCACTTTTGAGACCTGTTCCTGACCATCTCCCCTTGAAATGGTTTTTGCATAGAAAAGACAGCCCTGGTGTAGAATGTGAATAAATTTGGCAATATGATCTATTGCTCAAACACAGATGTTACTGCATAACTAAAAATCTGATGCATTAAATTCACATGATTTTCTCCAACCACTATGGTCTACTTTTATATAGCTTCTACAGACAAGGGTCACTACAAAAATATTGAGATGTGAGAAAATGACAGTTGTTCTACTTGAATTGCATACAGGGTGGGATAGCCCAATCCTTTGTTAGTAAATTGGTATCAGGTAGTGACTCTCCTACTCCAGGAATTCCAGCAGTGCAAGGATGAACAATCTGCAGCACACAGGTATCCAGCAGCATGGAAGAGAGCATTTTCACTTTTTCAGGCATGCAATTTTTTATGAATGGGAACAGAAATAAGTCACATGGGGCCAGGTCAGGACCGTGTGGTGATAAATTCTAAGTGTCACCTCTGTAGACTCCAGGAACTGAACAGTAACGCTGGCCGTGTGAGCAGACACATTGTAATGGAAAAGGATCCCCCACAGTCCCATGCTTGGCCGCCATTCTTGAAGCTTGGTAAAAACTTCTAGCAAGCAAGCTCTGATGTATCAATTAGTGGTATAGGTCGCGCGTTAGTTCTTGATGATTGAAATTTTTAAATGAGAGGTTAGATGCTAGTTACTTACTCACCTTTACGTGAATACTGGCATACAGAAGCAGAAACGACAACCAGATGCTCTGTGTCTTGTTCTCATGTTCCTGCGCTCGAGAAGTACAGCAACTACAAAGGAAATTGTAACACTTCCAGTGATGTCAGCCATATGTACTACTCTATCAACCTCTGTGGCTGTTTACACTTAATTTGTTTGTATTTCTTCTATTCCCGACATTTCTCCCCTCATGTGCTTCGTCTGAATTGTCATTTTCATTACCTCTCGTTAAAACACTGACAATGACTTGAACCCATACTACACAAAACTTTGCAGTCAACTGTACTTTGTGTTTTCTTGGAAACATAACATAGGGAAGCAGAACAATTTGTTACGTAATATAAACTATTTGCTGACCTGTTTATTAGGCCTACGCTAGCTCACTGGATTTTCGCTGAAGGTCATTCGTCAAGAACTAACGCACAACCTATAACTGTGCTTTGCTCTCCAGAGAAATGGTTGTCACAAGACTATCCTTCAGGAAAAATGAGGCCACTATTTTCTTGTGGACACTTTGGTGACACTTCACTTTTGTCAATTGACTACCATCAAAAAGAATCACACTGTTGATTGCCACTTGGTCTCCAGATGAAACTAATAAATCCAGGCTTCATCATCTGTGCCGATGTCGGAAATCTGTCTGGAATCCCCTCCTTCAGATCTTGTCAGCAATTTCTCATACCATTCAACAACACAGGTGTGTTTTTGTTCTTCCGTCAAATTGTGAGGCACTCATTGAGGTGTGGCCCTTTTCACATGAATGAATTCAAGGAGGATTTTCAAAACTGCTGGCAAACCAATCTGTAATGCTGCCACAATTTCTTTAATGCTAAGCGATTATTTTCGTGAAGCATTTTTCTCAATACTGCAATGTTTTCCTCAGTCACTGCCAATGCCAGACACATGCTTCTCTCATCTTTCAAAAATGTTTGGCCCCTTTTAAATTCCTGAAAGCACCAGAAAACTGTAATATTGCAAGGAGCAATTTCCCCAAAAGCCCAAGGCAAACATTCAAGACTTTGGCATTGGTTTAAACCCTTTTAAGGTTGTAAAAAATCGTTGAGTATACATGCTTTCTTCCCAGACCATTGCAGGGGCCTGGTGTCTAGCAAAATTTGAAAACCAAATTCAAGGTGATTTCCAAGTTTTTTTCAAGGTGAAAACATTCCTTTTCCAGGAGACGTGCAAACTTGGACAAGAGCTAAACATGGTAAATGAAAGTAACCTAAGATACATGGTATATATACATAGACGTAAAAATTTAGAAAGGAACTCCAGAATATGTTCTCTTTAATGACGTCATTGTTTACTACACCCCCATGTATTTATGTAGCTAAATGATAAGGGGGTGCACTATAATGTAGGCTACTTCTGAATTTGAAGTCACACATTTCTGTTATGAGAAATCAGTAGTTCTGGTAAATACTGTAAATCTAAGGATTATGCTAACTATTAAAGAAGTTTTATCAGAACAAAACATAGGATGTAACCCTTAGATGAACAATATTCTTTCTATTGACTTTATTTTTTTAATCTATAAGGTGTGACCTACAAAACTTTTCCTTTCTCTCAGACTAGTACACAATACAAATAGCACTTCTGTTTCTCAATCTGCCATTTGATTCTAGTTAAAACTGGAGTGCTTGAAAAGAAGCAGATAGTGTTAACATAATTTTGAGTTGCACTCATACTCTTTGCTCTATTTAATGGATTTACCTAGAACGCATATTATTTCACTCAAAATTAACTTTGTGCTTCATTATATCATAGACCATACAAAAATAATGGATGTGATACTCCTTTGCTAAGAACATGTGGTTGGCTAGTATTAAAGTGTTACAAATCATATGTCGCAAAGCAGTTTTTTCTTAAAAAGAAATATTGACAACCAAGCACATATTTCTTTAATTTCAGTAACATTTGGCTTACATCTTCTTGTTGAGTATCTTGTTTTTGTAGAAAATACTAAAATATTATTTGAACTGATATTACATTACAATTATGTACGAGAGTGTCAACAACTCCACTCATGAGCAACGTGTATCTTAAGTGCACAAGTGTGACCTCAGAATCTAACATAGAAGTGTTTTAGGAAAACTTCAAGAATAGTTTTGAAAATCAAAGTGAATTCCGGGTTTTCCAGGATGCTAAACGCCATGCAGGGACTTACGTACCGCATGCCATGGGTAGTTTGTGCTTGTGCTGCTGGAATTCCTGGAGTGGGAGAGTCGCTACCTGATACCAGTTTACTCACAAATGATGGGCTATCCCATCTTGCATCCAATTTGAGTGGATCAACTTTCATTTTCTCAAATCTCAAAACTTTTGTAGTGACCCTCATATTCTTGCAACAACTTATTTTCCTATCTACTTCATGTTAACGGAGATAAGCACCTACACAAGCAGATTCATTGCACATTTCGTTTTCATTACAAAGGGGATACAGGATACATTGATAGCCAAATCCTCTTAAAGCAGGTTACTTATACATCGGCTTTGAAATTATATATCCTTTGCATGACACTTCATGAAACAATTGAATAGTGACAGCATTTCAAAAGATGAGAATGTATTGTAAAAGTCAAACCAACAAAAACAAATACTTTGGATTGTAAAAACAAAGTTTTGAAACAAATTCTCTGTTTTAGATATACCTACACGTAGTAAGATTTTGACTGTTGCTTATGGTTTACCAATTAAACAAAATTATGTCAAACTGATTCTGAACGAATAGGACTGACAGGCTATTCATAGCAAATTCAGGATATACTTTTTGAGAAAACATATATATAAATGACCTTCCATCAATAATAAAAACTTTAGAAACCAAAATTGCTTTATTTGCTGACGATGTAGTCATTTGGACTTTAGGCTCTTCAAAAAAACCTGAATTAATTAAAGACAGAATAGAAACAGCCCTAAACAAAGTACATGAATGGAGCTCCAAAAACCTCATGACTATCAATGTGGAAAAAACAAATTATGAATTATTTACACTAAAATACAAACCAGTTAATATTAGCATAAATTATAATGGTAAACCACTCAAAGCAGTTGATGATGCCAAATACTTAGGCATCACTTTCGACAGAAAGCTAAGTTGGAAAAAACATATAACAAACATCTCAGAAAAGTTTGAAAAGAAATTGCAAATCCTGAAAAGGTTAGCTGGTGCTAAATGGAGCTGCTCAAGGAGAGTCCTTAACACGACATACAAAATGTATATTAAACCAAACCTCTTGTACTGTTCTGAAGCTTTAATAACAGCAGCAAATGCTAACATCAATAAACTTGAACAAATACAAAATCAGGCTCTTCGCCTAATCACTGGAGCAGTTAAATCCACACCTATTGATGCCATGCTTGCCTTAACACGGACCCCATCAATAACAACAAAAATAGAAGAACAAGCATTGCTCCAACACGAGAAAATGTTACGACTGCCAAACTCTAAATGGAAAGAAGAGAACCTCCCCCCTTCAATCCTTAAAACTCATAGTAGTTTCCTAGAAAAGGTAACACAGGTTAAATCCAAATTGAACATTCCTAACACCAGAGAAAATCTACTTATAAGAGAAAATCCATTGGAATTATTGCAACCTACCTTCAACTTGGAATTAATAGAGGAAATAAGTAAATCAGACACACCAAAAGAAATACAAAAACTTCTAGCTCTGGAAACAATCAATACTAGGTATCCCACAGAAGAATGGCTGCACATATATACTGATGGATCCTCGAAGGAAAACCTTACTGGAGCTGGAGTTACATGTTCACATTTTTCCTTTTATCATTCTGTTGGCAGAGACACAACAAATTATGATGGAGAAATAGAGGCTATATACATTGCTCTCCGACAATTATTAAATCTTCCATTAAATAAATTTAACAAGGCAGTAATTCTTTCAGATTCTAAAGCTGCAATTCAGGGAATATGTTCAAATACTACAAAGAAGTCAACAAAAATTAGAGAATGCTACAAAATGTTAACACAACTCCAAAAAGTTAATAAGACTGTTCATCTCCAATGGATTCCAGCACACTGTGGAGTCATGGGGAACGAAGCTGCAGACTCACTTGCAAAGAAAGGCACAACAATAAAACAAAAGTCTAAATTCAATTTCTCATATTCCTCAATAAAACGCTTGATCATTAAAAATTTTTGTCATTCATATCTACAAGAAATAGAAACAAATGCCAAAGATAAAAAATGGATTACACTACTTTCCAATCCAGATATAATCCCCCAGAGACCAAGGAAAACAGCTGTTGCAGCCTTCCGACTATTGACAAATCATGACTGCTTAGCAAGTCATCTCTACAGAATTGGTATCTCAGCCTCACCAATATGTGTCCTGTGTAACGATCCAGCAGAAATGAATGAAGAACACTTGAAGACCTGTGAAGCATTAAGATCAGAAGAAACTACAGTTCAAAAGTATTGGAAAGCACGAATGCTAGTGGCTTCATTGCCAGATGCAAGGCACTAGAAAACAACAACTTTTTGAGAAAATTCAAAATGATGTTATGCTGTACAGAGATGCACACATGGACCTTTGTCTAATTTTTCTTATTTTTAACAGAGATGCAAGAGATTTCAATGAAACCTCAATGCTGAATTTTTGGGTGGAATGCAATACTTCCTATATCTACTTTAAGTAGGTGCAATAGAAAGTAAAAAGCAGTGGTGGCTGGTGAACAAAATAAGGTGTGTGCTACAGTACCGCACAATGATTACACATTTTATATAATTAGTCTTACCTAATGGCGAAATATAAAGTCCATACGGCGCTCCTTCCGGCTGCAGAACTTATCGATCACCCTGGTATACTAAACCCCTCCATGTTAGAAGCGATGCTTTTCTCCATGGACAGCATTGCCAGAGCAGTAAGACGATCCTGTGACATAGTGTTTCTTAAGAACGTTTTTACGCGTTTTAAGCATGAAAAGCATCTTTCTGGCTCAGAAGTGGTCATTGGCGTTGTGATCAAAATTTTTAGTAAAGTTGTAACTTCAGAAAATGAATCTTGCAGACTGTTAGAAATTATGTATTGCAATAGTTGCACAGCCCCGTCAATGTTTCTAAAGTCAGGTCTTGCATACAGAACGCTAAGTTGTGTCTTTAGCATTTTCTTGTTCAGTGTTGTATACGTAGTCACAGCAGTTTGAAGTTCATCCTCAGGAAACTGACTTAAAAAGCTGCCAAAGAATTTAGAGTTTAACAACTTTGCTGCATCGAGATGACTAAGCGACTGAAAACGACGTCTAGCTTCCTCGATAATGCGGTCACACACTTCTTTGGCTTCCATTTTTAGACATTCTACCTTCTGGCGTTTGCTCATTGATTCAGGTGGAATCACAAATATATCATCGGCTGCCTCTCGAATGTCACAGATGCACTGAATGAATGAAGACACAGCATTTTGTACTTTAACAGCCTCAGTTGATCTTGATTGCAGTTGATTATAAAGTACATCAACATGAGGCATTACTCGGTGAAAGAATTTCAACCATGAAAGAAATTTGCTGTCTTCTAAATAACGTCGAAGCCCATTTGCTTCCAGACAAGTCTTATCATGGGCAGAATTTTCCAACTCCGAAAAGCACTGCAGCAATTCTTCCTGATTTTCATAAATGACATTAACAGTTCTGGATCTAAAATTCCACCTAGTTGCAGAACCACCAGGAACTCTTCTAGCCATCGCAGAATCCAGAGCTGCCAAGCGCTGTGGGGATCTCGAGAAAAAGGCAGGAAAAGCAGAGAGATTAAGAAAAAATATTCTGGCAGACTTATTCTGCGAAGCTGCATGTTCCATCACTAAGTTCAGTTGATGCGCATAGCAGTGAATATACTGCGCATTTGGAAACTGAGATTGTACTTTGGCTTGTACTCCACCAACTGCACCACTCATTACTGAAGCTCCATCGTAAGTTTGGGCAATAAGTTTATGGCGTTTATCTCTGAATAGTTCATTAAGCACTTTTAATATGCTTTCAGAAATTGCTTCTGCGTTTTGTCCCTCTGATTGCAAAAAACCCCAAAATCTCTCATATGGAACACCCGTTTTCTCATATCTAAATACTAATACAAGCTGGTTCTGATGCGAAACATCTGTGGTTTCATCTGCCATAACAGCCACAAAATCAGCTTCTTGCATTTCCTCCAGAATCACCTCACGACAGACTTCTAACATACAATCTAAGAGTTCGTTTTGGATGATTTTAGAGGTCCCTTTGAATATATGGTTTGAGTCCATGTGTTCCTTCACAGCACTATCAATGTTACTTACTAAATCTATATGTCCTAAAAACACGCCAGGATTTTCAGAAGATTCAGTCTCATCATGTCCTCTCAAAGCAAGCTCAAATGCACCACAAAACTTTATACAGTCAATTATGCGGGACAACACATACCTGTTTTTCTCTACTTGTAGATTATGCTTCAGCTTCGCCTCTTGATAAGCACGGCTTAACTGAGTCACAATATTTGTACTACCTAAAGCACTTAAATCTAGTACATTGTTTAAATGTTTTACATTTTGTTTGTGTTTGTTAATAAGAACATTAATATGTCCTAGGTCTGTCACTCCCGTCGTACTCCACGAATCACTGTTCCCAAAAAGCAAACATGGAAAACAGAAAAGAGCATTTCTTTCCTGACATCCACATATCCATGCATGCTCATAAATTTTGAGGTTAAATCGCCTGGTGTAAGAATTATTTCTCCCTCCTTTTGCAGGTTGCGTGATGTTTAAATGTGGTGTTTGCCTTCCTAGCTGCTTCACTTGAACTTTTTCTTCTAGAGTCCTCCTAGAGAAAGGATAATTTATTAGGCTGTCCACAGAATTCATTTTAGCGTACACAACACAGATATTGCTCAGCACACGAAACTGACGTTCATAACCTGAGTTTATGGAGTATTTCGCGGTTATTTGTTGCTGCCAAAAATAAGTAGTGCCAACAGTAATTGCTCCACATGTCCAACTTCCGAGAGTTTTATTCTCTCTGTTGCGTGCAAGGTCTATCACCGGCAACAGATAGTTGTCTCAACACCACATAGATGGCAGAAGTTGTATAACAGCAAGCAAAGTCGTTAGATGACATTGTAATCCTGCTATCTAGCGACTTTGTACGGAAGCAGCATGAATTAATGTGCTCCACTTTATGAGAGCACAACGCTTGGTAAATTCAACCAATAGGAGAACAGATTTCAAAATCGTACACCTATGTTTCGCATGCGTGGATTGGTCTACATTCCCTGCAAAGGACTGAAGAATTTTGTAGCACCCAACGCATCACCTATCTTGTGTATGTGAGGCGTGCATCATCTTCGCACACAATGAGCAAAGAACACTAGCGCGCGGCATATAAAATACTGAAAGTGAAAGAAAATGTGCAATAATAATTGAGTATATGTTTAACACAAAGAAGAAACTATTTTCTGCAAAATAATCATTGTGCTGTAGCACTGTAGCACATATTGACGAGCCGCGCCTGGTAAAAAGTGCCTAATATAGTGCTTAATTTAATAATTTTGTGAACTAGTTTTGGTGTTTAAACACTGACTTTTTCATACATACTCTGAAGTCTAATTATCGCACACAGGACCTTACATTTACTCATTAAAACATTTAAACAGATTAGAATAGTTACTCAAGCTGCAGAAATTGTAATAGGCCTCATCAGTTCCTATTCTTGTCTATAAATCATTACACCCATTTATTTATGAGTACTATGGGGAGAGCAAACAGGTTTCAAACAGGCTGCACAGTGTTTTGCCTGTCCATGTTCTCGTAAAACTGAGATTAGCACAGCCATTTAGAAACAATAGGTTGACAAGATCGAGCCTAGTTTATTCTTTTGATTTAAATAAAAATAGCTTTAATTTATTACTTGGGGCTTCTAAAAATGATATTTACATAAAAATATTTTTATTACCACATTGGCCATGGAGCATGTATCATATATGATATATTGGGTCGCCATTGAGACAAAGTTTTGCTTTAAAATTAATCTTAGCACTTTTTTGTGTGGGAAATTGTAAAAAAAAAAAAGCATTTAAAAATGAAATATTGTTGAACACACATTTATTTCAATTAAAAATATATTACTACATTTACAATTATATAATACCCAACTGTCTCACATGTGTGAAAAAATGAAGTCCTTATGTATCATATATGATACATGGAGAAACTAGAGGTTAAGAACAAAAATGGAGGGTGTGTTGATCTCAAAGTAATGAAGTGTTTTGAGTGGAAGAAGAAAGAACGATGCTGGAACACTGAATTTTATACTTTTACTTATTATGTTGCTGGAACTGATTAGCAAAAGTAAAACAATGGAACATGATACCAAAAGACTGTTTCTTATGAAATGGTAAACAGGAAAGAGGTTTGAGGCAGACAAGGTTACCACACAATTTTAACCCTTTCAGTCCCGAATTATTTTGCTACTTATGCCGTTCTTCCTCTAATTCGAAACCGGTTTAGATTAGGCGGTCTGGGACACCTCCAGCCCAGTGACTTGAATAGCCATGATCGCTAAGGTGACATGTAGTGCACTGGCAGCCTGAGGTTGTGAGTTCGAGTCTCGGTAACTGCAGTCAAATGTGCCTGTGTTGAAGGACAGGGAGGGCCCACGTAAAATAATCTGTGTGATGGCACGCGTGGATGATGACAGGGTATCATTTGACTGCGGTTGCATGGATTTTGCTTCTTTTCTTTAAAAAAAAACCACTACAATGTAAACTGTAAAAAAAATTTGTGCAATTCAGAACATCTCAAATACATATGTTTAATTGGTGATGAACAGTATAACAAGAATATAGCAGAAAAAACTGTTAAAAGTATTACAAGTAAGCAAAAAATGCCTATGTCCATTGTAATGGACACCGGGACTGAAAAGCTTAGGATGAACACATCTAAAGCAGATACGAAGATGAAAGTGCAGAGGATAGAAACCTACAGGAAGGATCAGTGTAGAGCATAATATTATCAAAGTGTGTTATATAGCAGAATAAGAACTATTTCCAAAAATGATTCTCATTTAGTCTTTCTCCTCTATATTCTTTCTTTTTCTTGTGCTGAAACATTTTGTTATTTACTACTACAACTGTAATTACTAGGACTCTTTCTTGGATATTATTGTTGCATGAGTTCACAGATTTTATAGTGCTCTATCAGAAATAAAACAGCAGCAACACAAGATATTCTTGAAGTAAAATAAAATTTATATAGCAATCAACCCACAATAGAAATATGATGTGGCAGTTTGCAGCAATGAAAATAAAATTGCCAACATTCACCAACCTATACCCTGGGATTGATTGATTTTGTGGGTTTAACCTCTAGGTCATCATCGCCCTTAAAAAAATTCATGGCAATAGCCAGATATAAATTTGAATCAAAAATAAAATCACTAGTAACAAAGAAAATATACACATAAAAGTAAAAAACAGTGGCAATAGCCAGATATAAAACAAGGTAATAGATATGTCAGAAAGCATAAACAAATATCTAAAATTTTAAATCCTCAAATTGATATTACAATCTGCTAAAAAGTTAAAAACTCTATCAACCGCTGTTTTGTCGTCCGCTAAGACCTCTGCAAGTCTGGCAGGCAGCTGCAGAGAATCTCGAAGATGCGCTAGAGAGGAACAGTCCAGCAGCATGTGATGGATAGACAAAAGGTTGTCACACAGTGGACATAGAGGCGCAGGGTTCCTTTTAAATAGGTAACCATGCAAAAAATTGCAGTGCCCTATTCTTAATCGAGCCAAGCTAACCTCCTCCTGGCGAGATGTGCGACAGGAAGTTACCCAGTTTATCGGAAGTTCTTTCACTTCTCTAAGCTTATTACCACGGAGAGCTGACCACTCTTCGTGAAAGGACGACAGCACCGCACTTTAAGCCTAAAGTCTTCCGAAGTAACACTTGTGATGGTAATACTGGGTTCTGTAGTTGCCGTCTTTGCTGCCAAATCTGCCATTTCATTCCCCGGCAAACCTATGTGACCAGGAATCCATGCACACACTACGTCAACGCCCGAAGCGTGTAAAACATGGAGGACTTCCGGGATACATTGTACAATAGGGTGGGGTTTGTACAGCTGACAAAGGCTCTGAAGTGCACTAAGGGAATCGCTCAAAATCAGGCAGTCACCTAATTTACGACGGTGCACATATAAAACGGCTTGGTAAATTGCATACAGCTCTGCAGTAAGATTGGAAGTGCTATTTGTAACGTCAAGTGCCAGGTTAGTTCTCCCAGAGTATAACAGCAAATTTTTACAAACTTATGAAATTCCTTTACTCAAATTACAATGCAAATATCTACATTTAAGCAACATACTGCTCAAACATATGATTTAAAGCTCAAAAGGTAACACAATTTTAATTGAATTTGTTTCCTTTAGTTCACTGCAACAGAAATTTAATACATTCAGTACTGTAAATAAGTATAAGCTGAACACACATTGTGAACTGTAGATCAGTGAAGACATCAGAACTCCAGCCACCAAGGTAAGAGGCTGATAGGAATGTAAAAGAGTTTACTCAAAATAAAATGAAAATGGGAACAATAATGTATATCAATACATAAAGCTGATTTTGTGCATTTGGATGTCTTTCTGTGTTGTTTCTTCCTCAGTGTGTAATGTTTATATGCGATGAATAATGTTAAACTGGTTAATTTTATTTTTATGAACAAATCTGGTCTTTTGTTTTAATGATGCAGAAAGCACTGGTGCAAACCTCAGTTTTTGATAAAGATGCAACCACTATAATTTCACCATATGTTTTGCACGTACCCTGTTATAGTGTCTCTTAACAGATGATTTTCTTAGACACATAATTAGTATACCACAGATGAGGTATTTGGTTCTATCATCACAATTTAAAAAAGAAATAGTAAAGTTCTCACTCTGATTGAAATGTACATTTGACATTTTCATTCTTTCATTTTGGAGCAGGTTGCTCCATTATTAGGTAGTTATATTGCGGGTATCTATTTCCACTGATAATCAAGCAAGCAAGCAAGCCTCGCTATTTTGACCTGCAGCATGCGAGCTTAGCCAAACTTAAAACAGAGTAACCACAATGCACAATGCAAGGAACCTCTGCACCTTGCATCCACCTGGTGTAATTTTAAGCTTTGAGAGCTCCTGGCTTATAATAAGCCTCTGCAGTTCATGCTACAGCTGTGTGAGGAAGACTTTCTAACAAATAAACATGAAAGTTTAAACTTTTCCTATTCCAGTAACAAAATAGTTCACAGAAGACAAGAATGCTAACAACAGGAATGTGTTAAGTAAACATTCGCTTCTCTCTTCACGTATGCACACATGCTCGCATACACATACTGGAGTTACCAACTAAATAAGCAAAGTACTGCAACTGAACAAACTAAATGCAAAGGATAAACTCATCTTCATTTAATTTAACACGGCAGAATTTAGTTATGATTTGCAGCAAGGCCTGCAGTAGTAAATAGTCAAGTGAGCAAATTCACCTAGCTTCTCATCCTAGAGCAATATTCAGTGAACTGCAGATATGATTTAACCTAGGGATCTCAAACTGTTCTTACATATCTATTAATCTGATCTCCTAAGATAGTCTAAATGGCATACTGCCCATTTTTCATTTAAAAAAAAAATAAAAACACAGGTGGAATCAGGACTGAAAAATCCAATGCCATAGCCGGGATTTGAACCACAGATCTTCCGCTTATTGAGCAGCTGCTCTGACCACTAAGCTACCATGGCCAACTTGCCAGTATGGCATTAAATTCCCCAACCAATTCGTACTTTCCTGGTAGACCACAAGGGAATCTCACATCAGAGATAAATACCCCAAGGGCAACTTACAATTGTAGGTACTTTATGTCCTGGGTTTAAGTAACCTTTAGATGGCAATTATTTATTTACGACAACAAACTTACTGCTGGTGTTCTTAAACAAACACAAATAATAATCACCCAAAATAGGTTTAAAATCAGCAACGCTCCCACAGAAAGGTTCAGGGACTGCATAACAACAGGCAGACAATGTATGAAAAATGAAAATAGCAACAGTGCCACATAATTTGCATGATGGAAGTGTGCAATTAGCAGATATGAAGAAGATGGGAACAATATAATAAGGTTAAAAGAAGTTTAAAAAATAGGAAGGGAAGTGAAACTGAAGTACATAAAGCACTGACATATTTAGAGAGGGAATGAAATAAATGAAAAAAGGGGCTGTAACATTTGCAGAAAGAGTTATGAAGTGAAGATTTCCTTTTTCCTCATTTGCTTTAACTGTTAATTATTAATAGAAATTTTCAAATTATGTTGTAACCACCAGCAATTTGCGACAATTATTTTCAGCAAAATCGGATGTTTAAAACAAAAAGGGAGCGTAATATTTGCAGAAAGTGTTATGAACTGAAGACTCCCTTTTTCCTCATTTGCTTCAGTGGTTAATTATTAATGGAAATCCTCATTCCGTTCCTTCTTTTTAACCTTACTCAACTCCTTAGATCCCACTTACGTTCCATTACCCGCTATTCTCTTACATTCGCAATTGCAGACCTCCTTGGGGGATTTAGTGTATATCTTCATGAAAAGTTGGTATGTTTAGCAAGACTGGAATCTTGAGACTCTTCTGCAGCAACATTACCTTAAAACTTTTGCGCTCCTATTCATGCTATAACTTCTACATTAAATATTTACAGCAGTGTATGTTCTTTGGATTTACTGCAATTGTACAATTTCACAAAGAGAATATATGCAAAGCAGTTGCTGCAAATATTTTCACACGATTTGAAGCACATAATGTTTATTTCTATGTATACTCTGTATAGATGTCAAGAATTAAACTGAACTCTTTTCTCTAAATGGTTACAGCTCAGAGGAACATAAAATCAAAATACAAATGCCCGAATTTGTAACTTAGGATTTATTTCACAACACACTAACTTATAAAAACCTAAGCTTGAGACAGACCAAGGCCTGCAAAAGTTTTGTAAGGTAAGGTTGAAGCTGTATTCCTAAATTCTGTATTAACTAATGTTATTTGGAGGTGCTTTATTTCTTACAGAAAATTCTTCACGCAAGTCTAAGAAATATGAACAACATATCCTAAGGTCTAAACAGTAAATTAGAGCTCTATGCAACTAAAAGCAAATTTTATGTAAAAACAACAAACATCCCATTTCTGAATTCCAAAATCTGAGATCTCACTTAGTTCTTAATTTAATAATGATATCCACTTTTATGAAATGAATGTGTTACATCTTACATTGATTTTGCAAACTTAACAGCACATTTAAGAGCCCCTAATTTAGAGGGTTACAGAGCCACAACTGGCAAAAGTTTCTCACCAAAGCTGACAACTTTGTACAACTCATGGAGAAAATTACTTCTTACAGAGCTAGAATAGCTAGTTATGATTATGTATCAAGACAAACACTGAGCACATTTAGCATTATATTGCACTACTTCATTGCACAACCTGTAGTAATACACGTAATTAACAATAAGTAACCCTCAGAATATGGTAGTGTTAGTTATATATTGAATTAAAGATATATATACAGAGTGTAAATGAATAACACTGCACAAATTTTACTGGTGATAGACGGTTCATAGACAATCAATTTGAAATTGGAAACCTATGGCCTAGGATTACAAATTACAGAACTGTGCCTTAAAATTGTTGGAGGGTATACAAGTCACTGACCATGTCCACTGTAAGGCATGATGTGGGAACAATCAGGCAAATTCTGTAGCCTTGTGTCTTTAGCACAATGGATGTGGTGCAATGACGTGAAGGTACACATCTGTTAAAAGCGCAGGTTCAATACCCACAAGCCCATATTTTTTATGTCCTTTCTTTCCTTCTTTTTTTTTCATTCCTTCTTTCTTTTCTTCTTCTTTTCTTCCTTTCTCTTTTGTCTTTCCTTCCTCCCTCTTTCCTTCCTTACTTCCCCTTCCCTTCGTTCGTTCCTTCCTTCCTCCCTCCCTTACTTCGTTTGTTGTTTGTGTTTCTTTGTTTGTTTGTAGGTTTGATAGTAGGTTTGTGGGTTTGTTGGTTTGTTTGTTTTATTTGTTTCTTTGGTTGGTTCTTTCTTTCTTCATATGCGCATGCTTATTTTAATTTGATTTACAGAAAACATTTGTGTTGCGTTGTAATTTTTCGTTTAACTAATGTTTAAACTTTTTGTTTAACTATTATTTACACCTGCATGACCTAAATAGTATGAACACACTGAGAACTTTGTTTTCATTTAAATCAGATAGTTCAAGCCTAACTAGCACTTTAGAAACAAGTAAACAATTGATAAGCACTTGAAAGAGCTACATACGATTGAATTATTATAAACATAGGTTGAATTAATATTAACATTACAATACAATAGGTAGATACAAGAAGAACAAAGGTAAGGAAATAAATAATGAGTAAGTGCGGGTTTCATATCTTGGTGCCTTAATTAAATCTGATACTAAATTGAACAATACAATAAGAGAAGGAATACAGGCAGGGAATGAGCTTATTATGCAAATAAAAAGATTTTCTCTAGTGGAATAATAACCAGAAATACTAAACCCAAAGTTTATAAACCATTAAAGGCCAGTAGTAACCTATGGGTCTGAGGTTTGATGTACCACAATGAACAATGAACGAGGGAAAAATAATCAGACAAATGTTTGAACCTGTAAATTGTGGTGCACAGAATTGGAGACTGAGAAACAATTAGGAAGTAAATTAGTTAATAGAAGTAAACAAAACTATGTGCATTGTATATGATGGTGGTATTTTGCTATTTTAAAGCATAAGCACAACATTGCTCTCAAAACGGAAAAAAAGGGGGTAAAAAAGGTTTACACCTCTCCGGGTTTGAACTCTTGATTTCTCTGAATCATTTGGTCCAAGTCAGTTGGCTTAACCGTGGCCAAGCCACACATTTTAGAACTAGCCTATATTTCTGTAGCCGCTCGCTACAACCTGTTACCCATTGCAGTGGCGTGCAGCCACATGTTAAGGCTCCAACTTAAGCGATTTTGGTAACACTACAATTTAGAAATGCTTCTTCAGAGACAGGCTTTACTAACTTCCTAATAAGCACTATTTCAATTCCAGTGGATAATATTAATATATTTCTTTTTGTTTACGATTTATGTTGTTGTTGTTTTCTAGTGCCTTGCATCTGGCAATGAAGCCATTAGCATTCGTGCTTTCCAATACTTTTGAACTGTAGTTTCTTCTGATCTTAATGCTTCACAGGTCTTCAAGTGTTCTTCATTCATTTCTGCTGGATCGTTACACAGGACACATATTGGTGAGGCTGTGTTTACGATTTATTGGTCACAATCTCTAATTACTGTGAATAATAACTTATTGAATATTAATAACTTATTAATTTGACGTCGTAGACCACTGGTTTCCTATCTCACACTGATTGTCTATGAACCCTCTATTACGGGTAAAATTTGTGCAGTTTTGTTCATTTACATCCTGTATATGCCTGAAATAAAGCAGTAACACTGCTTATGGTTGCATATCATAGTCCAGATTCATTGCCTTTTGCACACATGTAGCTTTTTATTGCACTCGTTTATTTCACAATTTGTAGTAATACACGTAATTGACATTAATTCATACTCAGAATATGGTAGTTACACTTATATATATATACACTTTTTGTTCACCATCTAGTGGTCTTAGGGGACTGAAGGGGAGAGGAGAGAAATTCCATGATAGTGCAACCCGAGCTTTGTAAACTTCATAGATAACATTGTGGATGGATAGGTTGCCAACTTACCTCCAATGTTATTCTCGCTAAGTTTACTTGCTAATATATCTTAATTTCAGTTAAAAGTTGATGAGTCACTAGCGTTATCTCAGAAGCAAAGAAAAGAGGAGTGTAGCAGTAGATAAATCCCCTCCTAGGAGTGGTGTGAAATATGCAATGATATTGCGGTTGCAGAACAAAGGGTTTCAGAGTGACAGTTCCATGTGTAAAACAGATTTTTACAGGATGATTGAAACAAACAAACCTAAAGAGGTTCCTAAGGCGGATGCACTTTGTGTTTCATTTCACCACACTGTCGATTATTTGTCCCATACACATGTGATCTCAATCCCACAGAACTGGCTTGGGCAGATCATACTAGTGCACTTATTTCCAAAAGTTGCATCAACAATTAAGAGATTCTGTCAATAAAACATTTCAACAATTTGCATTTAGTGTGAAGCAAATAAGCTATCGTTAAACTACGATAAAATAAATTTTATTCAGTTTAAAACAAAATATAAGCAAGTAAATGAATTAGCAATCAGATACAAAAACTAGAAGTAAAAGTATCTGAAACAAAATTTCTAGAGCTCAAAATAAATGAAGAGCTCAGCTGGAGAAAACAAATGAAAATAATGCTACCACATTTCACTATGCTTGCTTTGTATTAAGAAATTTAAAGAATCTGCTTACAAAAACGCTTCAAGATCAACATATTTTGCCTACTTTCACTCCTTGTTCAGATATGGGATTCATCTGGTGCAATTAAGCACACACCAAGCAAGTACTTATTTATTATCATATTGCTTGGGAGCAGCATCTCGCTACTATAGGCATAGTCAATACTATCATATTTAAAATACACATTCACATCGCTGTATACAAAGGTGATGCAAGAGAATACTGTGCATATCAAATACATTATAATATGTCTTAAATAAAGTTAAAAATTACAGCAATGGCATTTAGCATGTGTAGTCTAGATACTCACTAATATAAAATGCCAAGTCCTAAAAAAGTTTCTAGATACGTCTTAAACTGCTTTAAGAGAAGCAGTTGGATACTGTGGGGTAATTTATTAAAAAGCTTAAGACCTGTATATAAGTAATGATTTTGAGTTTTACTCAGTCTCAAATACGGCATTTCTAAATTACTGTTGTTTCTAGTGTTGTAATTATGTATAGTGTGGCTGGAAGGTAAAGTTTAGTAGTATTCTCTTACGTATAGTAGATTAGTAAGTATATAAACACAAGGCACAGTTAGAACTTTGAGTTCTTTAAAATAAGCTTTACATGATTCCATACTTTTTAAATTTTTAATACAGTGAATAGCTTTCCGTTGCCACTTGAAGACAGTGTTATCTCCACTTGTACTGCCCCATAATAAAATTCCACAACAAAGATGAGAAGGAAATAAAGCATCATACACATTCAACATTGATTTGTCAGTAATTAAAATTTTTAATTTGTTCAGCACATACATGACTTGCTAATTTAGAGCAAAGTTTATTTGTATGTACATCCCAGTTTAATCTATCTAGATGTATTCCTTGTAGATTTACAGTATACAATTTGCTATCTTCATGTTTAAGAGCAAATACAATTTTTTTTCTGTTTTCTTATCATTAATAGTTAACTGATTCATCTTAAACCAGCAGGCAGATTTGTCCGACATAAACTTATTAAGTTGCTCAATATACTCGTTGCTATCTGCTGTAGTAATAATAGTAGTATCGTCTACATGTAATACAGATTGGTATGGTAGGCAGTTAGGTAAGTCATTTACATAGATTAAAAACAGAAAGGGTCCAAGCACAGAGCGTTGTGGAATACCTTGTGTAATTCTTAAAGCTTTTGAATGTTTGTTACCTATAGTCATGATCTGAAATCTATTGTCCAAGTAAGATTTTAATAACGACATACTAAAAAAAAAGGCCCATAAGTATTAATTGTGGCATTGCACCCTGTCATTCATGTAGGCCATTATTCAGACCCAAAAAATTCTTACTCTTGTTGGTGAATACATATGGTCGGCTCTTCTTTAGAAAGAGTCCCATTGCACTTGCCAGCCAAATTCTAAGTCCGAAGCTACTTACTGCGCTACAATTATTGTGTACATTATCATTTTGTTGTGTACATTATCGTTATTGCCCACACAGATATATCGCTAGCGCGACTCCACACTATTGTTGTGTGGATTATTGTGTACCTTATCGTTATTGCCTTGTTACTGGGTCCACGAAATGCTGGCTGGTTTTATTTCTTTTTTTATTTTCAAGTGGAGAAAAAATCCATTTACGGAGCCCCATGCCCTGGGATGGCACAGAGGGGGGGACTATGGGCTTCGCCCTAGGGCACTACCCACTAAAAAAAACTCCACTGGAAGCGCTGCATTAACACTGATTAATTAACTAACACTAATTAATTTGTGTTATGGGGTGTAGCACAGCATCACATTCCCTACATAGCATTCGGGTTCTCAGCAGGCCCTCGTCGTAGAGGAATTGTATACATTCTTCCTCATAACACAAAGGCGCTAAATCTACTATGCTAATGAAGCGATTCATTGCACCCTCACAACTTGCTTCTAACAAGTTCACTAGCATACTGCCGGGTCCCGTTAAAACATTCAAATTTAAGATTGGCAACAAATTAATGGAGAAATAGTGCTGTTGGCAGCGTTGAATTAACACTAAAACTTCGGCAACTTTCGTAAGAATTCGCTCACACTGCCGAGTGGGACTTAGATGAAATTCTCACTGGAATCTTTCTAAAGAATATCCCATATGTTCTCTGTTGAACTGTCTAACAGATAATTATAATTTTACAACAAACCTTGCTGTGCATGATCACAGTATGAGGCATGCAGGTGATTTGCATAGACTAGTAAATAGCTTAAAACTGTTTGAAAAAGGATGTTACTATTCTGCAATAAAAATGTACAGTAATCTTCCATATTACCTAAAGCTATTAGACAATCTTGGTCAACATAAAATCTTTAAGAAAAATGTACTCATTATACACTCACTCCCCATATACTGTGAAATTCTTTGATACATTGTCAACAGGTAAATATTAAATATATAGGGCAGATACACATGATTTATGGCATGTTGTGAAGCTTACTCTTTAAATGCAAGATAGGGGGAAATAAAAAGAGTATTGCTGGAGGTGGGTATATTACTAGTCATGATGCATGTTCGAAATTGTATGATGTGTTCAACATCCCTAAGTTCTACTTACGGTGAGACCAAATGGACGAATGGAGAAACAAAGAAAGAAACAAATGGTGAAATACCAAAACTGCAAATCACCTAACTTTAATATAATCCTATCTCAACAGCTGTATGGCAAAGGTTGTCTGTTTCATCATCATTTGAGTCAATGACTGGTAGTACAGATACCTCACCCTTAATATTATTGATCTTATTAATACATAACAGTCACAAAATACATAATAAAACAATATCTGAATACAATAATCTGTAACATTAAAAACTCACCTCTAATTCTTTCCATTGTAACCCTGGATGTTGATTCAACTATCGTGGTTTTGTCCTGGAATTTAGGGCGAGAAAACTTTGATTACCCTCAAAAGAACACTTTTTCCAGCCTGTCCAGCCAAGAGCTTCTACACATTTCTGCTTACCACATTTGATGAGATCAAGTGGAGATAGGTTGAGACAGGGCTTATTATTCCTATCATTTTTATGGCTTTCCTGCCAAGATGAAAATTCTGAAAGGTAATAAAAAAAGTATGAACGAATTATACGTATGTCTAACGATCAACAACGCCAACAATTGCCAAAGCCAACAAATCACAGCCCAATGTACGTGAACATAACTTACTCTGTTTGCATTCTGCGATCTTTGAATAATTGGAGTGAAGCACACATCCAGAGCAGGACTTCTGGTTCAGAAGAGAAAGAAACGTTTATACAATTAACAACATTTTGAATGAAAATGTGCTAACCATACACATATATCCCTACCCTAGGAGTTATCATGTCAGCAATCATTTCTCCGTGTGAACGGGCGAACAATCACCTACCGGAAAAGTTAACCGATAAGCATTTTATCATGAAGGAATTCCCACAGTTCCGAAGCTAATAATAACAATACATAAATTGGCTGTTATGTTAATAACTTTGTTCTCAATGAATTTATATACATGGCATGTTGAAACAAAGTCCTGGTTATTTCAAAATCAATACTCAATTCTCGAGACAGCGCATTGGAGCTTTTTTATTGTCCGGGCCGCTCTTCATAAACTACATACATATACGCTTTAATATTGTTTAAATTATTTAAACTACTTAGCCATGATATTATGATATGCTTTATTGCGATAAATATCAATAATAAATCGTTCATTTTTCTAACAATTACATTTCAACGTTACCTATTTGAACTTTCCACCATGTTTAAACTTCAAATGTGAATTTAATAACAACCAAACAGCTGACGTTCGAAATGGTGTTCCCCTAGAGTAAAAATAGGCTAGAGAGTTAAATTCACATTGCGCTTAACTCTCGAGCGGGCGCTTTGGCGTACATCGTGCACTACTGCTACAAAGTTTGCAATTGTTACATTATTGTGACAACAATAGTACTGTTTAGTGTACCTTATCTTTAGTTCTTAAACTAGGGATCCCAGGCATCCCACTTTTAGCGGGACAGCACAGAATTTTGAAACCTGTGTCCCGTGTACCGCCTAATGGTACTAATAGTCTAAAGCCTAAAAATAGTAATTTGACTCCAACATTTAAGGTTTTGCATTTAAATGTTCAATACATCAGCAATAAAAGAGATGCTCCTGAACACTTTGTAAATGAAGTATGTCCAGAAATAGCTATCTTTACTGAGCATGGGTTAAGAGTAGATCAAGTGAGAATGTATAATATTATGAATTATAATTCTATGTTTATCTTTATTCATCCTTTCAGAACGTATACATGTTGTTGGATATATCAGGTTACATAAAATGCCTACATACGTACATAAAATACATACATTCTGGTCCATATGGTAATACTGGTTAAATGAGATTATAATTACTTTAATTATAAAGTAACTGTCTTAATGGTATTACATCTGTACCTGAGTGTATATTATTAAAGTTGTCTTGATCTTTTCCCCAACAAATTATAGATGTGTCATCAGCATATGATACAGTTTTCACATTATTAATCACAGGTAAATTGTTAGTGTACAATGTAAATAGTAAAGGCTCAAGCACAGATCCCTGTGGGACTCCACATTTAACGGTTGCTAATGAGGATTCATATTTTGTTTCTATTTGGTTTAGTTTACATATTATTTCTGTACTTTGTACCTGGCCTTCTAAGTAAGTATTAATTAATTACCCTGCACTCCCCCTTATACCATAATGTTCCAATTTTTGTAATAAGACTTGGTGATCAACACTATCGAAAGCCTTTGATAAATCAAGAAAAATCCCCATTACTTGTCATTTTCCATTTTGTTAATTAGCTCATCTATAAATTCTACCTTTTTGAAAACCATGCTGGGAATTAGATAAAGTGTTGTGTTTATCCAAAAAACTTAAGATCCTCTTTAAAATAACCTTTTCCAGTAGTTTAGCAAAAGTAGATGTTAAAGTAATTGGTCTATAATTACTCACATTAGTAACATCACCCTTTTTGTGTAACGGTTTAACAACCCCCTTTTTTAAACAGTTCGGAAAAATTCCTTCCGCTATAGAGGCATTTATTAGATGTACTAGGATATTAACTAATTCTTCCTTTCATTGTTTCAGAATGAAACTTCATCCCACCCACTTGAGTTTTTAGATTTCAATTGAGTAATAATTTTGATTAATTCTGTTTCAGTAACAGGATTTAAGAACACTGTACTAACAATATGCTTTATTCCCTCTCGGCGCCGTGGCCGAGCGGTTAGCGCGCTCGCCTACCACCTAGGCGGCCCGGGTTCGATCCCAGGGACCCGCATGTGGTATTCGTGGTGGACGAAGCGGTGTCAGGGCGGGTTTTCTCCGGGTACTCCGGTTTCCCCCGCCATCTCATTCCACCGGTGCTCCATCTTCATGCGTCATCAGTGTCACCGCCTGCGGTGCCGTAGTAGTAAAAGCGGGCGTTAAATACTACAACAACAACTTTATTCCCTCATTAATATCCATTTTAACCATTTTACTCCTATTTCTCTTAGGCACCGCTACATTTATAAAGTATTCATTAAATATATTACTAATGCTTACTGGATTATCAACCCTTTTATTCTGATGTTTAATTACAATGTTCTCTGAATTTTTACAGTTTTTCTTACTAGCATTTACTACATCCCATATAGCCTTACTTGTATTTTTTGCAGTAGTTACCTTATATTTAATACTTTCCGACCTTAAATTTTTTAGAGCAGCTTCATACTCTTTCTTGTAATTTTTATATCTATCATAATACAATCGATTACCATACTGCTTATAAAATATATACATGTCCTTCATTGATTCCCTAATCTTAATTACACTGGGTGGGAGGATTAATTTATTACTTTGTTTTTTGCATTTATTCATAACCTGTTTTGGACACGAAGTATCAAAGTGTTTATTAAATATGAGATAAAACTTCTCTCATTTTTCAAGAATGTTTTTAAGAAAGTAGGCTTGTATTGTAGAATTGTACAGAAGAGTGGTGGTGTACGATATTAGCCAGGAAAGATATACAAGCCAAAGATTTAAAATTAAATCAGTACTGTGAAGAAAATATATTTGAAGTTACTGGTATTAAAGTTGCAACCCAGGAAGGAAATATATTGATATTTGGCCTGTATAGATCACCTGCATCATCTGTAAATGACTTCCTGAGCTGCTTAGATTATTAAATTATTATATAACAGAAAATGTAAATATAATTCTTGCTGGGGATGTAAATATAAATTTAGCAGATAATAGCATGAATAGTAAACTGTAAAATATTTTTGATAGCTATAATATTGTGGATACTATCCATGAACCTATACGAGTTACAGTAAACACTGCTAGCACTATTGATCACATATCTATACTCTGTTCATCAAGAGATTAGAGGAGATATAAACAAAAAACCGGTTTGTATCACTCCACGGCCACGTGCATTCACAATGACGCAACACAGTTACCTACCGCTACGCGTAGGTATAATATGCATTTTACACTACTAAAAGGATATATTTACTTGATCCAAATAACATGTAGCACATGGAAATTAACTACTACTTACGTCATCTCTGTCCACAATAACGCTTTTTCATTTCCTGCTCACAATCTCGAAACCAATCTCCAGAAGCAGCTTGTGGAGGGAAGCTCATTTTAAATCTGGAAGATCGGGATCAGAGTTAACTGCCAACAGCACTTTGTTTAAGGTAGTGGTTCATTGTTAACAAAGAACTGGTGAACTTTTTGACAGATTGTAGATCTCACAAATTCGTCGCAAACTACATCCACCATTTATCTGCCATTTATCGCTTTTTGCCAGGATCTTCACCAACTGATGAATTTTCTTTGTGTGTGCTGTAAATACTTGCAACTGACACACCAGTAAACTCAGATGTTAATTTCATCACGTCTTCGATAGCAAGTTCGGGATATATCTCTCAGAACTTGTTAAACACCTTCAATATTATTGTCTTTAAACCACTTCGCAACAGTTTGCTGCGCTTATGTTTTACAACACTCACTTGTTCCACCATGTTACTTTCATACTGACTAATGCGCATGCAGAATGAATTAGACTGGTTACAGAGTCACTTAACTGCATATTGCTACACTTTAACTATGATTAGTACACTTAGTTTATCCATTAGCAAACATTAAGTGACATTTTAGACCTTGGTAACAGTATTTCTTCAAGGGACTATTTACACGGCGAAAGCGTCAAAACGCACGTGGCTGTGTTTACGTCTTCTCTAATCTCTTGATGAACAGAGTATACAAATATGGTGGAGGAAGTCATAGCTGTGGGTACGATAGATTCGTGTATCTCCGACCATACAGCTCGGTATCTTGAAGTAAGGAATACTTATGGGAAATCAAAACAAAACATTACTAAAAGGTTTAGGCAATTGAAAGAAAGTTATTTTGAAAATTTAGTAAGTATGTTAAAACAGGAAAGCTGGGATGAGGTTTATAATTCTGTCAATAGAGATGATAAATAGGATGTATTTTATAAAGTATTTAAAATGCGTTATGATATGGCATGTTCTGTTTTAACCAAGAAAGTGGGGAATGGAATTTTTAAAGTTAATATTCCTAGTTATATTACTGAGCTAAGGGAAAAAGCTAAGGATTGTTATGTATTATACAAGTCTACCTCTTTTGAAGTATTTAAAAAGAAGTATAGTAAATACAGGAAGGAGTATTTAAATCAGTCAAAACTCATTAGACAGAAATATTATAGACATAATATTCAAAACTCTAAAAATACATCTAAAACATTGTAGGAAATTGTAAACCAAAGTAAGAGTAAAAATATTGAAGTAAAGAATTTCCAACTAGAAATAAATGGGAACATTGAGAACGGCCCTGAAAAAATTTGTGAGTACCTACATAAACAATTTTTATTTAAACTTAACACAACAAAGTTCAGGGAAAAGCAACAACTATATTAGAAATGTAAAATCAACAATGTATGTAAAACCTACAAATGTACATGAAATTATCAAAATAATTGGGCTTCTGCATAGTAAAAGTACTTCAGGCTGGGATGAAATTAGTCCAGTGTTACTAAAATACTGCAAGAATGAAATAGCAAAACCATTGGGACAGCTTATCAATTTCTAAATACAGAAGGGAATATTTCCAGATTGTTTAAAGATGAGTATTGCAAGGCCTATCTATAAGAAAGGGGAGAAATTATATATAAATAATTACAGGCCAATAACTCTAACCTCAGAGATTGGGAAAATATATGAGCGGGTTCTCTTAATCAGGACGCTAGAACTTTTAAATAAGGAAAATGTATTTTGCCAATTTCAGCATAGATTTACAAATTGGTTTTCAACTACATCTGCTGTTATTGACTATGTCCATCAGGTCATAGGTTTATTAGAGCAGAATAAAGAGGTAGGCACATTATTTTTTGACCTCTCTAAGGCTTTTGATAGTGTAAAGCATGATATGCTACTTAATAAATTGGAAGCTGATGGAATAAGAGGAAAAGCCTATGAAATTTGTAAATCTTACTTATTAGGTAGAAAACAGATAACTGAAATTCATGTTAAGAATGATACACGTTTGTCAAAGGTAAAGTCAAAACAGGGGATAGTAAGATATGGGGTACCTCAAGGGTCACTTTTGGGTCCCTTAATGTTTTTATTATGTTAATGATATTAATCATCCAAAAAATGCTATTATAACATCATATGCGAATGACACAGTACATTTTTGGGGGCTTGTAATGTATCTTTAATGGAAACAATAGTTTTGGGTACCAATGAAATATTAAACCACTTTAGAATGAATAATCTCATATGCAACATGGATAAAACAAAATTTATGAAGTATCTATCATCTCTCAAAATGAAAACAACTGGAACAATCACTTGTGATTGAGAATAAAAATTGTGATAAAATTGTTGTTGTTAGCTAATGCTGGATTTCTAACAATGAAGTCATTAGTCCTCTTGCTCTCCAATATTTTTCACTGATGGATGGGGCACTAGAAGTGGACGGGCATATTTGAAGGTGGTCTCGATCAATTTCCTCTTGCAGATCACATAGAGGACAGAGTGGTGAAGAATATATCCCAATTCTGTTTAAATGTTTTGCCAGAAAATCATGTCCTGTAATCAACCTGAAGGTTGCAACTGCTGTCTTTCGAGGATACTCAGGAATTATTGTTTGAATGTTTGGTAGTTCCCATCTTTTATTTTTTGATTTTTCATAGTAACATTTTGCAATAATTTTTTTGAATTCAGAGTTGACTAATCTTTTAGCTGCATAAAATGGTAGATTAACTATTGATTTCTGCACATTGCCGGTACCCTCTTTTTGCAAGAAAATCAGCTTTCTCATTACCACTTAGTCCACAGTGAGCTGGTATCCATTGGAAGACTAGGTGTTTTTGAAGTGCTGTTAGATGGGTAAGGATTTTCCAACATTCTATAATTGTTTGGTTTTTTGGTGACAACTTGGAAGTAATTGCTATAGTTGCTGCCCTGGAATCTGAGAGGAAATGTGAAGTTCTGTACAAAAGATTTTGTAGGGCCATTCGAATTGCTTCAATTTCTCCATCAAAGTTAGTAGTTCCATAACTTAAAGATTTGTAATAGGAAAAGAGGTGACATGTGACTCCAGCACCTGCTCCATCTTGGTTAGATATCAATGATCCATCAGTATAAATATGGAGCCACTCATGTTCTGGAAATCTAGTATGGATTGTCTCTAATGCCAATAATTTTAGAACACTAGTTGGAGTATCACTTTTCTTAACTTCTTCTGTCAGGTGTGAATAATATGTGATGTCTAATGTATGCGTCGAATTGACTTTAGATATGAAGTTTTCCTTTGAATTAGGAAGGTGTACATTCTTTCTGATATCTTGAATTTTGGAAAGAGAGCTCTCCTGAGTCTTTAGTGTATGTGTAAAATTTCTCTTGTGCCATGTATTGAATGGGAGTCTGATCAACTTTTCGTGTTGTATAAGAGCCGCTTTTTCTATTTCATATTCAATGGGGTATTGGTTGGTTAGTATTTCCATAGCTGCTATTAGTGTGGTTTTGATAGCACCTGTAATTAATCTCAGACTTTGGTTTTGAAAGATTTGAATTTTTTTTGTGTTTGCTGTTAGAAGAACTTCGCTGCAGTAAGTAAATAATGGCTTTATATATACATTGTATGTTGTGTTAAGAGTTGCTCTGGAACATCCCCACTTCATTCCTGTTAGACGTTTTGACAGTGAAAGGCGCCTCTCTGCTCTTTGTATTACATTTTCTATTTGTTTGGTCCATGTAAGTTTAGTATCAAATGTAACTCCTAAATACTTTGCTTCCTTTGTTTCTGGCAATTGCTGACC